>SKCR01039675.1:0-104573 GCA_019454045.1 Zanthoxylum bungeanum
ACTTTCATTGGGAAACGTGTGGGGCCCACATGACACATGTCATTACATTGCATGGTGTTAGTGTACAAAACACTCTATGGCATTGCATGGTGATAGTGTATAAAACACTCTATGGCATTGCATGGTGATGGTGTACAATTCACTCAATTGGTTTGCATGGAGTTTGAGTGTTGGACACTCTAAGCCATTGCATGGTTTGTGTCATAGATTTATTATTAATTTAATAAATTATGGCATAATATAAATTGATTTTTGGTAAAACAAAAAAATCAATCACACAATTCTCTTCTTCTCTCTCAAAATGCCGTGACTCTCCATGGAAGAACAAAGGAAGATTTGATCATCCATTCTCCATTTTTGCTAGCACAAGCAAGGGATCAAAAGAGGTGATAGGGAAACCATCAAAGAGCAAGGAATACACAAAGCTTGGAGCTTGTAGTCTTCTTCCTCCTCGTGGCCGAATCCTCCACCACTTGGAGCTTCTACCATTTGATCTTCTACTTCATCACAAGGCATTGTAAGTATGATTCCGCCATACTTCATGTTTAAATATATATTCTTTATAGTATTTCACATGCTTAATCTTTGTTTGGGACCTATATAATAGAAACCAACAGCGAAATCACTATTCACATCGCTTAACGAATTAATTCTAAATTAATTCGTTCGCCCGAATTAAAATCTAATTTCAATTCCGCGTCGAAATCTAATTTCGTTATAATTATCGAATATATTAATTTACCGATTAATTCCAAATTAATCATTTTCTCTCTTTAATTTATATTTATCCCAGATAAAATATCTCCGTAATTAATCCCAGATTAATTTTCTCTATCATCGAATTAATCCCAGATTAATTAAAGTGTGAGTCATACATCATCGTGGAATCTTCAGGAATCGACCCATGAGATCTCCGGATATGTTGGTAGTAATACGACGTCGTCGGACTATCCGAACACGTAAGTACCTCGTACTACGTTTATACCGATTTACAAGACAAGGTTGGCTTCTAGCAAAGCGCCATGCCTACCCAATTCTCCAGAAATATTCTTACAGGAATATATATAGATCTGTATCAAGCGTAGTATACCGTAGTATTGTGCATATCGGCCCGTATCGGATATCACGTGCTAGGGCTGGGGCTGGATAAGTGTCTGCCCCGTCCGAAGCACATGTCGGATGTCTGGTAACTAGTCTCTATAATCGGATATGCATGACCTAGTCATAATATCCCGATGGTTACGCAACACTTAAGAGCACTAATACCGTATCCTGCGTGACATCATTTCCACTATGACTAAAGTGATACTTCCGTCTTGACATCACACCCAATACACTACGACTCTCTGATAAACCCAGAAGTGGTGTACGCAGAACCGGTTAAAGCCCTGTACCACAAAGACCAAAGTCTATCGATTATCGTAAGTATTAGCGATGTAAGTCTCAGGTTAAGACTATACACACCTACCTTGATTTTGGCCTCCCATAGACCACTAGTCATAATACCAATGGGATTCCGAAGGGTCTATCCATAGCGAAGCTGTTTCCCGTACCATCGGTGAAACATAACCTCCTATCGCACTTGCATAAGTATCCAATACTTATATATTTGAGAACTATGCCGTTGTGGCCTCACAACGCACACAAGTGCAATACTAGCCTATTCCGCATTATCGATGTCTAGTCTCGATAATACTCCGGCTAGGGATATTTAATGATTAATCCTTCGGGGATTGATACTGTCTCATATCATTCTCAATCTAGGAACTAATCATAGGGACCTCTCTTCATTTATATATCTATGGTGATCTAATCACAAATGATGAGAGTGCAATTTCCTTGTCACATAGTTAATTTGCTACAACAACACAATGATCTGAGCAAATAGTGACGTTATGGGTCATTTTGTCCAACATGAGGAGCCTGCGAATGGGTTGGGGGATGAAATCCCTACTTTTGATGATGACATGGCAGAGTTTGTAACAGGCAGAGTAATTGGGTCTCAGGCAGAATTTCAGGAGCTTCGGGATCAAGTTGAAACAGTTACCCGCAAAATGAGGGGTAAATATGAAGAGGCAATGACCTTCGGAGAACAGATGGCAGCTCAGTTTAAAATGCCCGACATGGCCAAGTTTAATGGGAATGGAGACCCGAGAGTCCATCTGCAGCAATATGTCTCAGTCATGAGTTCAGTGGGCCTATCACAGCGCCAAGTCCAAAAGATGTTTGGGATGTCACTCGAGGGGGCACCTATGGTTTGGTATCATAGCCTTGAGAAGAAGGTTAAGAAAGATTGGTGGGAACTAGCTGATGCTTTTCTGAAGTAGTATGTTACAGACTTAGAGATTGACTTGTCATTCCGTGATTTGGAGAACACTAAGCAGAAGCCAGAGGAAAGTTTCAAAGAGTATATGGATAGCTGGAGAAGCCAGCTTTTGAAAATGCAGACTCGGCCTTCAGAGAAAAACCAAATTAAAATGATCATCAAGGGCACCAAGCCCTCTATTTATGGTAAGCTGAGGAGGATGACCTCCATGATTACTGATTTCCGACAGTTGAGAGAGACTGTTATGGATATTGAAGAAAAGGAGGCTGAAAACAGAAAGTTTTATGACCAAAATAGAAGAACTTTTGGGGGGGATTCTGAGACTAAACCCTCTACGGCCGAGGTTGCTGTCATCAAGAACCAGCAATTCTCTAACCTGGGGAAGCCGTTATCTAAGGTGCTTGAGAAGTTGAAGGGACAAGGACTCCTAAAACCCTTAGAGCCTAAACCACTTCCAGATCTTATACCACCCAACCTTGACCTAAGCCTGTATTGTCACTTCCATCAGAGGAGAGGCCACGAAACTGACAACCGCACCCGCCTTAGGCATGAAATCCAAAACATCATCGATGCTCACAAAATACCCGACCCAGAGAAAGAACAACCCAACATATATTAGAACCCCCTACCAAATTACCACTCTGTTCCACCACCCACCTACATGATCAACTATGGATTGCTCGAAACGTTTGTCCTCCAAACCCTTAACCACCAAGCTTATTACATGGAGATAGGGGGTGACAGTGAAGAACCGTAGGTCAAGAAAGAAGGCAATGCTGCGAATGATAAAGTTTTTCCTCCTAGTTTATTTGATCCTGCATTTTTAATATAGACATTGATTTGGTCTACCTGTTCGAACCATTTCTTAAATGATAATAAAGACGTTCATTTCGTTTACATGCCTGAGTCTCTCCCTCCAACCTGCAACATGAGTATATTTGAGAAAAGCATTCAACCCTGGTACTATGAAATTCAGTGATGTTTAGAACACGGGGAATCTTTGGAACCAACAACAGTACAGTCAGTTTCAGAAATGAATGAGTATCAGCTTGGGGGTGAGGCCCATATCATCAGCATCAGTTTAGGGGCTTAGGCCCACATCAGCATCAGTTTGGGGATGAGTCCCAGGGCCGAGGCCCACATCAGTATCAGCTTAGGGCCAAGGCCCACATTAGTTTCAGTTTTGGGGATGAGTCTCAGGGCCGAGGCCCACATCACTTACAGTTTAGGGATGAGTCCCAGGGCCGAGGCCCACATCAGTATCAGCTTGGGGCGAGGCCCACATCAATATCAGCCCAGGGCCGAGGCCCACATCAGTATCAGTCTGGGGCTGAGGCCCATATCAGTATCAGTTAGGGCCGAGGCCCACATCAATATCAGCCCAGGGCCGAGGCCCACATCAGTATCAGTCTGGGACTAAGGCCCACATCAGTATCAGTCTGGGGCTAAGGCCCACATCAGTATCAGTCTAGGGCCGAGGCCCATATCAGTATCAGTTAGGCCGAGGCCCACATCAATATCAGCCCAGGGCCGAGGCCCATATTTAATATATTTAAATGTTTTGTATTTGTTTTTGATTTTGGAAATCAATTAATTGATTTTTTGAAAATCAAAAGTGATATTTTTGCCTTCCTTCACACAACACACTCTCTCCTTCTCTCTTTCTCTCTAAAACTCACGCCCATGGAGGGGTAAAATAGCTCACTGGTTTCTGTAAAAAACGTGAGCAGTGGGAAGCAAAAGAGTGGGATTTTTTGGAAAAATCACAAGTGCTAGCACACTTACGAGACATGCGAAGGTGATAGGGAAGTCCACCCATGAGCCGAGAACCATTCGACGAAGCTTGGAGCTTGACGAAGGACCAAAATGGAGGCCAAACTAGTGAGGTTTCACAGCTCACTGCCGTGACTATCTAGGAGCAAAATCTGAAATTTTGTTCATCTCTGCGTCGCTCAACCGATCGATGTAAGTATTCTGCAACTTCTTCGATTGTTATTCGCACTTGATTCATGCTTATTATTGATCTTGAGACCTTAATAGAAACCAAGAATAAAACCTAATAAGAGTTTGGGCCGAATTGGAATTCAAAACAAATAACAAAAAAAATTAATATTCACGTGAAAAGTAATTTTTTTTATTCCAATTCCAAAAGTGCCCCCATCGTCATTTACCAATCCCTAAGCCACTATGGAACCTCATAAATGATCTGTTCATTAATTAAACACATTGAACCATTTATGAACAATTCCTACAGCAATCATATATGCTGTTATATTTGTATTGTGCACTGTTAACCATTGATTTCAACTTTGTTATGTGTGACCTTTTGGGTTCCCCTCAAGTTGGACATGAAATGAATCGTGATAATTTTATCGAACATTAATTATCCTCTGATCAGATGGTTGTTCAATTTCAATGACCAATGTTGACATCTCGCAACATGCCAAGGCCCCCAAATTCGAAGGAAATGTATATATACCTATTCTGTATGCGATTTACATATGATACGGTCTCTCGCCTCACTGTATCCCCACCTATTGACCTAGGGTAGGGAAAGTGTCTACCCATATGGTCAAAGGTATGATATTGATAGTGTCATGAATCATGCTAACCTAAGAATCTCACATGATTCTTCCGCTATGGCCACAGTCTCAAGCATTGATCACACATATCAACCCGCAACTGGAATACCACACTTATAAGAAAATATTATCCGAGAGAGTGGTGATTCTCTGTTGTTCCTTTACAAACTTCATGTGTTTCAACAAATGACCCAATCATACCCTTATGACCAGATCTTTTGAACTGGGGAAGGAGAATGTCAAACTTATTTGATCCACACATAAGATTGTAAAGACCTCAAGTCTAAGGACTAGTCATATAATCGATACATGAAAGTTCTCACAGACACATGGGATAAACACTATATATGAAAACTTTCGGCGGTCAGTTCAATGGACACGAGCAACTCATACATCCATGTGATACACCAAGCGGACGGATCTCCGCTAGTAGCCTATGAGATCACCTACCCCACTTAAGGGCAGATCATTTCATCATGCTAGTCTCTCCGCTTTGTGAGCGCCCATATTATTCACAAACCTATTACTAGGAACATTTAAGACTAATGATTCTCATAAGGCATGGAAGCCATCATCTTATTACTCCAAGGGCTTTATTACAGTGTGGATGATTCTTATAAGTTATGTAAGACACATATAATAAAGATTGCAATTTTATTAATTAATGAAAATATTACAAATACATGTACATATAGCCCATCCAAAAGTTGGGTATAGGGCATATCCCTAACAATCTCCGACTTGCACTATAGCCAATTAGTATGAATCTGGACATCATACTCTCGGGTGTGCCTATCATGTTTTTGTTGAGTCAGCCCTTTAGTCAGAGAATCTGCAAGATGATCTTCTGTGGGTATTTTCTCTATAATAACTTCTTTTCTCTCAACAATCTCCCTGATGAGATGAAATCGCCTGAGTACATGCTTGGATTTCTGGTGGGACCTTGGTTCTTTTGATTGAGCAATGGCACCCGTGTTGTCACAGTACATCGTGACACCATTCTTTATCGAGGGAATCACTTCTAGCTCCGTGATGAACTTCTTTATCCAGACTGCTTCTGTATCTGCCTCAGATGCTGCAATATACTCGGCTTCGATGGTGGAGTCCGCTGTAGTTGACTGCTTTGAGCTTTTCCAACTTACAGCACCGCCATTTAAAGTAAACAGATATCATGTTTTTGATCTGCTGTCATCCCTATAGTTTGAAAGCTCGCATCACAGTAACCAATGACGTTCATCTCAGAACAATCTCCGTATGTCAAAAACACATCTTTAGTTCTTCTCAGATACTTGAGGATTGTTTTGATAGCTGCCCAGTGTTGCTCACCAGGATTTTCCTGATACCTGCTCATTATGCTAAGAGCATAAGAGACATCAGGTCTTGTTTATAGCATGGCGTACATGATCGATCTTATTGCTGAAACATAAGGGATACTACTCATACGCTTTCTATCCGAATGAGTATGTGGATATTGCTCCTTAGATAATTTGATTCCATGACAAGTAGGTAAATTACCTTTTTTGGAATCTTCCATTTTAAATCTTTTCAAAACCTTATCTATGTACATAGATTGAGAAAGTCCTAACAACCTCTTAGATCTATTACGGTAGTTCTTAATGCCGAGGATGTAGGCTGCTTCTCCCAAATCTTTCATGGATAAATTATGAGATAACCATTGCTTGGTGGCTTGCATCATAGGAATATCATTCCCGATGATTAATATGTCATCGACATATAATACAAGAAATACAACAGTACTCCCACTACTTTTCCTGTAAACACAAGGCTCGTCTACATTTTTAATGAAGTCAAATTCTTTGATTGTCTCATCGAATCGCGTATTCCAACTTCTGGAGGCTTGCTTGAGTCCATAAATGGATCGTTTAATCTTGCATACTTTATTATGATCATTCTTAGATGCAAACCCCTCAGGTTGTGTCCATATAGACTTCCTCTATGAGGTTCCCATTAAGGAAAGTTGTTTTTACATCCATCTGCCAAATCTCATAATCAAAGTGTGCAGCTAGTGCCAGTAAAATTTGAATGGACTTTATCATTGCAACATGCAAGAAGGTTTCGTCATAGTCAATTCCTTGGATTTTTCTTTAACCTTTCACCATCAACCTAGCCTTAAAGTTTGGATGTTGCCTTCTGCATCAGTTTTACGCTTATAAATCCACTTACAGCCTATGGGTTTTATCCCTTCAGGTGCATCTACCAAGTCCCAGACTTGACCATGTTCCTCATCAATATGAAAACCATATCTTTCAGGCTCATGTCTATCCCTACAAGACCTTCTGAGCTCATAACCATGTGGTTGTTCTGTCGCTGCCTTTTTGAGGGGCCTGGGGTTTATTTCTATGTTAGTTTGTTCTCTCGTACCTCATCGAGGTCAAGTCTTCTCCCACTATATTTCTTGAGAAGGAATTCGTTCTCTAGAAATTTAGCATTTCATGAGACAAATGTTCTTTGTTCATTTGGGACATAGAACACGTATGCTCTTGAGTTCAAGGCATATCCTACAAACTTACATTTAACTGCCCTTTCATTTAACAAAGACTATGACATTTCCCAGACCATAACTCATATGGTGTTTGACTAATAGTCTTGGAAGGAACTTGGTTTAGTAGTAGTGTTGCAGTTTCTAAAGCAAGACCCCAAAATGAAAGAGGTAGATCCGTGTCTGGCATCATTGATCGAACCATATCTAATAATGACTTATTTCTCATTTCGGAGACCCCATTTTTGCTGTGGAGTTCCCGGAGGAGTCCACTAGGAAACAATGCCATTTTCTCTCAAGTAATCTTGAAATTCGTTGCTTAAGTATTCACCACATCGGTCAGACCATAATGACTTAATAATTTTATTAAGCTGGTTTTCTACTTCAACCTTGAAGTCTTTGAATTTCTCAAAGGCTTCAGATTTACCGCATAAGGTACACATACCATATCGCGAATGATCATCGATAAAGGTAATGAAGTAGAAGAATCCACCTCTAGCGGTGACTGACATTGGTCCGCATACATCAGAGTCTATGAGTTCTATTGTCTCCGATGCACGTTGTCATTTACCTTTGAAGGGTAATTTGGTCATTTTACCAAGTAAACAAGACTCACAAGTTCCATAAGGTTTATATTTGAAGGGTTTGAAATACTCATCCTTATGTAGCTTAGTTAATCTTGTTTCATTGATATGACCTAAGCGACTGTGCCAAAAAAGTGATTCATTGAGATTATTCGAGTTAACGTTGTATATATTAGAGGTTGAACATTCTTTGTTAGTTTGTAAGACATATATACCATTATTCAAAATACCATATCCATATTTTATTTCATTGAAATAAATAGAACATTCATTACAACTTATTAGGCATAAAAAGACTTTATTACAAAAAGATGAAATTGAAATGATGTTCTTTACTAGAGAAGGTACATAAACACAATCTTCTAAGTCTAAAGCTAAACCATTCGGCAAAACTAATGAATAATTCCACATGCAAAATGCAGCCAGTTTTGCTCCATTACCCATGCGTAAGTCAACCTCCCCATGACGGAGTCTCCTATTATTTCTCAGGCCCTGCACATTGTTACACAAGTGAGTCCCACAACCGGTGTCAATCACCCAAGTAGAAGGTTCAGAGTTTTGAGAATATAGTTCAATCATATACAACATACCTGAAGCATTGGGCTTCTTGGCCTCTTGGGCTTCCCTAGCTTCCTTGGCTTTCAAGGATCTGCAGTCTTTCTTCCAATGACCATTCTTTCCACGAAAGAAACATTTCCCTTTTCCCTTTTTCTTCTCCACCTTACCATTGGGATTTAGGTGATCTGGAGCCTTGGCCTTGGCCTTATTTTTCTTTGGGCCTCGTGGCTTCAGGTCCGTACCCGTAATCATGATGGAGGTTTTAAGCTCCGGTTTCATCTCATTATCTGCTTGCTTTATCAAATTGTGCAATTCTGCTAAAGTAGCTTCTTTATCAGACAGATGAAACTGCATAATAAAGTTAGAGATCCTTTTGGTAAGGATTGTAGATTTAGATCGTGACCTATCTCATGATCCATGATGAACCCGAGGTTGGGCAATTTTTCAATGTGGCCAATCATCTTAAGCACATGTCCACTAACAGATCTTTCCTTATACCTTGTTTGGAATAAGGCACATGACACTTGGAATCTCACGGTATGAACGGAAGTTGCATACAACTCCTTCAAGTGAAAAATGATGGTTTGAGCATCCATATCTTCGTGATTTTTCTTAAGTTCGTCTGACATAGAGCCAAGCATTATACAAACTGCTTACTCATCATCATCGACATGTTTCTCCAAGCATCAAATGTATCTTGGTCAGTATCTTCTGCGGGTTCAGTGGGAAATGGTCTTTCAAGAATATAGAAAATCTTTTCTTGTCGTAAGACAATTTTAAGGTTTCTAAATCAGTCATTGTAGTTGTCCCCTTTGAGCTTATGCTTATCAAGGATGGAACGAAGTGATACTCAGTTTGCCATTTGAATGTTTGTGAAATATTTTAACCTACATGTTTAGAGAAATGTTAAAATTGGGAATATGTTTTCATTAATGTTTCATAATAACATGGGCTTTTAATATTATGAAGTTGCTCCCTCTCAATTGTTTTAAAATTATAAGGAAATCGCATCAACCACAATATGATGGATTTCTTGTGGCAAGGATCCCATTATCATCATTTCATAACTCCGACTAGGGCGGTCGTTTTAAAATACGATAATTAGGTAGGTTCCCAACCAATTTATGAAATAAATCACAATTCTTTGATCATTGGGTTGGGGAATCAAACATGCCATAGCTTATGGTAGTCCTTGTGGACACCCAATCTTTGCCACTAAGTTATAAGACCACGCCTAAGGGTCGCTGCGTCTTATGACTCAGAAAAGTCAAACCATTGTCAATAGTATGATTTAGGGACAAATTGGTATTGGTCAGTCAGGTAAAGCCTAGTCCTGCCAATACGATTTAGGCCCTTTGGGTCTATATTTTACAATGGGAGGTAAATTTTAGACTTAAATTATTATTGAGGATTTTAGCAAGTTTAAGTGAATAACTGTCAAATGGATTCCTCCATTGAAAATTCCCAGAGGGAGGGTGGAGCGAACCTCTCTTAAATACCCTTACCTCTTAGGCTCTTATTGCCTTGGTGACATGAATAAACAATAGATCCTCCAAATTAGTCCACACTTTAATATGCTTTAAGGCAAGCTTTGAGTAAATGATTATCTAGATGTCTTCACAGCATTTCCTTTTGGCTATAAAAAGGTAGTGAGTGAAGGAAGACACAAATCATTATCTAACTCTAGTAATACCTTTGGTTAAATTAACTTTAGTTTGGAAAGTTTTATTAGAGCCTTGGTCCCACCCAACTTCTATCTTTTATAATGTCTTTTATTATAAACAAGTGATTTATATTTATTAGCCTTAAAGGTAATAATCCCTAAGTTCATCACGAAATAATTAATTATCTAAGGGATAAGCAAACACTCTCTATTTCTTAGAAAGTCTCTAGATGCTTGCACCGTAAAATAATCATGCCAATTATAATCATACATAGAATCATCAAGCATATGAGTTTTAATATGTTGGAATTATTTTAGGCATTAAATAACTTTGATTAATATTTAATTATGATATTGCATTTTATTTTATTCAAATAAATTTACTATTCTCTTTTTTATGCAAACGCGTGAACTTTAAATACAATTTGACAATTCAAATCTTAACCAAATCATGCAAAACGTGTACCTAAAATTAAGCTCAGGGTGTTATATTTCCAACGAGATTTTAAACACCCAATTTCGAGTTCAAACGAGAGAGAACTAATCAAAACAAAAACGGCACGCTGATACCACTGTTGGGAAGCGGCCGCGAGTGCACAGCGGAAAATAAAAATTATTATGCCGCTTTCCCTTTGCCCAAGACCCATTTGTTTTTATTATTCTACAAGCCTAAGCATGTTACTATATATTCTAAGCATAAAACTTATAAAACATGCAAATAACATAACCTAAACATGCTAATTATCATAAGAACTCTAATTAAAATAAAAAAAGAAAAAGACTTACTTGAACCGAAGACTCCTCCAGTCCTCCCTCCAATCTACAAGCTTTTCTCGAACTTAGCAAGCTCTTCCACATTCTAAAGAGCCACCCAAGTGTGTGGCCTCCAAAGCTGCACACACCAAAGCCAAAACTCAACGGCAAGACTACGCCTTGAGTGCAAATGTATTTTTCCATTGGTGCTAGCCTAGGCAAATACCTCAAAACTTTTAACTCCAGGTTCCTCTAGTCTTAGACTTAAGGATCCTCAAAATCACTGGCTTACTCTTAAAATTTAGAGTTGCTCACTTATATAAACCCAATATATGAAAGGTTTGGTTCAAAATTTCTGAAAATTCTTTGGGTTTATATAGTGCTCCAAAGACAACAAAATTAATTAAGAATCCGATGTGGGAAAAAATATAATTTAATCTTAGCCATTGGATCTTAATTTAGTGGTTTAATGAGATTTTAAAACCCTAATAAAAGTTTGGGGCCGAATTGGAATTCAAAACAAATAACAAAAAAAAAAATTTCTTAATGAAATAGTAATTTTTTTATATTCCAATTCCCAAAGTGCCCCCATCGTCATTCACCAATCCCAAGCCACTATGGAACCTCATAAATGATCTGTTCAATAATTAAACACATTGAACCATTTATGAACAATTCCTACAGTAATCATATATGATGTTATATTTGTATTGTGCACTGTTAACCATTGATTTCAACTTTGTTGTGTGTGACCTTTTGGGTTCCCCTCAAGTTGGGCATGAAATGAATCGTGATAATTTAATCGAACATAAATTATCCTCTGATCAAATGGTCGTTCGATTTCAATGACAAAGGTTGACATCTAGCAACATGCGAAGGCCCCCAAATGAGAAGGAAAATATAATATACCCATTCTGTATGCGATTTACATATGATACGGTCCATCGCCTCACTGTATCCCCACCTATTGACCTAGGGAAGGGAAAGTGTCTACCCATATTGTCAAAGGTATGATGTTGATAGTGTCATGAATCGTGCTAACCCAAGAATCTCACATGATTCTTCTGATGTTGCAACAGTCTCAAGCATTGATCACATATATCAACCTGCGAACTGGAATACTACTCTTATAAGAAAATATTATCTGAAAGAGTGGCGATTCTCTGTTGTATCTTTACAAACTTCATGTGTTTCAACAAATGACCCAATCATACCCTTATGACCAGATCTTTTAAATCGGGGAAGGATAATGAAAAATTTATTTGATCCACACATAAGATTGTAAAGATCTCAAGTCTAAGGACTAGTCATATAGTCGATACATGAAAGTTCTCACAGACAAATGGGATAAACACTCCATATGAAAACTTTTGGTGGTCAGTTCGATGGACACGAGCAACTCATGCATCCATGTGATACACCAAGCGGACGGATCTCCGCTTGTAGCCTATGAGATCGGCTACCCCACTTAAGGGCGGATAATATCATCATGCTAGTCTCTCCGCTTTGTGAACTCCCAGATTATTCACAAAACTATGACTATGAACATTTAAGAGTAATGATTCTCATAAGGCATGGAAGCCATCATTTTATTACTCCAAGGGCTTTATTACCGTGTTGATGATTCATATAAGTTATGTAAGACACGTATAATAAAGATTTTCATTTTCTTAATTAATGAAAATATTACAAATACATGTACATATAGCCCATCCTACAAGTTGGGTATAGGGCATATCCCTAACAACGTCAAGATACAACTCAATGTCAGTTGCGACTCTTTTGTAACAGTATCATAACTAATCATTCTAAGGTCGGTTACGTCTTTACCATATTAAAGAAGAAGTTATTTAAAAGAAACTGTTTATTTTATTCATAATAAAATATTACATAAGTATTTACAAGGAAATACATAATATAATTGGTGCTCAGAGCACCAACCCTAATAAAATCTCCCACGTGCACTAGTGCCAATATCGACTGTTTTTAATACTCATCGATCCACATGTTTTATCTAATAACTTCGGAGGTATGGCTTTCGTAAGCGAGTCTGCAACATTAACTTCACTCGGTACCTTGCACACTACAATGTCCCCTAGCGACACAATCTCTCGAATGATGTGGTACTTTCGTTCCACATGTTTCGACTTCTGATGTGCCCTTGGTTCTTTTGCTTGTGCAATGGCTCCAATATTATCACAGTATAACGAAATCGGATTCTCGATACTTGGGACTACTCCCAATTCTGTGATAAATTTCCTAACCCAAACAGCTTCATTTGCAACTTCAAAAGCTGCAATATATTCCGCCTCTATGGTAGAATCAGATGTCGACCCATATTTTGAACTCTTCCAACAAACTGCAACATTATTAAGGGTAAACACGAATCCTGATGTATACTTTATATTATCAGGATCTGATTGGAAATCGGAATCCGTATACCCATTAACTTGCAGTTTGTTTCCTCTATAAATAATAAACTTATCCTTAGTACCTTTAAGATACTTGAGGATATGTTTAATGGCCATCCAATGGTCATTTCCTTGATTGGACTGATATATGCTCGTCACACTAACTTCGAAGCTGATATCAGGCCTAGTACAAAACATAGCATACATGATGCTGCCCAGACACGAAGCATAAGGTTGATTAGACATTTTAATCTTCTCATCTTCTATTTGCGGACACATCTTCTTCGAAAGATGTAAGCCATGTATGAATGGTATGTTTGATGTCTTATAGTTACCAAAATTATACCGCTCTAAGATCTTATCTATGTACGTTGATTGGGATAACCCAATAAGCTTCATTTCTCTATCTCTATAGAGTTTTATGCCTAAGACATAAGAAGCTTCACCCAGGTCCTTCATGGAGAAATTCTTACAGAGGTAAGCTTTTATGTCTTGCATCATCCCAATATCATTCCCAACGATAAAGATGTCATCAACATAGAGAATTAAAAATACCACCATGCTCCCACTGGCCTTCTGATACACACAGGATTCTTCCGAATTCTTGAAAAATCAAACAGTTTGATTATCTCGTCGAATCGAAGATTCCAACTTCGTGAAGCCTATTTAAGTCCATAAATGGACTTCTTCAGCTTGCATACCATGCCCGAGTTCACGCTGGATGCAAAACCCTCTGGATGATCAATATAGATTTCTTCATCAAAAAATCCATTTAAAAAAGCAGTTTTGACATCCATTTTCCAAATCTCATAATCATGATATGCGGCAATTGACAACAAAATCCTAATGGACTTAAGCATTGCAATTGTAGAAAAAGTTTCATCGTAGTCAACACTAGGTCGCTGCGAGTAACCTTTAGCTACCAGTCGGGCCTTAAAGGTTTCAACATTTCCATCGGGCTTGTGCTTCCTCTTGTAAATCCATTTACAACCGATAGGAATAATTCCTTCGAGAAGCGGAACCAAGTTCTAAACTTGATTCTCAAGCATTGAGTCCATCTCAGATTTCATGGCGTCTTGCCACTTCATGGAGTCGATGTCCAACATCGATTCTCTATAGGTAAAAGGGTCAGTCTCTTCAACTAAGAGAACATCGAGACTCTTTTCTTGTATCAAATACAAGCGTTCAGGAGGTCTAGATACCCTTTGTGACCTACAGAGTGTGTGTGTTGAAGGTTATCCATCTTCTTGAACTATAGGTTCCTAAAATTAGTTCGTTGGTTCCAGGTTGTACTTCATCAAGTTCAACCTGTCTATGATCACCTCCTTCAGCCAAAAATTCTTTTTCTAGAAATTTTTCGAAGCGAGCTACGAACACATTTTGATGCTTGGTGTCATAGAACAAATATCCTTTCGTATTTAAAGGATATCCAACAAACCTAAACTTTTACCCTCGAGGCAAAAGCTTATCTTGCTGAGCCATCCTGACGTATGTAGGATACCCCCAAATCTTAATATTACTAAGATTCGGTTCCTACCAGTCCATATCTCATACGGAGTGGTAGGAACAGCCTTGGAATGAATCTTGTTCAAAAGATGTGCGGCAGTTAAAAGAGCATAACCCATAAATAATAGGGTAAATCTGTATAACTCAACATCGATCGGATCATATCCAAGAAAGTCTGATTTCTCCTATCTGACACTTCATTATGTTGCGGAGTGCCTGGAGAAGTATATTAAGTGAGAATCCCATTCTCCTTTAAATAATCAATGAACTCTCCACTCATATATTCACCACCTCGATCAGATCGAAGGCATTTAATATATTGATCAGTTTATTTTTCAACTTCATTTCGGAATTCTTTGAACTTTTCAAAGGTTTTCGATTTATGTCTCATCAAATAAATATAACCGTACCGTGACAGATCGTCAGTAAAGGTAATGAAGTTTGAAAAACCACTGTGAGCAGTTTAACTCAAGGGACCATAAATATCAGAATGTACGAGTTCCAATAAGTCAGTGGCTCGGTGTCCAACACCCGAAAATGGGGCTTTGGACATTTTACCTCGAATACAAGATTCGCAAGTTGGATAAGGTTCAATGGTGAGATCATGTATCAAACCATTCTTAACCAACTGGGTTAGGCGTTTCACGCCTATATGACCCAACCTCAATTTCCACAGTTCATTATTATTTATATCAGATTGTTTATGTTTATTAATTCCAGTATTAAAGATATCTTGTGAGGTGCGCAATATGTAATGACCATGCTCGTTTGGACAACAAAGGATCTGAATATTATTATTATCATATAAATACAAAGAACGATTCGTAATATATACATTATAACCTTCAGTATCAAATACAAAAATGGACATAATATTCGCCACACATCCTGGCACAAAATAACAGTCATTTAACAAACGTTTCCCACTAGGTATGGGAATCTCACATATGCACACTGCAACTGCATCCAGAGAGTCGTCACTCCCGAATCACAACTGCATCTCCCAATATTCCAGCCGTCTACTTCCCATCAGCACCTGCAACATATTGCAAATTTGAATAGGACAAGTAGAATCCCAAATCCAATTAGATGTCATAGCTTCACAAGCTAATGAGATATCGATAATAGGAAAAATAAAAGTATTTGATGTCGATGCTCTTTCCTTCCTTAGTTGTGCGAGATAGTCCGGGTAGTTACGTTTCCAGTGCCCGATTTTCTGGCAGTGGTGGCACCTGTCTTCAGAAGCTCTCTTAGGCTTCGCCGTCTTACCCTGCGCAGGAATATTGAAACCCTTCTTTTTCTTTCCTTTTGTCTTCTTCCCATTCGCCTTGGATTGGGAAGAAGCAGAAAGTGAAGTGGGATTCGGAAGGCGAGTCAGAACTCCCTTCCTCAAATGTTCTTATGCAACTCACGGTAAGAACAATTAATCCCATTCATGTTGAAGTACATTACAAACTGCTGATATGATGCCTGGAGTGAACCGAGAATGACATTACGACCAAGAGTTTCATTGAGAGGGAAATCCTGGCACCTCAACTGCTCGATCAGATCGATCAATTGAAGCACATGCGGGCTCACATCCTACCCGTCTTCAAGTTTAGAATGGAACAGTTCCATCGAAACTCTATGAACCATGACATGTTCCTAGTTCATGAACGATTCACGAAGTTGTGTCATCATGCTATATGCATCATGCATCTCAAAATAAGTCTTCTTAAGCTTAGAAGAAATAGAACTCAGGATGAATGATTTAACCCTTAAATCATCATTCTTCCATCGCTGAAAAGTCTCATGTTCTTCAGGAGATGCATCTGGTGATACAGCAAGTGGTAATGGACCTTTCAAAATATACCCCATGAATATATTTCAGTTCACAGCTTTGGCACGTTCTCGCCTACGTATATTCATTTAGGTAGACAACTCATTGTCGATCACTCAATAATGACTCCTGGATTTTTGGTCCTGGTCGTTTCTCATTGTGACAGCTTTGGCACGTTCACAAGGAGGCGTACCAAGGTTAAACTTGTCAATGATGAATTCAAGATACTTACAAAACCCTGACAGCTTCTGCACGTTCAGGATTCCGCTTTCGCTTGAATTCACCTAATATCAAATATATCTGGTATAGATAAATTTCTACCGGCCATATCCTCACAACTTTCACGTTCTCGGTGTTGGACAGTTATGACCCATAGCGTCACTATTTGTACAGATCATGGTGATGTTGTACAAATTAACTATGTGACAAAGGAAATTGCTCTCTTATCATTTGTGATTAGATCACCAAGATGTATAAATGATAGGAGGTCCTTGTGATTAGTTCCTGGATTGAAATGATATGAGACAGTATCAATCCACAGAGGTTTAATCATTAAATATCCCTAGTGAGAGTATTATCGAGATTGGACATCGATAATGCGTAAAAGACTAGTATTACACTTGTGCGCGTTATGAGGTCATAACGGCATAGTTCTCATATATTTGGGTATAGGATACTCATGCAAGTGTAGTAGGAGGTTGTGTTTTACCGATGGTATGGGAAACAGCTTCGCTCTGGATAGACCAATCGGAATTCCATTGGTAGTATGACTATGTGTCTGTGGAAGTCTGAAATCAGGGTAGGTTTATTTGGTCTTAACCTGAGACTTGCACCGCTAATACTTGCGACAATCAATATACTTTGGTTTTAGGTCGTCCAGGGCTTTAACAGGTTCTGTGTACGCCTCTGCTGGGTATATTGAGAATCGTAGTGTGTTGGTGTGATGTCAAGACGGAAGTATCACTCCAATCATAGTGGAGATGATGGTCACGTAGGATACGGAACTGGTTCTCTTATGTACTGCAGTCATCGGGATAATATGACTAGGTCATGATTATCCGATATAGAGACTAGTTACCAGAGATCCGATATGTGCTTCGTACGGGGCAGACACAATTCCAGCCCCAGGCCTTGCACGTGACATCCGATACTGGATCGAGATACGCAATACTATGTATACTACGCCTGATATAGATCACATATTCCTGTAAGGATATTTCTGGAGAATTGGGTAGGCATGGCGCTTTGCTAGAAGCCAACCTTGTCTTGTAAATCGGTACAAACGTAGTACTAGGTACTTACGTGTTCGGATAGTCCGACGACCGGATTTACTGCCAACATATCCGGGGATCTCATGGGTCACTTCCCGAAGATTCACCGATGACGTATGATTCGCACTTTATTAATCTGGGATTAATTGGATGAGAGAGAAAATTAATCTGGGATTAATTACAGAGATATTTTATCTGGGATAAAATATTAATAAAAGAGAGAAAACGATTAATTTGGAATTAATCGATAAAATAATATATTCAATATATTATACGAAATTGGATTTCGACGCGGAATTGAAATTAGATTTTAATTCGGGCGAACGAGTTAATTTAGAATTAATTCGTTAGTGACGTGAATAGTAATTTTGCTAGGCATAATTATTTAATTACGTCGCAACGGAAAATTCATTAATTTGGAATTAGCGAACCTGAGCCCGGGAGTGTTTGCAAGTGCACTCGCATTTTGAATTCAAGTGCGGCCCGCAAGTCATATCAAGCGTCAAATCACTAGTCAATCAAGTGATGGAAGTCACATCACTTTGAGTGAAGCGATGTATAGTCACTTTTGATGTGAATAGTGATGGAGGTGGTTGGATGGCTATAATGCCATTTACCAAATTTTGAATTTGGTATATCTTATTTTGATTTTGGAAAATCAAACCAACTCAACACATTTTCTTCTCCTTCTCTCTTCCAACTCTCGGCCAATGGGCCATTTTTCCTTCTCTAAATTTTGGCAATTGCCGAGAACTACAAGAAGGGAAATAGAAATTTTGTGGCAAAATTTCAAGAGTGCTAGCACACATTCGGGGTCTTGGGAAGGTGATAGGGAAACCGTACATGTGAGCATGGAATCATCCAAAGCTTGGAGCTTGATGGAATCACCATTGCCGATTCTTGGAGGAGCAAAAATCAGTGGACTGCAGTGACCACCTATGAGGGCATAAATGATTTTTGTTCTTCACCGCATCGCTTCAACCGATCGATGTAAGTATTCCGAAACTTCCTCGATGTATTCGCATTCTGTTTCTATGCTTTAATCGATCCTCGGGACTTATAGATTTCCTAACAATGGTATCAGAGCGAGTAAAAGCATGAAACTTGAATTTAGGTTTAAAATTGGGTAAAATATGTTTGAGCATGATTTGATGATATTGGATGATTGAGTATGCTTAAATGTAGTTTAATTGAAGTTTTATTGGATCAATTTCATGAAAAATTATTTGTAACAATTTTCCACAATTGTTGAGGCTTGGCCGAGAGACATAAGAACCCTAATGTCTTGGAATTTTTAATTCATTTGATGACTTGAAATCAATTGGGAATGATGATTTAATGTTGAATTGGATTCAATTGGATTGGATTTAAAATTGGACATAAAATGCCCCCAATTGCCGAGGTTTGAAAAGTATGTATGGGTTTGATTTTTGTTAAATTGTGTTGGACATTATTTAATGTTAATAAGCATAATTAATTAGGCTAATTGATGTTTTGGAAATATTGATTTGGGTGATTAATTATGGAATACACTTTGGTTAATTAAATATGAAATTTGGAATTTTTGTGTTTTAATTATTTGGGCTTAAATTGGATTTGGGCTTGAAAAGTTGTTATTGGGCTTATTGGGCTTGGTTGTACCAAGATTGGTTTAGGCAAATTGGTTGGATCCAATTGGTCCCAAAACTGTTTCCATAAAGTCCAAATGCGACTAATGGACCTTTAACTTTAATTGGGCCTAAATTGGTTTCTAGGCTTATGGGGTTATTCCTTGATTGGGATTTGGTTATTGGGTTTGACCCAAATTGACCAAAAGTCCACGCCTTAAAGAAATTAATTGAAAGCCCATTGTAATTTAATTAAATTAACGTTGGACGTTAATCGGGCTTTGAGACCCGTAACGATTAAATTTGGAATTTAAGTCGTAAAGGTTTATTAATAAAGTGTAGTATTTAATTTGGAATTAAATAATGAATTAGTATTAAATGCAAATTGAATTGGATTTAATTTTGTAGTTTAATATAATTCAAGAATTCGTACTTTGAGTACTTATTCGCAAAACGAGTTTGACTCTCGCAAAATCAAATCGTTGTTTGAACATTGGATGGTCATTAATTATCGGATTAATTAATTGGATTAGATTGATTGATAACATGCTTGTGTGAATACATGGTTGCGATGCATGAATAATGTATATCGGATGGATATTAGAAGGGTGGGGCAATTTTGGAAATTGTTGTAATAAATTTAGAATTTATTAATTGGACCTGCGTGTCCAGCCTATTACCTCCTCCTTACTCTATGTATTTCTCTTCTCACCTATTCCCCTCAATGTAAATGAGGTTTCTTTAGAAGTGTTATGTAACGGGTAGAAGTAATACTTTTGCTAGCGGGAGAAACGAAAGGGAGAGATTTGTTCTTGGAACAATGTGTTAAGTATCCATCCGCATATCATTATTATATTTATTTTACGCGCCTTATTATGTGTTTAGAATGCATGTTTAAGGGTGTATGATGATGAGACCTTAACAAAGATAATAAATTGGTTGCCAAATTGCACGCGAAAAACTCTCACAAAATATTAAGCGTTTTTCCTTCCATTGAGTGATTCGTACTCAAGATCCAAGATTGGCATTGGTTTGTTGGCCAAAGTCAAGACCTTTGTTCGTCGAGGATGTGTTTGAATCACGAAGGCTTTGTTCCATATTGATGTCTTGTCCAACTTGTGATTTGTTGGCCAAACTCAAGATCACTTCTTGTCCATCGACATTGATTACAAAACTTCCCATGGTCAATGGGTTCCGATTAACTGGGATCACTAAGTTTGTTGTGCCAAAGCCAATGCTTAGTTGGTTAAGAGGAAAAAGGTTAGGCAATATATTGGATATATTGGCATATATAAGATATAAGTTTCGGACTTGGATGTCCCCCTACTGGATCTAGGAATTGGATGGGATCCAATTGATCTTAGAGATCTACCTAGTTAATTATCATACAATTTATTGGCCAAAGTCAAGATTGTGTGACATTTAACGGGATCCTAGCCCACTAGGAAACAAGGTTTCCCGAGTACTCCACAGAGGGTTAGAGGCTCGCCGAAAAATAGTGGGAGGCACGTATTAATTTGCAATATTCGTTTAGTAACTTGCCATATGCGCTCATATCAAATATTTCGTCGAATAAATTATTATTAGTTGGACTAATATTTAATCGTTGTTTTAATAAAACAGTTGGACTGTATTCAAACTATTCAATTAATAGTTGATTTTATAAATTGAATTTAACCTATTAAATTATAGTTGATTATATAGTTGGACTATAGTAATCATTATAATTAATAGTACCTAAAATCGTTGATTAAATAGTTGGACTATTAGAATCAAGATAAAATTGAAAGATTAGCATTTAAAACATAATCCTAGGGAAAATGTATTTAAATGGTTTAATTTTCAAATTGGGAATAGAATTTCAGGATGGTCCTGGAAACTAAGAAGTTACTTTATTTGATAAAATAACATCTTAGGCCGAAGCCCGGAGTTAAGCAAATAGTAGAGCATGATCTTTGGAAGATTCAAGTGATGATAACTTTAGTGCTTAATCCAATAATCTTACCAAATAGACTCCTTAATTTCTTAATCAGAACTAAGGATTAGATCCTTATAGTATGATAATCAAATTGAAGGATCTTCATAGATCTTAGAAGTACTAAATTGCAATAGTAAACTCTTGGAGAGTTAATAGCTATTCTCAAGGAGACAAAGCCAAAGTTTGCAATTAGGCAAGAAGCGCAAGGCGCATCTTATTTAGATATTCTAGAAGGCCAAGGCTTGGCCAAAGGCTTCTGGAGTGTGGAAAAGAGAAAGGCAAAATCATTATAATCTTCTAGGAAGATAAATGACATATCCCAGAATGTCTGCCTGGATGTGGCAAACGGGATCGCAGAAGCATGATTGTCGTATTGACAAGGCAGACATGGAGGAATTGAAGAACGGGCAAGGCTCTGACTTCAAATATTTTAGTCATAAATATGTTCACTACTGGTATTAAAATTGGATTTTAAATACTGAGTGTTTTACATAAATATGTATGATGTGCAGAATCTACTATGAGCAGGATACTGACTTCAGATTGAGTTAAATCTGCGAATTGAAAACGGGACGAAAGTTGCTGTTTTAACCGTAGAAACCTAAGTTTAGGAACAACCCTTCGGTGTGTACTTAAATTAGGAAACTGTTAAAATGTAACTAGTTTGACTAGATATATTATCTCTATCTCAGGGTTTAACCCGTTGCGGGTATACCTTTATATTCTAGAACACTAAAGTGTTTTATTTTATAAAGATGATATTGAATAAACACATTAGATGTGAAAAACAGTATTTATATTTTGAATATAAATAAATCTCAAACGTATAACATGACAAACTAAAAGCTCAAAGTGATTTGATCAGAAGAGACTTGAAAGTGGCATTGTTGTATGGGACACAATTAAACAAGACTCATATATCCACACTTTTGAAGAGTGGATACTAGGACAAATTTGATTCCATTCAAATAAAGTCTACGAATCTAGTTTATTGGCAAAGTGCCTAAACACTATTTACTTGGTAAAAGTGTAATTGTCACTGATCTGTTAGCCCTAGTTCATAGTGAAGCAAGTGGGCCAATATCTAGCTAGGCTAGATGTGGATATGAATATTTCGTGACCTTTACGGATGTGGCATCGCGTTATGGTTATGTGTTTCTTTTGAAACAAAAAAATCGGAAACTTTTATAGTTTTGACACGAAATAGACAAACAGATCGGCTAAAGTATTAAAACATCATGGTTAGACCATGATAAGAATACTTGAGCAATAAGTTTCTCGTATACTTGAAAGAGTATAGTATTATTTCAATGAGGACTCCTCCCGGAACACGTCAATTTAACGGTGTGTCCGATAGGATAAACCGAATTATGTTAGACATGATAAGGCTAATCATGAGTCGCTCTGAGCTACCATTTCCTTCAACGGATAAGCTTTAAACAGTGCAGAACTTATTTTGAATAAGGTTCCATAAAAATCTGTTAGACATACTTAATATTAGATATGAACAGGAAAGAAACTGGGTTTCTCATTCCTGAAGATTTGGGAATGTTGGGCAGATGTTTGGATGATACCAAACTAGAACCCAAATCGGATAAGTGCCAAGTTGTGGGTTATCCTAGGGAAACCAAAGTATAGTACTTATACAACTCACAAGAGAACAATGTAATTGTTGCTCACCATGCGGTTTTCCTAACAGGAATACCTATATGCAGTGGTAAGTGGGAGGAAAGTAAAGCTCGATGAAAGTCGGAGTAATACTATTCCTGGCACCGATTCCTAATGGAACACAAATAGTTCATCAATGATGAAACTATACCAATAATCTTCGAATACACAAGAACCACGTAAGTCCGAGAGAGTCAGAAAACAACCTGGGGTATGGGTTTCTGATCTCACCTAATAAAGATGTCAATCTTATTGAGGAATACGAACTGACTACGTATGAGGAAGTGATACAAGGTATCGATTCCCTATTATGGCAAAGTGCTATGAAGTCCAAAATGGATTCCATGTATGTCAACCTTGTTTGGATACTAGTTAAAGTACCGCAAGGCATTATGCCTATTGGTACTATATAAGTCTTCAAGGAAGACATACATGGATGGAAACATACCAACGTACTAAGTTAGACTTGTAGCGAAAAGGTATCGTTATCAACATTGTGTCGATTACGACGAAACCTTTTACATGTTGCCACGGTAAAGCCATTTGGATAATGCTTGTTGATGCTACATGTTTCATTTATGAAATATGATAGCTGAATGCCAAAACCGCTTTCCTTAACGGAAACCTTTTAGAGGATGTTTACAACATCCTGACGGTTTTTTCGTACCATAACAAGCAAACTAGGTTTGCAGGTTATTCGATCCATGGATGGATTGAAGCAAGCATTGAGTTCTTAGAATTATCGTTTTGATGTAATCATAATGGTATATGATTTAATTCAAAACGAAAAAGATTCTTGTATATATAATGAGGTTAGTGGGAGCGCACTGACATAAATGTCCTAAATAATGATAATATATCATTTCTTGGAAATGATATTCCCATAATAAAATCGGTGAAAGCTTGGCTTTCATGAAAATTTTCCGTAGAATTCTTGGGAGAAACAATCTTTATTCTAGGAATAAAGATCTACTAGGATAGATTTAAGTTGTTAGTAGTCTCCGAGAAATCATACATTGAAAAACTGTACGTGACCTGGTGTCTCATACGCTTTGAGCATATGGATTCACAATCGGGCCAATCCAAGTGATAGTCATTGGATTGATGTTAAGGATGATGTCTTATACTATGGAGAAGGAGAACTTGAAGTGACTAGGTTCACTACTGCAAGTTTTCTAACCGATAAAAATGACTATAAGTCGTAACAACGGTACTATAAAGTTTGAATAACGGAACAGTGAGCTGGAAATATTCCAAGCAAGATGTTGTTATCGAATAAACAACAAAAGTGGATTATTGCTGCAGTTGAGGCAGCAATAGAAGCCTTCTGGATTGATAATAAATCTAATTAGATTAGATATAATTCTGTTAGCAGCTGAGAAGGCTACAGCGCAGGCTAAAGAATTAATGGTCCTCATCAACGAACCAGATACATACTTCCAATATTCATCTGATTTGTTCGGATCATACATCGTGGCGATGTGATGATCGAATAAATCGCATTAGATGATAATCATGCAAATCCGCTGACGAAAGCCTTTCCTCAGAAACTTAAGCGAACCGTACATAGTTCGGGTGTAAGACACTCGAGTGACTGGCTATAGGCCAAGTGGGAGATTGTTGGACAGTTATGACCCATAGCGTCACTATTTGTACAGATCATGGTGATGTTGTACAAATTAACTATGTGACAAAGGAAATTGCTCTCTTATCATTTGTGATTATATCACCAAGATGTATAAATGATAGGAGGTCCTTAGGATTAGTTCCTGGATTGAGATGATATGAGACAGTATCAATCCACAAAGGGTTAATCATTAAATATCCCTAGTCAGAGTATTATCGAGATTGGACATCGATAATGCGTAAAAGACTAGTATTACACTTGTGCGCGTTGTGAGGGCATAACGGCATAGTTCTCATATATTTGGGTATATGATACTAATGCAAGTGTAGTAGGAGGTTGTGTTTTACCGATGGTACAGGAAACAGCTTCGCTCTGGATAGACCGCTCGGAATTCCATTGGTAGTATGACTATGTGTCTGTGGAAGTCCGAAATCAGGGTAGGTGTATTTGGTCTTAACTGAGACTTGCACTGCTAATACTTGCGACAATCAATATACTTTGGTTTTAGGTCGTCCAGGGCTTAACAGGTTCTGTGTACGCCTCTGCTGGGTATATTGAGAATCGTAGTGTGTTGGGGTGTGATGTCAAGACGGAAGTATCACTCCAGTCATAGTGGAGATGATGGTCACGTAGGATACGGAACTGGTTCTCTTATGACTACAGTCATCGGGATAATATGACTAGGTCATTATTATCCGATATAGAGACTAGTTACCAGAGATCCGATATGTGCTTCGTACGAGGCAGACACAATTCCAGCCCTAGGCCTTGCACGTGACATCCGATACTGGATCGAGATACGCAATACTACGTATACTACGCCTGATATAGATCACATATTCCTGTAAGGATATTTCTGGAGAATTGGGTAGGCATGGTGTTTTGCTAGAAGCCAACCTTGTCTTGTAAATCGGTAAAAACATAGTACTAGGTACTTACGTGTTCGGATAGTCCGACGACCGGATTTACTGCCAACATATCCAGGGATCTCATGGGTTGCTTCCCAAAGATTCACCGATAACGTATGACTCGCAATTTATTAATCTGGGATTAATTGGATGAGAGAGAAAATTAATCTGGGATTAATTACAGATATATTTTATCTGGGATAATTTTTTTATTTTTTTTGAAAAGTGGATAAAATATTAATAAAAGAGAGAACGATTATTTGGAATTAATCGATAAAATAATATATTCGATATATTATACGAAATTGGATTTCGACGCGGAATTGAATTAGATTTTAATTCGGGCGAACGAGTTAATTTAGAAATTAATTATTTAATTACGTCGCAACGGAAAATTCGTTAATTTGGAATTAGCGAACCCGAGCCCGGGATTGTTTGCGAGCGCACTCGCATTTCGAATTCAAGTGCGGCCCGCAAGTCACATCAAGCGTCAAATCACTAGTCAATCAAGTGATGGAAGTCACATCACTTTGAGTGAACTGATGTCTAGTCACTTTTGATGTGAATAGTGATGGAGGTGGTTGGATGGCTTTAATGCCATTTACCAAATTTTGAATTTGGTATATCTTATTTTGATTTTGGAAAATCAAACCAACTCAACACATTTTCTTCTCCTTCTCTCTTCCCACTCTCGGCCAAGGGGCCATTTTTCCTTCTCCAAATTTTGGCAATTGCCGAGAACTACAAGAAGGGAAATAGAAATTTTGTGGCAAAATATCAAGAGTGCTAGCACACATTCGGGGTCTTGCGAAGATGATATGGAAACCGCTCACGTGAGCATGGAATCATCCAAAGCTTGGAGCTTGATGGAATCACCATTGCCGATTCTTGGAGGAGCAAAAACTAGTGGACTGCAGTGACCAGCTAGGAGGGCAGAAATGATTTTTGTTCTTCACCGCATCTCTTCAACCGATCGATGTAAGTATTCTGCAACTTTCTCGATGTATTCCCAACACTCGGATATAGTCGCAGGAAATGTATCGATAAGCGGTATTGACAAGATGGACCGATTAATATGCATCAAATACATATTAAATTAGAAACCTTTTTTTAAATAGGGATTTTCCGTTATAGATGCTTTTAATTTATTTAATCAAATAAATAAACACATGCATGCATTAAAATCAAAATTAAAGTCAACATTGAATTTTAAAGGCATATTCATATATTGGGGTTCCAAAATCAGACTCGCTCTGATACCATTTATGTTTGGGTTTTATAAGGAATTACAGGTTTGCATAGCGGAGCGCGGAAAACGAATTTTTCCGATTTTAAAATTTTTCTTTGAACAATTAAATAAACATATTTATTTAATTAACCAATACTTAAAATATGAAATTTTAATCCAAGAAATCATATTTCTTTTAATTACCAAATTACCCCAAACTTTTGCAAATTAATTATTCTGGTGCTTAATTATAAAATTTACATATTTAATTGATTACAAATCAATCCTAAAATAATTTTGCAATTTGCAACATAAACTAGAAACTTTCCAGAATTTTCGAAAATGCCCAGAAATTTCCAGAATTACAGAAATAGCCCAAAATTTTCATTAATTGTAATTTTGCCCAATTTGTTCAAAACACATCAAGATCAAATTCAATCAATCCCATATTTGACATACATCAAATATACATCAAATTATATCATATATATGAAAAGCCCTAAAATTTGAATGGGTAAGAACCCTAATTTCACAAATTATATCATAAAGCATTAACTATATCATGAATTTTTAATCTAAAAATGCCCCTCCATTATTTCATGCAATATTGTAATCCCCAAACAGAATACAAAACATGCGATAATCAAATCATAACATAATAGTGAAAGGTGGACCCCCATGAATATATTTCAGCTCAAAGCTTTGGCATTTTCTCGCCTACGTATATTCATTTAGGTAGACAACTCATTGTCGATCACTCAATAGTGACTCCTGGATTTTTGGTCCTAGTCGTTTCTCGTTGTGACAGCTTTGGCACGTTCATAAGGAGGCGTACCAAGGTTAAACTTGTCAATGATGAATTCAAGATACTTACGAAACCCTGACAGCTTCTGCACCTTCAGGATTCCATTTTCGCTTGAATTCACCTAATATCAAATATATCCGGTACATATAAATTTCTACCTGCCATATCCTCATAGCTTTGGAACGTTCCCGGATATAGTCGCATAAAATTTATCGACAAGCTGTATTGACAGGAATGACCGATTAATATGCATCAAATACATATTAAATTAGAAACCTTATTTTAAATATGGATTTTTCGCTAAATATGCTTTTAATTTATTTAATCAAATAAAATAAACACATGCATGCATTAAAATCAAGATTAAAGTCAACATTGAATTTTAATGGCATATTCATATATCGGGGTTCCAGAATCAGACTCGCTCTGATACCATTTTTATTGGGGTTTTATAAGGAATTACGGGTTTGCACAGTGGAGCGCGGAAAATGAATTTTTCCGATTTCAAAATATTTCTTAGAACAATTAAATAAACTTATTTATTTAATTAACCAATACTTAAAATATGAAATTTTAACCCAAGAAATCAAATTTCTTTTAATTACCAAATTACCCCAAACTTTTACAAATTAATTATTTTGGTGTTTAATTATGTCAATTACATATTTAATTGATTCCAAATCAATCTCAAAATAATTTTTACAATTTGAAACATAAACTAGAAACTTTCCAGAATTTCCGAAAATGCCCAGAAATTTCCAGAATTATAGAAACAGTCCAAATTTTATATTAATTGTAATTTGGCCCAATTTATTCAAAACACATCAAGATCAAATCCAATCAATCCAAAATTTGACATACATAAAATATACATCAAATTATATCATATATATGAAAAGCCCCAAAATTTGAATGGGTTAAGAACCCTAATTTCACACATTACTCAAATTGGGCAATTTACATTAAATTGACAAAATTCAATACTTTAATCTTCCAATTACCACACCAATCAAGTCTCACCATCATGAAATTAATCAAGAACAATTCTAGGTTAATTATGAATGGCTAATTAACTATAGAATGATAACTTTAATTTTCTAATTAATTTATTAAGCTTAATTACACTAATAAGCAAATAAATTAATTATACATACATAAAATCATCAAACAAGCATCCAACAAATTCAATTACAAACTTAAGAGTAGATAGATTAATCTTAGCAACATAATTGAAGATAAGATTAATAGACTCACTGAATCATACAGGTTGAGGTCACTACATATGTATAATGCCTCTGTCACAGGTATCCGGATTAATCCAGAGATATAGATACAAACGCCAAATCTCTATAGATGTAATTATATCAACGTTTCTATTAGCAATCTCTCAAAAAACACTTAAAACTAATTTCTACAATGTACCACGGGCCCATGGATTTAACAGATTGCTAATTCCATATTGAATACATATGCCCTGTACACAAAGCTGACGGATCCTATCTTGATAAACACAGGATATCCTGAGCATCAGTCCACACCCAAAGAATAGGCGGAGGTCTGATCTAAATAGATCGGTGATGTGACTGCCATCTAAGTGTGGAGGATAACTCAGATATCTACAGTGGTATCTCAAGTCAAAGAATCATTATGCTCACTCAACCCGGGAAGATTCTTATTGACGTTTGTGTACCATCCATTAAGAATCTTCAGTGAGTCATTCAGTGTTTATCCGCTATAAACACCTACACGTCTATACGAGTCTCCAAGACTCATGGTTCACTGAGAAATCATCGGAATCCAAGATTCCAATATACGACATGTACACTCAATGAGTTTACTTTACTGACCAAGTAGTGTAAACCTTGACCGGGAACATTCTAAGAATGACAATTTCAATATACAACTGAATGTCAGTTGCGACACTTTTGCTACAGTATCATAACTAATCATTCTAAGGTCGGTTATGTCTTTACCATATTAAAGAAGAAGTTATTGTAGGACACAGAACTTGACGACGCTGTTCTAGGCTCGCGACCTAGTTGGGAGTACGGAATAGCCAACGAGGGAACTAAACCGGAGAAATAACATGGAGTCGCCACCCGGTGTGACCCGGGAAAATGAGATTTAAGGCCGCACTCACCCCTCGCAAGGGAAGACCTCAAACGGTTGGGTTCGGAATGGTCCCTTACTTATGTCACTTGTGATGATATGATTTGTGCAATAAAATAACCGAATCTACTCAATATATATTCTCAAGGGTAACCTATGTCTAGTTCATATTCATCAAAATAACTCATAATCTAAGTTTGCATGCTTGAAAGTAAGTCTTTAACGGGCAAACACACAATATCACACAATGAGCCATTGAACCATTAAACAAAAATAATAAATAAATAGCAATTTAACATAATCATAAACTAAACAAAATATCATGCCTAAAATAACGTAATCATGCTTTGAAAATAAATAGCAAACTAAGCTAAATCATTCTTAAATAACAAATAAATAACCTACGAACTACAACATGCTCAAACACAAGTTTGGATGAGACGAAATACGTGTCTCTTAAGTGGTACGTGGAGTTGTATCCCGAGTACAAACCGCACTACTGTCCATTCGGATTCGGCTATGGAATTTACGTCCGGGTTTCCATCCTATATACCACAAAAGGGAACACATATTCCGCTCATCCAACAATCACATCATGCTTCAAACGACTCTCATGCGATAGTATTAAAATAAACAAAAAATAAACGAAAGGTAATAAATAAAAGGTGCCCTCAGGTCTAACCTTTTTTGTCGTCTCTCGAAAGCGCGTTACACGGCCGTCGGAATGGTTGATGTTCCGCAACTTTTCTGGTTCACTAATCTAACATTTTTTCTCACTGTTTCATATTTTAGGCTGCTGTTTTCACTCCGTTTCGCTGCTATTTTCGTTGTATTTTCTGGTCAATATTTTGAGGTAATTTAGGTTACTGTTTGTGCGGTTTTTGGAGGGTTTGGGGCTACGGTTTTGTCACTATTTTAGGTAGTTTTTTGTGCAATTTTCAGTGCAGTCTTGGGGCTCTAACGTGCGGCTTTTTTTGGTGTGTGATGCAGTGTGATGTGCGGCAGTGGGGGCTGTGCTTATGTGGCAGTTTGGACTGGTTTTGATGGGATGTATGCGTGAAGAAGGCCATGGGGTGTGGTGGAAGGCAGATGGCTTGTTCGTGAGGGCAAAGGCTGAATGGTTAGCGTGAGCAGGTGGCTTGATTATGGGCTGATGAATGTGACCGTGGCGAGGGATTATGGGCTTGGCAGTATGGTTGTTACGTGTTGAGGCTATGTGGCTATTGAAGGTATGTGAGTGGAGGGCTGAGTGGGTTCTTGATGCGTGGACAGAGGGCTAGTTGAGTGTGCGTGAGGCAGATTTGTGCGGCATAAAGGGGTATGCGTGGAGTTGATGCGTGAGGGTAGGCTGTGAAGGTTGATGCGTGAGGGTTTGTGAGTAAATGGGGCAAGGTGAGCGTGTGTGTGCTGCTGAGGTGTGGGGTAGTTACTTGGTTGCCGATTGTGATGTGTTGTAGTGTGAGTTGGCCGAGAGGGGTGAGAATGGCAGGTTTAGGGTTATTATTTTGTGTGAGTATGCTAGGTTTGAATGTGTTGGGTTAAGGGTTCTTTTTATAGGCCAAGGGAGGGGTAATCCTTGTTGGGGAAGGAAAGGATTTTTTGTATTAATGGGGAGATATTTTTAATTAAAATGTGATAAGGGAAATCTTTAATTAAAGGAAGTGATTTGATTTATTCTTTTTAGTTAAGGATATGATTTATTTCAATTGGTAGGTGATTTAATTAAATTAGGAATTTAATTTGATTTGATTTTAATTGGATTTAATTTGTATTTAATTTGATTTTAGTTTAATTTTAATTGGTTTTAATTTAATTTGTGAAGTGTTAATTATTTCTTGGATTGGGCTTGGGTGAGATGGGCTTGGTGTGTATCTTATATGGTTTGGGCTAAGGGTTGTGTTTTAAAATGGAGGTCCAACAAGCGAACCCGAAGCTACTCTAGCGAATTAAATCCAACAATGTGTCCATTCTTGACTATTCCCTTCCGACGTCTGTTTCCCGCGGCTTTCACAACTAAAGAGGTAGTGTCTCCATACAAGACTCATCATCAGGACTTACATGCAAAAATGCAGTGCCTACAGTCGCCCCCACTTTGATGGGACTTGTGTAGTGTGTGACAATGATAATCCTATCAAAGTACGTGCAATGCATTTTTACTTACTTGGCTCGCCAACTGCCACCCGGCTTGCCTGTTGCTCTGAACTGAACTGATGATGTGCCATTCTTGGCGTGCTAAACCCCATACTTAGGGTGTCGCGGTAGTCCACGGTAGTCCACAATACTCCACGATAGTCCACGGTTGTCCACATAGTCCACAATACTCCACGATAGTCCACGGTAGTCCACATAGTCCACAATGCTCCATGATAGTCCACGGTAGTCCACATAGTCCACAATACTCCACGATAGTCCACGGTAGTCCTCGGTAGTCCATATAGTACACGGTATTCCTCGGTAGTCCACACAATCCTCATTGTGCATATAGTCCACGGTAGTCCACGCAATCCTCATAGTCCACATAGTCCCCGGTAGTCCTCGGTAGTCCACATAATCCACATAGTCCACTGTAGTCCTCGGTAGTCCACACAATCCTCATAGTCCACATAGTCCACGGTAGTCCATGGCAGTCCTCGGTAGTCCACACAATCCTCATAGTCCACATAGTCCACGGTAGTCCATGGCAGTCATCAGTAGTCCAAATAATCTACATAGTCCACGGTAGTCCACGGTAGTCCTCGGTAGTCCTCGGTAGTCCATATAATCCACATAGTCCACTGTAGTCCTCGGTAGTCCACACAATCCTCATAGTCCACATAGTCCACGGTAGTCCTCGGTAGTCCTCGGTAGTCCACATAGTCCACATGACGTACCTGGCATGCTAAAAACCCCGTACCTAGGGTGTCGCAGTAGTCCACAGTAGTCCACAATACTCCACGATAGTCCACGGTAGTCCACATAGTCCACAATACTCCACGATAGTCCACGGTAGTCCACATAGTCCACAATACTCCATGATAGTCCACGGTAGTCCACATAGTCCACAATACTCCACGATAGTCCACGGTAGTCCTCGGTAGTCCACATAATCCACATAGTCCACGGTAGTCCTCGGTAGTCCACATAATCCACATAGTCCACGGTAGTCCTCGGTAGTCCACATAATCCTCAGAGTCCACGGTAGTCCACGCAATCCTCATAGTCCACATATTCCACGGTAGTATTCGGTAGTCCACATAATCCACATAGTCCACGGTAGTCCTCGGTAGTCCACACAATCCTCATAGTCCACATAGTCCACGGTAGTCCTCGTAGTCCAAATAATCTATATAGTCCACGGTAGTCCTCGTCGTCCTTATAATCCGCATAGTCCACTGTAGTCCTCGCTAGTCCACACAATCCTCATACTCCACATAGTCCACGGTAGTCCACGGTAGTCCTCGGTAGTCCACATGTCGTACCTGGCATGCTAAACCTCGTACCTAGGGTGTCGCAATAGTCCACAATGTCGTACATGGCGTGCTAAACCACGTCCATAGGGTGTCGCAGTTGTGTCTCCATACCTAGAGTGTCGCAGTGATTTCTCCATACCCGGAGTGCCTTACGTGGCAAAACTGATCTGATATCTCCATTCCCGGAGTGCCGTACCTGGCCAAACTGATATGATGTCTCCATACCCGAAGTACCGTACCCGGCCAAACTGATACTGATGTCTCCATACCCGGAGTGCCGTACCTGGCCAAACTGATACTGATGTCTCCATACCCGGAGTGATGTACCTGGCCAAACTGATCTGATGTCTCCATACCCGTAGTGTCGTACCCTGCCAAACTGATACTGATGTCTCCATACCCGGAGTGTCATACCCGGCAAAACTAATACTAATGCTGATGTATCTCCATACCCGGAGTGTCGTACCTTGGCAGAACTGATGATGATATGGGCCTCGCCCCCAGAATGCCATACCCGGCCAGACTGATACTGATGCTTATGTGGGCCTCGCCCCTAGAGTGTTGTACCCAGTAAGACTGATACTAATAATGATGTGGGCCTCACCCCAGAGTGCCATACCCGGTAAAACTGATATTGATATTAATGTGGGTCTCGCCTCCAAAATGCCATACCTGGCTTGTTATTCCCGAAATGTGTTCCATTCTCGGGAGTGTCATTCCCGGCTTGTTCATTCCCGAACTGTGTTCCATTCTCGAAGTGCCATTTTTGGCTTGTTCTTTCCCGAACTGTACTTCCATTCTTGGAGTGCCATTCCCGGCTTGTTCATTCCTGAACTGTGTTTCCATTCTCGGAGTGTCATTCCCGGCTGTTCATTCCCGAACTGTGTTCCATTCTCGAAGTGCCATTTTTGGCTTGTTCTTTCCCGAACTGTACTTCCATTCTTGGAGTGCCATTCCCGGCTTGTTCATTCCTGAACTGTGTTTCCATCTCGGAGTATCATTCCCGACTTGTTCATTCCTGAACTGTGTTCCATTCTCAGAGTGCCATTCCCGTCTTGTTCATTCCTGGACTGTGTTTCCATTCTCGGATTTCCATTCTCGGCTAAACTGATACTGATGCTGATGTGGGCCTCGACCTTGGGACTCATCCCTAAAATGATAGTGATGCGGGCCTCGACCATGAGATTAATTCTCGAATTCATTCTATACTGCGACGATGTGAGCCTCGACCCTGGGATTCATTCCAAAAATCTGCTGATGTGGGCCTCGACCCTGGGATTCATTCCCTGATTCATTCCAAAACTCTGCTGATGTGGGCCTCGACCTTGGGATTCATTCCAAAACTCTGCTGACATGGGCCTCGACCCTGGGATTCATTCCGAATTTCTGCTTATGTGGGCCTCGACTCTGGGATTCATTCTCGGATTCATTCCAAAACTCTACTGATGTGGGCCTTGACCCTGAGACTCATCCCCAAAACTGATATCAATGCTGGTGCGGGCCTCAACCTTGGGATTCATTCCCAAAAACTAACTCATATGTTGCGTATTCTGGTGGCTTTTCTTTGCCGCTTTCTTTTTTCTTCTTAGAAACTGTGAATACAAAACAAAAACAAAACAAAAAAAGAAAGCAAAAATACGTTACGTGTATGCATGCATGTATGAATAAAGTTCATATTCTGTTGGGTTAGGTCTTCCACCAGTTCTCTAGGTGAACGCTCAATCTTCTCTATGGTCTCATGATTCAATATCTTATTATGTCTCGGATTCGCGAGGTGGTAGGACTTGTTGGACAATTATGACCCATAGCGTCACTATTTGTACATATCATGGTGTTCTCGTACAAATTAACTATGTGACAAAGGAAATTGCTCTCTTATCATTTGTGATTAGATCACCTAGATATATAAATGATAGGAGGTCCATGTGATTAGTTCCTGGATTGAGATATGAGACAGTATCAGTCCTCGAAGGATTAATCATTAAATATCCCTAGTCGTAGTATTATCGAGACTTGACATCGATAATGCGGAATAGACTAGTATTACACTTGTGCGTGTTATGTAACGGCATAGTTCTCATATATTTGGGTATATGATACTCATGCAAGTGTAATAGGAGGTTGTGTTTTACCGATGGTACGGAAAACAGCTTCGCTCTGGATAGACCCCTCGGAATTCCATTGGTAGTATGACTATGTGTCTATGGAAGTCCGAAATCAGGGTAGGTGTATTTGGTCTTAACCTAAGAGACTTGCATCGCTAATACTTGCGACAATCGGTATGCTTTAGTTTTGGTCGTCCAGGGCTTTAACAGGTTCTGTGTACGCCTCTGCTGGGTATATCGAGAATCGTAGTGTATTGGGTGTGATGTCAAGACGGAAGTATCACTCCAGTCATAGTGGAGATGATGTCACGTAGGATACGGTACTAGTGCTCTTAAGTACTACAGTCATCGGGATATTATGACTAGGTCATGAATGTCTAATCATAGAGAATAGTTACCAGACATCCGACATGTGCTTCGTACGGGGCAGACACATTCCTGCCCCAGGCCTGGCACGTGACAATCCGACACTGGATCGCAATACGCAATACTACGTATACTACGCCTGACATAGATTATATATTCCAGTAAGAATATTTCTGGAGAATTGGGTAGGCACGGTGCTTTGCTAGAAGCCAACCATGTCTTGTAAATCGGTAAGCACGTGGTACGTACGTATTCGGATAATCCGATGACTGTATTTACTGCCAACATATCCAGGGATCTCTTGGGTCGCTTCCCAAAGATTTATCGATGACAGTTGATTTAAATTAGAATTAATCTGGGATTGATTAAGAGAGAAAATTAATCTGGGATTAATTAAGATGGAGAAAATTAATCTAGGATTAATGAGGTATTATTTAATCTAGGATTAAATGTGTTCGGAAGAGAGAGAACGCGATTAATTTGGAATTAATCGGTGAATAAATTTAATAGTTAAATTTGATTTCTATTAATTTATTATTCGTATGGGCTGAAATTAATATATCGGATATATTAATATGAATTGGATTTCATTACGAAATTAAATTTGGACTTTAATACGAACGAACGAATTAATTTAGAATTAATTCGTAGACGACGTTCGTAATATATTTGCGAGGCATCATTATTTAATTAAATTTGATTTAATTATTTTGCGACGAAAGTTCGTTTAATTGGATTAAACGGAACCGAGCCGCGGCAAATGTTCGTAGAGATATTTGAATTTTGAATTCAAATGTGGGGCCCACTTTAATGTGGTAGTTGGGATGGTAGTTGGCATTTATGCCAAAACCACTTACTTTCCAACCACTTGGTTTAGGTGAAACCAAATTACCCCAACTACATGGTTTTGGTGAAAAGGGTAAATACCCTTTAACAAAACCCTAGCCCTCTCTCTCTCTTCACAAGTGTAATACAACACTTGGAACAAAATGGAAACCCTAATACACAAAATGGGCGTGAGTTTCATCAAGAAATGGGCGTGAACTATGGCTCCCTCTCTTTGATTTTGTGGCAAAATCAACAAAGCTAGCACTTGGAGAAATCAACTAAGGTGATAGGGAAACAACTTCAAAAGCTTGGAATCAACAAAGGAAGGATCTTGGAGATCTTAAACTCAAAGCTTGGAATCAACAAAGGAAGCATCTTAGATCTTGGATCTTCTTCTCAAAATTTTAAAAGCTCAAATCCATTCAATGTGAGTAATTCCGCAACTTATTTTGAATTTATGAACATGTTTTCATGCTTATTAGATCCTTGGCATGTTCTAGGAACACTAACAATGGTATCAGAGCCAATTTTAAGCATGAAAATTTTAGGGTTCATGAGACTAAAATTTGGGGCTTTTATGTTTTGAGCATGATTTCTTCATATTGATGATTTGAGCATGCTTAGATTATGTTAACTTAGAGTTGTGCATGATTAGATTTGAAATAAATTGATTGGATCAAAAATTAAAAAAATATTATGGTGGCCGAATATAGCAGTGCATGTACTGCAGTTTTTGATTTTTTGTAACATGAAATGATGTGTTTAAATGCATGTTTAAATGTTGATTGTTGGTTTGATTGGATTAGAATCAAAGTCAATAATATTTATGTTAAATCAAAGAGCATGTTGAGCATGAAATGATGAATTTAGGATTCAATTTGTGTTGAGCATGAAATGATGTGTATTTTGGCTTCAATTTGTGTTGTGCATGAATTGATGGATTAAGCATGATTAATTAAGTTAATTGGTATTTTGGAAATATTGAGTTTAATTAATTAATCATGGCTAATACACTTTAATTAAAGTAATTGTGATATTTGGAATATTATAATTATGTTAATAAGCCTTTAATTAATAATTGGCTAAAAGTGTGTATTTGGGCTTAATGGGCTTGGTTTGACTAAGTTTGGTTTTGGACTTTTGGATTGGATCCAATTGGGCCCAAAACCAATTCCATAAAGTCCAAATACATCACTTGGCCCTTTAAAGAATTTAATTAGGCCTAATGGGCCTAAATTGATTTGTTGGCAATAGGGTGATTCCTATTGGGCCTTGGCATTTTGGGTTTGATCCATTATTGCCAAAGCCCATGCCTTAAGAATCAATTAAAAGCCCATTGGACTTTAATTGAAATGACATTGGATGTTATTGGGCCTTTGAGACCCATTAAGATTGGATTTGGAATCCAAGTCTTTAAGGCTTATAAGTAAGTGTAAATATTTAATTTGGAATTAAATTGGAATTAGTATTGAATACAAATAAATTGGATTTTAAGTTGTAGTTCAATATAATTCAAGAATACTTACTTTGAGTATTATTCTTAAACGAGTTTGACTTACGCAAATCAAATCGTTGTATGAAAATTATATGATCATTAATTCAAAGATTAATTAATTGGATTAGATTGATTGAATAACATGATTTGTATGAATACATGATGTATTGTATGAATAATGTATATCGGATGGATATTAGAAGGGCAATGACAGTTTTGGAAATTGTTGTAATAAGTTTAGAATTTATTAAATTGGACCTACGTGTCCAGCCTTTTATCTCCTCCTCATTGTATTTCTTCTCACTTATTCCCCTCATGTAAATGAGGTTTCTTTATTGTATTTTTAATTGGGTAGAAGTTAGAATAGTTCTCTCGCCGGGGAGGAAAGGGAGTGTGATTTGTTCTAGGAACAATTTGTGACATATCCCTCCGTATATCATTATTAATTTATTTATTTATACGCGCTTTATTATGTATTTAGAATGCATGTTTAAGGGTGTATGATGATGAGACCTAATCAAAGATAATAAATTGGTTGCCAATTTTCATGCGAAAAACCCTTAAATAATATTAAGAGTTTTTCCTTTCATTGAGTGATTCTTACTCATCCAAAGTTGGCATTGGTTTGTTGGCCAAAGTCAAGACCTTTGTCAATTGCGGATGTGTTTGAATCATGAGAGTTTTGTTCTATATCGGTGTCTTGTCCAAGTTGTGATTTGTTGGCCAAAGTCAAGATCACTTCTTGTCCATCGACATTGATTGCGAAGCTTTCCATGTCAATGGGTTCCGCTTAACTGGGATCATTAAGTTTGTTGTGCCAAAGCCAAGGCTTAGTTGATTTAGAGGAAAAAGGTTAGGTAATATATTTGATATATTGGCATATATAAGATATATGTTTCGGACTTGGATGTCCACCTACTGGATCTAGGAATTGGATGAGATACAATTGATCTTAGAGATCTACCTAGTTAAGTATCATACAATTTGTTGGCCAAAGTCAAGATTGTGTGTTATTTAACGGGATCCTAGCCCACTAGGAAACTAGGTTTCCCGAGTACTCGACAGAGGGTTAGAGGCTCGCCAAAAAATAGTGGGAGGCAAGATTTAAATTTGCAATATTCGTTTAGATACTTTCCATACGCGCTCAATCAAATATCATTCGTCAAATAAATTAAATGTTAGTTGGACTAATATTTAATAGTTGTTTTAATTTAACAGTTAGACTGTATTCAAACTACTTCATTTATAGTTGATTATATAATTGGATTATAGTAATCAATATTATTTGGATTTTACCAATCATTTATAATGATTATATAATTGGATTATAGTAATCAATATATATTTGATTATAACCCATAAAATTGTAATAAGTTATATAGTTAGACTATAGTAATCATTACATTAGATTGTACCTGAAATCGTTGATTAAATAGTTGGACTATTAGAATCAAGATTAAATTGAAAGATTAGTGTTTGAAACATTATCCTAGAGAAAATGTGTTTAGACGACTTTAATTTTCAAATTGGGAATAAATTTCAGGATAGTCCTGAAACTAAGAAGTTAATTTATTTGATAAAATAACATCTTAGGCCTAAGCCCGGAGTTAAGCAAATAGTAGAGCATGATCTTTGGAAGATTCATGTGATGATAACTTTAATGTTTAATCCATTATGCTTGCCATAATGACTCCTTAATTTCTTAATCAGAAGTAAGGATTAGATCCTTAAAGTATGATAATGAAATTGAAGGATCTTCATAGATCTATTCTTAGATCTTAGAAGTATTGAATTGCAATAAACAACTCTTGCCATAAAGCACGGACTCGTCCCAGTTTAAATGGCCCAACAAGCCCATACCTCATGACAAAAAATCCAACTGAATCCAAATGACGATGGTCCTAAACGCAAACATAAAAGAATAGTCTCTATTAGTCATACAACTACAGTTCACACGCGGTTTTACAAGGGTATAGACAAAAGCTCATGTCGATGAAGGATTGCCCACAACTAGGTCTCCCCACTCAAGGGTCCGAGCGACCAAGTGAATGCACCTTTTTTATACCTTAAGGTACGTGCCAACGAGTTACGGTGTGTAACTGACTGTCAAATGGATTTCCCGTTGTAGATTCCCCAGAGGGAGGGTGGAGCGAGGCTCTCTTAAGTACCTAAGCCTCTTAGGCTCTTATCGCTTGGTGACAGGAATAAACAACGAGTCCTCCAAATTAGTCCATCACACTAGGCTACGAGTAGATGATTATCTAGGTGCCTTCACAGCTTTTCCTTATAGAAAGGTAGTGAATGAAGGAAGACACCAAACCATTACCTAGCCTTAAAAGTGCCTTTGATTAAACCCCTTTCAACCCATGGTAAACACGGTTAACTAAAGCACAAATCACAATCATTACAAGACAATATTCCGGGGCCAATAACATGGTAAGACACAGAACTTGACGATGCTGTTCTAGGCTCGCGGCCTAGTTGGGAGTACGGAATAGCCCGCGAGGGAACTAAACCGGAGAAATAACATGGAGTCGCCACCCGGTGTGACCCGGGAAAATGAGATTTAAGGCTGCACTCACCCCTCATAAGGGAAGACCTCAAATCATTGGGTTCGGAATGGTCCCTTACTTATGTCACTTGTGATGATATGATTTGTGCAATAAACTAACCGAATCTACTCAACATATATGCTCAAGGGTAACCTATGTCTAGTTCGTATTCATCAAAATACCTCTTAATCTAAGTTTGCATGCTTGAAAGTATGTCTTTAAAGGGCAAACACACAATATCACACAATGAGCACATTGAACCATTAAACCAAAATAAATAAATAGCAATTTAAACAAAATCATAAACTAAACAAAATATCATGCCTAAAATAACGTAATCATGCTTTGAAAATAAATAAAAAAAACTAAGCTAAATCATGCTTAAATAACAAATAAATAACCTACGAACTAGAACATGCTCAAACACAGGTTTGGATGAGACGAAATACGTGTCTCTTAAGTGGTATGTGGCGTTGTATCCCGAGTACAAACCGCACCACCGTCCATTCGGATTCAGCTATGGAATTTACGTCCGGGTTTACATCCTATATACCACAAAAGGGAACACATATTTCGCTCATCCAACAATCACATCATGCTTCAAACGACTCTCATGGGATAATATTAAAATAAACAAAAAATAAATGAAAGGTAATAAATAAAAGGTCCCATCAGGTCTAACCTCTTTTTTCGTCTCTCGAAAGCGCGTTACACGACCGTCGGAAGGGTTGATGTTCCGAAACTTTTGTGGTTCACTAATCCAACATTTTTCGTCGCTGTTTCGCTTTTTAGGCTGCTGTTTTCAGTTTGTTTCGCTGCTATTTTCGCTGTATTTTCTTCTCAATGTTTTGAGGTAATTTAGGTTACTGTTTGTGCGGTTTTTGGAGGGTTTGGGGCTGCAGTTTTGTCACTGTTTTAGGCAGTCTTTTGTGCAGTTTTCAGTGCAGTCTTGCGGCTCTAACATGCGGCTTTTTTTTAGGTGTGTGATGCAGTGTGATGTGCGGCAGTGGGGGCTGTGCTTATGCGGCAGTTTGGACTGGTTTTGATGGGCTGTATGCGTGAAGAAGCACAGGGGGTGTGGTGGAAGGCAGGTGGCTTGTTCATGAGGGAAAAAGCTGAATGGTTAGCGTGAGCAGGTTGCTTGATTATGGGCTGATGAATGTGAGTGTGGCGAGGGATTATGGGCTTGGCAGTATGGTTGTTACGTGTTGAGGCTATGTGGCTATTGAAGGTATGTGAGTGGAGGGCTGAGTGGGTTCTTGATGCGTGGACAGAGGGCTAGTTAAGTGTGCGTGAGACAGATTTGTGCGGCATAAAGAGGCAGGCATGGAGTTGATGTGTGAGGGTAGGGTGTGAAGGTTGATGCGTGAGGGTTTGTGAGCAAAGGGGGCAAGGTGAGCTTGTGTGTGCTGCTGAGGTGCGGGGTAGTTACGTGGTTGCCGAGTGTGATGTGTTGTAGTGTGAGTTGGCCGAGAGGGGTGAGAAGGGCAGGTTTATGGTTATTATTTTGTGTGAGTCTGCAAGGTTTGAATGTGTTGGGTTAAGGGTTCTTTTTATAGGCCAATAGAGGGGTAATCCTTGTTGGGGAATGAAAGGATTTTGTGTATTAATGGGGAGATATTTTTAATTAAAATATTATAAGGGAAATCTTTAATTAAAGGAAGTGATTTGATTTATTATTTTTAGTTAAGGATATGATTTATTTAAATTGGTAGGTGATTTAATTAAATTATGAATTTAATTTAATTTGATTTTAATTGGATTTAATTTGATTTTAATTTAATTTTAATTGGTTTTAATTTAATTTGTGACGTGTTAATTATATCTTGGATTGGGCTTGGGTGAGATGGGCTTGGTGTGTGTCTTATGGGGTTTGGGCTAAGGGTGTGTTTTAAAACGGAGGTCCAACAAGCGAACCCGAAGCTACTCCAGCGAATTAAATCCAACAATGTGTCAATTTTTGACTATTCCCTTCTGACTTCCGTTTCCCGCGGCTTTCACAACTAAAAAGGTAGTGTCTCCATACGAGACTCATCATCGGGACTTACATGCAAAAATGCAGTGCCTACAGTTATATAAAAGAAACTGTTCATTTTATTCATAATAAAATGTTACATAAGTATTTACAACGAAATACATAATAAAATTTGCGCTCAGAGTACCAACCCTAAGCGAGTCTGGTATATTATCTTCACTCGGTACCTTGTGCCAATATCGATTGTATCTAATACTCATCAACTCCATATGTTTATCTAATAACTTCGGACGTATGGCTTTCATAAGCGAGTCTGGTATATTATCTTCACTCGGTACCTTGTACACGACAATGTCCCCTCGCGACACACTCTCTCGAAAGATGTGGTACTTTCATTCCACATGTTTCGACTTCTGATGCGCCATTGGTTCTTTTGTTTGCGCAATGGCTCCAGTATTATCACAGTATAATGAAATCAGATTCTCGATACTTGGGACTACTCCCAATTCTGTGATAAATTCCCGAACCCAAACAGCTTCCTTTGCAGCTTCAGAAGCTGTAATATATTATACCTCTGTGGTGGAATCAACTGTCGACCCCTGTTTGGAACTCTTCCAACAAACTGCACCATCGTTTAAGGTAAACACGAACCTGATGAAGACTTTCTATCATCTGAATCCGATTGGAAATCAGAATCCGTAAACCCATTAACTTTCAGTTCGTTAACTCCATAAATAATAAACTTATCCTTAGTACCTTTAAGATACTTGAGGATATGTTTAATGGCCATTCAATGGTCATTTCTTGGATTGGACTGATATCTTCTCGTCACACTAACTTCGAATCTGATATCAGGCCTAGTATAAAACATGGCATAAAACGATATGTTTGATGTCTTACAGTTACCAAAATTATACCGCTTTAAGATCTTATCTATGTACGTTGATTGAGATAACCCAATAAGCTTCATTTCTCTATCTCTACAGAGTTTTATGCCTAAGACATAAGAAGCTTCACCCAGGTCCTCCATGGAGAAATTCTTATAGAGGTAAGCTTTGACGCATTGCATCATCCCAATATCATTCACAATGATAAGGATGTCATCAACATATAGAATTACAAATACCACCATGCTCCCACTGGCCTTCTGATACACACATGATTCTTCCGAATTCTTGAAAAACCAGACAGTTTGATTGTCTCATCGAATCGAAGATTCCAACTTCGTGAAGCTTGTTTAAGTCCATAAATGGACTTCTTCAGCTTTCATACCATGCCCGAGTTCTCGCTGGATGCAAAACCCTCCGGCTGTTCCATATAGATTTCTTCATCAATAAATGCATTTAGAAAAGCCATTTTGACATCCATTTGCCAAATCTCATAATCATGATATGCATAAATTGACAACAAAATCCTGATGGACTTAAGCATTGCAACTGGAGAAAAAGTTTCATCGTATTCAACACCAGGTCGCTGCGAGTAACCTTTAGCTACCAGTCGGGCCTTAAAGGTTTCAACATTTCCATCGGGCCTGCATTTCCTCTTGTAAATCCATTTACAATCGATAGGAACAATTCTTTCGGGAAGCGGAACCAAGTTCCAAACTTGATTCTCAAACATTGAGTCCATCTCGGATTTCATGGCGTCTTTTCACTTCACGGAGTCGATGTCCAACATCGATTCTCTATAGGTAAAAGGGCCAGTCTCTTCAACTAAGAGAACATCAAGACTCTTTTCTTGTATCAAATACAAGCGTTCAGGAGGTCTAGAGACAGTTTTGTGACCTACAGAGTGTGTGTGTTAAAGGTTCTCCATCTTCTTGAACTACAGGTTCCTCCATTAGTTCATTGGTTCCAGGTTGTACTTCATTAAGTTTAACCTGTCTATGATCACCACATTCAGCCAAAAATTCTATTTCTACAAAATTTTACAAAGCGAGCTATGAACAAATTTCGATGCTTGGTGTCATAGAACAAATATCCTTTCGTATTTGAAGAATATCCAATAAACCTAAACTTCTGCCCTCGAGGCAAAAGCTTATCTTGCTGAGTTATCCTGATGTATGCAGAACACCCCCAAACCTTAACATAACTATGATTTGGTTTCCTACCAGTCCATTTCTCATATGGAGTCGTAGGAACAGCCTTGGAATGAATCTTGTTCAAAAGATATGCGGCAGTTAAAAGAGCATAACCCCATAAATAATAGGGTAAATCTGTATAACTTAACATCGATCGAACCATATCCAATAAAGTCTGATTTCTCCTCTCTGACACTCTATTATGTTACGGAGTGCCTGGAGGAGTATATTGAGCGAGAATCTCTTTCTCCTTTAAATAATCTGTGAACTCTCCACTCATATATTCACCGCATCGATCAGATCGAAGGCATTTAATATATTGACCAGTTTGTTTTTCAACTTCATTTCAGAACTCTTTGAACTTTTCAAAGGTTTCTGATTTATGTCCCATCAAATAAACATAACCGTGTCGTGACAGATCGTCGGTAAAGATAACGATGTATGAAAAACCACAGTGAGCAGTTTGACTCAATGGACCACAAACATCAGAATGTACGAGTTCCAGTAAGTCGGTGGCTTGGTGTCCAACATCCGAAAATGGGGCTTTGGTCATTTTACCCCGAAAATAAGATTCACAAGTTGGATAAGGTTCAATGGTGAGATCATGTATCAAACCATTCTTAACCAACTGGGTTAGGCATTTCACGCATATATGACCCAACCTCATTTGCCACAGTTCATTATTTTTTATATCAGATTGTTTATGTTTATTAATTCCAGTATTAAAGATATCTTGTGAGGTGCGCAATATGTAATGACCATGCTCTTTTGGACATCAAATGATCTGAATATTATTACTATCATGTAAATACAAAGAACGATTCTTAATATTTATATTATAACCTTCAGTATCTAATACAAAAATGGACATAATATTCACCACACATCCTAGCACAAAATAGCAGTCATTTAACAAAAGTCTCCCACTGTGTAAGTGATTCTCACATATGCACACTACAACTGCATCTAGAGAGTCGCCACTCCCGAATTACAACTACATCTCCCCAGATTTCAGCCGTCTACTTCCCGTCAGCACCTGCAACATATTACAAATGTGCATAGGACAAGCAGAATCCAAAATCCAATTAGATGTCATAGCTTCACAAGCTAATGAGATATCAATAATAGGAAAAATAAAAGTACCTGATGTCGATGCTCTTTCCTTCCTTAGTTGTGAGAGATAGTCTGGGTAGTTACGTTTCCAGTACCCAACTTTCTGGCAGTGGTGGCACTTGTCTTCAGAAGCTCTCTTGGGCTTCGCCGTCTTACCCTACTGAGGAATATTGAAACACTTCTTTTTCTTTCCTTTTGTCTTCTTCCCCTTCGCATTGGATTAGGAAGAAGCGGAAAGTGAAGTGGGTTTCGGAAGGCGAGTCGGAACTCCCGTCCTCAAATCTTCCTCTGCAGTGAGAAGCATCCTATGCAACTCACGGTAAGAAAAATGAATCCCATTCATGTTGAAGTACATTACAAACTGGCGATATGATGCCGGGAGTGAACCGAGAATGACACTACGACCCAGAGTTTCATTGAGAGGGAAATCATGGTGCCTTTACTGCTCAATCAGATCGATCAAGTGAAGCTCATGTTGGCTCACAGCCTACCCCTCTTCAAGTTTAGAATGGAACAGTTCCATCGAAACTCTATGAACCACGACATGTTCCTGGTTCATGAACGATTCACGAAGTTGTGTCATCATGTTATAAGCATCATGCATTTCAAAATAAGTCTTCTTAAGCTCAGAAGAAATAGAACTCATGATGAATTATTTAACCCTTAAATCATCATTCTTCCATCACTGGAAAGTCTCATGTTCTTCAGGAGATGCATCTGGTGATATAGCAAGCGATAATGGACCTTTCGAAATATACCCCATGAATATATTTCAGTTCACAGCTTTGGCACGTTCTCGCCTACATATATTCATTTAGGTAGACAACTCATTGTCGATCACTCAATAATGACTCCTAGATTTTCGGTCATGTCGTTTCTCATTGTGACAGCTTTGGCACGTTCATAAGGAGGCGTACCAAGGTTAAACTTGTCAATGATGAATTCAAGATACTTACGAAACCCTAACAGCTTCTGCACGTTCAGGATTCCGCTTTCTCTTGAATTCACCTAATATTAAATATGTCCGGTATAGATAAATTTCTATCGGCCATATCCTCACAGCTTTGGTACGTTCTCGGATATAGTCGCAGGAAATTTATCGATAAGTGTTATTGACAAGACGGACCGATTAATATGTATAAAATACATATTAAATTAGAAACCTTATTTTAAATAGGGATTTTCCGCTATAGATGCTTTTAATTTATTTAATCAAATTAAATAAACACATGCATGCATTAAAATCAAAATTAAAGTCAACATTGAATTTTAAAGTCATATTCATATATCGGGGGTTCCAAAATCAGACTGGCTCTGATACCATTTATGTTGGGGTTTTATAAGGAATTACAGGTTTGCACAGCGGAGCGCGGAAAACGAATTTTTCCGATTTTAAAATTTTTCTTGGAACAATTAAATAAACTTATTTATTTAATTAACCAATACTTAAAATATGAAATTTTAACCCAAGAAATCATATTTCTTTTAATTACCAAATTACCCCAAACTTTTGCAAATTAATTATTTTGGTGCTTAATTATAAAAATTACATATTTAATTGATTTCAAATCAATCCCAAAATAATTTTGCAATTTGCAACATAAACTAGAAACTTTCCAGAATTTCCGAAAATGCCCAGAAATTTCCAGAATTACAGAAACAGCCCAGAATTTTCATTAATTGTAATTTTGCCCAATTTGTTCAAAACACATCAAGATCAAATTCACTCAATCCCAAATTTGACATACATCAAATATACAAAAAATTATATCATAAATATGAAAAGCCCCAAAATTTGAATGGGGTAAGAACCCTAATTTCACAAATTACTCAAATTGGGCAATTTACATTAAATTGACAAAATTCAATACTTTAATCTTCCAATTACAACACCAATCAAGTCTCACCATCATGAAATTAATCAAGAACAAATCTAGGTTAATTATGAATGGCTAATTAACTCTAGAATGGCAACTTTAATTTTCTAATTAATTTATTAAGCTTAATTACACTAATAAGAAAATAAATTAATTATACATGCATAACATCATCAAACAAGCATCCAACAAATTCAATTACAAGAGTAGAGAGATTAATCTTAGAAACACAATTGAAGATAAGATTAATAGAAACAATTTCTATCTTAAAAAAAATGGAAGTATACTTACATATTTTTTCCAAAATAAGCTTTCTTCTTTTGATTTTCTTTCAAAACCTCTCAACATACTTTGTAAACTTTTGTTGAAATTGTCTAAGTGTTTGAAAAAAGCAACAAAACCATTTTGTATAATTTTTCCCTTATTGCCGATTTTCCTAACAAAAAATAAACAATAATTCATTTATTTTTGTATCAAATTCATTGGCACACATTTTTGGCTTAATTAAAGTAACACTTTAACTTTAATAAAGTTATTAAAAATGTGTTCCAGTAATAACATGTCATTTCCAAAGAAATCATTACTTAAAGATATTTATTTTATTAAATAATTTAATTATTTAACAATTAAATAATTATTTAATTAGTATAAATATCTCAAATATATGTATTATATTTACATTAAATATCTCAAATACATATATTAATGATATGAATTTAAATAACACAAATTGATATTTAATTAATGTGTATTTAATAATATCAAATATTAAATACAAATACACATTAATTCGGAAATGACCGTTAGGTCCCGATCGTATGTATTTTTCGTTTAACCGTTAAACGAGTTATAAATAACCAGTATTATTCATAACAGTTGCCCTAGTGCTCTACGAGTATATTTCATTTGTGAGACTCTCTAGATTCAGGCATATCCGTCACGAAATGAAATTTCATGTCCATAACTCACCCACCCGTAAATTATGACGAACACGGATAAACTCACTGAATCATACAGGTCGAGGTCACTACATACATATAATCCCTTCGTCACAGGTATCCAGATTAATCTAGAGATATAGATACAAACGTTAAATCTCTATAGATGTAATCATTTCAACGTTTCTATTAGCAATCTCTCAAAAAACACTTAGAACTAATTTCTACAGTGTACCACGGGCCCATGGATTTAACATATTGCTAATTCCATATTGAATACATATGCTCTGTACACAGAGCTGACAGATCCTATCTTGATACACATAGGATATCCTGAGCATCAGTCCACACCCAACAAACATGTGGAGGTCTGATCTAAATAGATCGGTGACATGACTGTCATCTAAGTGTGGAGGATAACTCAGATATCCACAGTGGTATCTCAAGTCAAAGAATTATTATGCTCACTTAATCCGAGAAGATTCTTATTGACGTTGGTGTACCATCCATTAAGAATCTTTGGTGAGTCGTTCAATGTTTATTCGTTATAAACACCTACACGTCTATACGAGTCTCCAAGACTCATGGTTCATTGAGAAACCATCGGAATCCAAGATTCCAATATACATCATGTACCAGTCTCAATGGGTTTACTTTACTGACCAAGTAGTGTAAACCTTGACCGGGAATATTCTAAGAATGACAACATCATGATACAACTCAAGGTCAGTTGCGACGCTTTTGCAACAGTGTCATAACTAATCATTCTAAGGTCGGTTACGTCTTTACCATATTAAACAATAAGTTATATAAAAGAAACTATTCATTTTATTCATAATAAAATGTTACATAAGTATTTACAAGGAAATACATAATAAAATTGGCGCTTAGAGCACCAACCCTAACAGCTAACTGGCCATTAATAAGATTGATGTGGTAAACTTAAAATAAACTTGACAAAAGAATTTCAGGATTCAGCCTTAGATTCAATAGCCCACGATCTTCATTGATGATAGATAACCCTTTAATAGATTTCCTTACAGGATATACATATACTTGTCAGGCGGGGGTAGCCACAATTGGAACTTAATCTTAATGAATTCAGGTAACTTGGTTGACAAAGACATATGATTAATTGGGTTACACTGGGTATTTGCATCTGACCATCGACAGAGACTTTTACATAATTTCGTGTTCCAGGTTAGTAAACCAATATATTAAACAAACATGAGATAACCACTTCATCTTTAAAAGATATTGGAACGATTCACAACCCTAGATAGTTTAATAATATTGAATTTTCCTTTAATTTACTTTCACGCTATTTTATTTACTTGTTTTAAGTTTAAAGTCATCATCCAATCAAATAACCAATCTTTTAGATACTTGTAAGCATTTGGCTTCATAAATTAATAGCTTAGGTATTAAGTCCTTGTGGGATCGATACATTTATACTACTTGAACGATACGTGCGCTTGTGTTATACATGTGTGATCACGCCGGTCATTTAGCTAGCCAATCCATTCCCATAATAGCATTGAAGATCAAAATACCCAACACCATTAAATCAGCATAGGAAAGATATTCGTCAATTTCTATAGAACACTGCCTCACGCCTTGTGTTACTTCTAAGGGGTCTCCTACTGGTGTAGCTATACTGATAGGGGAGTCTAAAGGCTCAATGTCCCTACCCATCTGAGTGACAAAACACGGTGCCATAAAGGAATGTGTAGCACCTAAATCAAATAATACTCTTACTTTTATAGAATCGATCAACAATGTACCTGTGACCACTACATTGGATGCTTGTGCTTTCTGGGGAGTGAGAGTATACACCCTGCCTTGAACTCTACTAGAGGAAGCCTGTCTTCGATCACTAACTGGTTGCCCCCTTCCACCATCTATTTGTCCTCTACTCACTATCCTCTACTCTCATCCTCCTACATTTCTGTTAGGTTGTGGCTGGAGTGTAGATAGGGCGGCACTATAAGATGGAAATTGCTCTACTGTTACCGGGCAGTCTCTCTTCAAATGACTCATTTTCCCAAACCGATAACAACCTCTACTCCCAGATCTACAAGTCCTAGTATGAGCTCGTCCACAAATAGGACATTGTGGTAAAGTTTGCCCAGGCTGGGCTACCGATGGAGAGGAAACTGGACGAGAAGCAATACTTTAAGCCGGCCTACGGTCCTGACTCCCTTGAACTGAACCCATTTCTCTATGTGCCATAGGCGGGACTGACATCTGCTAATGTGTACTGGAGCCACTCTGCTACGGCCTAGTCATCTCCTCCGATCTAGATTTCTCTCGAGACTCCCTCTCTGCTTGTCTCTCTCTAACCCGTGCTTTGAACCGCATGGAAGCATCTAGAACTTGGGTGTATGTAGTGGTCTCTGTGAAATGAATGGAGGGAAACAAATAGTCCCGGAGCCCATTTACAAACCTTTTCACCTTCATTTCCTTTGTACTGATCAGATGTGGGGCATAACGAGACAATCGTGTGAACCGTATGTCATACTCTGAAACTGTCATCTACTCACCATGTACTAGCTATTCAAACTCGCGGGCTCTGACATCCCTAATACTCTATGGTAAGCATCTGGACAGAAAAGACGTACTAAACTCAGCTCATGCCAGAGGAGGGGCATCTCGTCGCCTACCTTCTCGGAATGACATAAACCAAGTGTTAGCGACATCTCTCAACTGAAAACTGACTAACTCCACTGCCATCTCCACAGAACAACCTAAAGACATACATATCTGATCTGATTCTGCAATAAAACCATAAGGATCATGGGAGGTCTCTACTCCTGATATTATGGGAGGATGAAGCTTCCGAAAATCGTGTAAAGATACCGATAGTTCTTACCGTTGCATAACCTGAACTGTTATTGGAGGTGGCTCATGTGGCACAACCGAAGGTCCAGCTCGGAATGTAGTGTGGTCTGGTATATTTGGGGAATCTACTATTTGGTGAGCCATGGATACTCCTACTGGTGGTGGTGGTACAGGAACGGTGGGTTCCGCAGCTCTTGGCTTTGGGCCTGGTGGCTACGGCTGACGAGCAATCAACTAGGCTAAGGCTGCTACTGACTGCTGAATCTGATGTAAACCCGCAACTATTGGGTCATTGAGCTAGACTACTGGCGCAGCTCTACCTTCTCCCACAATACTCTCATGAACTGACTCAACTCCTTCATATCTAGCTCAATAGGAGGTACTACTAATATCTAATCCAGATTTATGCCTTGAGGCGCCCTACCACGCCTGGGTCTACCCCTGACTCCGGTTTTTCCCTTATGTGCCATGGAATCTAATAAGTTAAAAGAGAGAAAAAAAATGGTCAGTTACATGTAAATGAATTGTAAATGATTAGAATGAGATAATACTCGAGACAAGGTTACTAAAGTAAACAACCATTTATATATAGTAGTACCTCGAGTATACCACATATACAAGCCACTGCTACTCCCTCACTGCAGTCACTAACTCCCTAGACCATGCTCTGATACCATATTTGCAACATCCCCGATACGGGAATGTTACCGGCAAGTAATATACCCCACTGTCGCCTAAGCCTCTAACACATATACTAGATCACTTGCTCTTTATCTTAATGTTATGACATGTTTATTGTATCACACATGCAAACTTGAATACTTAAATAAACTTGAATGCAAGATTATGAATCAAATACATGCATATATATATATATATGACCAATAGTAATTACAATGTGTGTAAAATATCAAACTCATGTCAATGATACAAAAAATGACATCTAAGAAGACTACACTCTATATGAACATAGCCCTGGAATGATGGACCTGACGATTAGTGACTGTAGTGTACCACTTGTCCTCAAACAAGGTCTTCAAAAGTGACACATGGCTCACCAAAAGAAATATCCTGCAAAAGAACTGGGAAGTGGTGGGGTGAGTCCAGAGGATCTCAGTGAGTGGAGCTACAAAAAGAAACTGAAAAAAATTAGAAACATTATATGAAATTATTTATACTTAAAGCTTTTCTGAAAACTTTTCTTAAAAACTGATTCTCTTTATTTTAAACTGGAAATCTTTTTTTTTCTAAAAACTTTCTGAGAAAGATATCTCTGATGCTGTATGTAGGCATTGCATTTTTGCATACCAGCCCAATGATGAGCCTCGTACGGAGGCACCACCTTTTAAGTCGCGGGAGTCGCGGGAATCGGACGATGGAAGGGAATAATCAAGAACTGGAATTTTGACGGATTTTATTCGCTTGTTTAGCCTCTGGTTTGCTCGTTGAGCCTCTGTATCAAAATTTATTTTCGCCCCGAACCTTAAACCTACCTCTGTGCCCCTTCAACTTCCATGCACAAACCACCCACTCACCTTTCTATCTACCCTTCATTTCAAAATATTTTCAAAACACAACAACCAAATGCCAATACCCCACACGCCCATTCCACAAACACAACCACAACTCAATTCTTCCCCCCACGTGATTAACAAACCCCTTTTCCCATTTTCATCAAAACCCTTCCCCCACTTTCAATAAACAAATAAAAAATAACAAACCAACACCAAACAAAAAGGCCAAAACATAAACCAAATTTCTTTCCCACCCACGGAACACCAACTCCACCCAACCAAGCACAAATTGACAAAACAAATTAAACCAATTCAGCAAAAGCCTCCCATCTGTTAGACATTATGTCCCATAGCGTCACTGTTTGTAAATGATATTGTATTATTGTACAAAATTAACTATGTGATAATGAAATTGCCTTTTGCCGTTTTGTAATATTATTTACTTTGACTTATAAATGGCGAAAGTCCATATGATTAGTACCTGGACTGAGAATGATATGAGACAGTATCAGTCCCCAAGGTTTAATCATTAAATATCCCTAGTCGTAGTATTATCGAGACTGGACATCGATAATGCGGAATAGACTAGTATTGCGCTTGTGCACGTTGTGAGGGCATGACGGCATAGTTCTCATATATTAAGTATTGGATACTTATGCAAGTGCGATAGGAGGTTGTGTTTTACCGATGTACGGAAAACAGCTTCGCTCTGGATAGACCCCGCGGAATCCCATTGTAGTATGTCTGCGTGTCTATGGGAGGCCGCATCAGGGTAGGTGTATATGGTCTTAACCTGAGACTTACATCGCTAGTACTTGCGACAATCGGTAAACTTTAGTTTTGGTGGTTGGGGACCTTAACCGGTTCTGTGTACACCTCTTCTGGTTTATCGAGAATCGTAGTGTACTGGATGTAATGTCAAGATGGAAGTATCGCTTCAGACATATGGAGGTGATGATCACGCAGGGCACAGAACTAGTACTCTATAAAAGGTTGCAACCGTCGGGACAATATGACAAGGTCGGATTGTCCGATTTAAAGAGACTAGTTGCTTGATGTCCGATATATGTTTCGTACGGGGCAGACACATCTCCAGCCCCAGGCCTAGCATGTGACCATCCGATACTGGATCGATGTACGCAATACTACGGTATACTACGCCTGATACAGATCTTATATTCCTATAAGAATATTTCTGGAGAATTGGGTAGGCATGGCGCTTTGCTAGAAGCCAACCTTGTCTTGTGAATCGGTATAGACGTAGTACGAGGTACGTACGTGTTCGGATTATCCGACGACCGGTTTACTGCCAAAATATCCGGAGATCTCTTGGGTCGCTTCCTGAAGATTCACCTATGATATTTGATTCGAACTTAATTAATCTTGGATTAATTGGCGGAGAAACTTTATCTCGGATAAAGTGCCTTATTTAGAGAGAGAACGGTTAATTTGGAATTAATCGATATAATATTATATTCGATATAATAATCGAAATTCGATTTCGACGCGAAATTAAAATTAGATTTTAATTCGGGCGTACGAGTTAATTTAGAATTAATTCGTAAGCGACGTAAATAATAATTTCGCTAGGAGCGATTATTTATTTAAATCCGATTTAATTAACGTCGCGACGCTAGCTCGGTATTTCGGAAATATCGACCCGAACGCGTGAGTGGACGTGGGCCCACTTTTATTGGGAAAAGTGTGGGGCCCACATGACACTTGTCATTGATATGGCATTGCATGTTAATAGTGTATAAAACACTCTAAGGCATTGCATGGTGATAGTGTGCATTTCACTCAAAGGCATTGCATGGAGTTTGAGTGTATGACACTCTAAGCCATTGCATGGTTTATGTCATAGATTTATTATTAATTTAATAAATTATAACAAAATAAATTGATTTTTGGTAAAACAAAATAAATCAATCACACAATTCTCTCTTCTCTCTCAAAATGCCGAAACTCTCCATGGAAGAGCAAAGGAAGATTTGATCATCATTCTCCATTTTTGCTAGCACAAGCAAGGGATCAAAAGAGGTGATAGGGAAACCATCAAAGAGCAAGGAATACACAAAGCTTGGAGCTTGTAGTCTTCTTCCTCCTCTTGGCCGAATCCTCCACCACTTGGAGCTTCTACCATTTGATCTTCTACTTCATCACAAGGCATTGTAAGTATGATTCCGCCATACTTCAATGTTAAATATATATTCTTTATAGTATTTCACATGCTTAATCTTTGTTTGGGACCTATATAATAGAAACCAACAATGGTATCAGAGCTAGGTTTAAGCATGAAATACTTTAGGTTAAAATTTGGGTAAAATTGATTGAAGCATGTTCTTGTGAAATTTGATGAATGAGTATGCTTATATGTATGTTAAATGAAATGACATTATATGAAATCAATTTTATGAAAAATGCATTGGATGATTTTTCCCCAATATTTCTACCTTGGCCGAATGGGTGTGATAAATTGATTGAAGCATGTTCTTGTGAAATTTGATGAATAAGTATGCTTGCATGTATATAGAATGATATTACATGGAATCAATTTTAATGAAAAATGCATTGGATGATTTTTCCCCAATATATTCACCTTGGCCGAATGGCATGATGAAATTGATATAAGCATGTTCTTATGAAATTTGATTAATAAGTATGCTTGCATGTGTATAACATGATGTTATATGGAATCAATTTCATGAAAAATGCATTGGATGATTTTTCCCCAAATCCATGCCTTGGCCGAATGTATTACTACTTGGAGTGGTTGATATTTTTTGTGTATAAGTCATTGGATGACTTAGAACGTATACGGGACGTAGATTAGTAATTCAATCGGATTGAAATACAAATCGATACACAAAAACTCACCTTGGCCGAATTGACAAGGACATGAATGGAGTTGATTTTTTGTTAAAATTAATGTTGGACATTTAATTTTTACAATTTTGAAATACTATTAATAATAAATGGGTATTTTTGAAATATTTGATTTAATGTATTAATCTTGTTATTACACTTTAATTAATTGGACTTTAATGTTTGGAATATTAAAATTTGATTAATGGGCTTTAATAATTTAATTGGGCCTTATGGCTTAAAATTGGTTTTATGGCACTTAAGGGTGATTCCTTATTTGGGCTTGGTAATTGGGTTTGACCCACATTGACCAAAGCCCAAGCCTTAATAAATCAATTCTAAGTCCATTTGACTTGAATTAAATTAAACATTGGATGTTAGTTGGGCTTTGAGCCCAATAGATTAGATTTAGAATCTAAGTCCTTTAAAGCACATTAAAAGTGTAAACATTTAATTTGGAATTAAATATAATGAATTAGTATTGAATACGAATTAAATGAGATTTAATAGTAGTTCGATATAATTCGCGAATTCGTACCTTATGTACTTATTCTTAATAGAGTTGGACTCGCGCAAAATCAAACCGTTGTTTGAACATTGGATGATCACTTAAACAAAGACTAATTAATTGGATTAGATTGGTTGTAAAAGCATGTCTTGTTTGAATATATATGTATGTGATGAATGAATAGTGTATATCGGATGGATATTAGAAGGGAAAGGGTATTTTTAGAAATTATTGTAATTTGGAATTTATAAATTGGACCTGCGTGTCCAGCCTTATCTCTTTATCTCTTTGTATTCTCTTCTCACCTAATTCCCCTCAATGTAAATGAGGTTTCTCTTATTGTATTATGTAATTGGGTAGTAGTAGAATAGTGCTAGCGGGAGAGAGAAAGGGAGTGATTTGTTCTAGGAACAAGTTGTTTATATATCCATCCGCATATCACTATTATTTTACTTTACGCGCTTTATGATGTTTTAGAAGCATGCTTAAGATGTATGATGATGAGACCTAACAAAGATAAATTAATTGGTTGCCAATTACGCAAAAATCCCTCAAACCATATTAAGCGATTTTCCTTCCGTTGAATGATTCTTTCTCAAGATCCGAAATTGGCATTGGTTTGTTGGCCAAAGTCAAGACCTTTGTCAATTAAGGATGTGTTTGAATCATGAGAATTTTGTTACACATCGGTGTCCTGTCCAAGTTGTGATTTGTTGGCCAAAGTCAAGATCACTTCTTGTCCATCGACATTGATTACGAAATTTTCCTTGTCAATGGGTCCCGCTTAACTGGAATCATTAGGTTTGGTTGTGCCAAAGCCAAGGCTTAGTTGATTCAGAGGAAATGGTTAGGAAAATGTATTAGATGCATTGACATATGTATTAGATATATATGTTTCGGACTTGGATGTCCACCTACCGGATCTAGGAATTGGATGGGATCCAATTGATCTTCGAGATCTACCTAGTTAAATATCATACAACTTGTTGGCCAAAGTCAAGGTTGTGTGTTATTAACGGGATCCTAGCCCACTAGGAAATGCGATTTCCCGAGTTCTCTACAGAGGGTTGGAGACTTGAAGAAAATAGTGGGAGGCTATTATTGAATTTGCAATTTCATTCAGATATTTAGCCTTACGCGTCTTTCAATATTATTTCGTCAATATTTTAAATAATTAGTTGGACTAATATATTGTTATTTTTATATGTAACAGTTTGACTGTACCCATAACATCGTTGACTTTATAGTTGGACTATAGTTGTCAAGATGACTGGCAAAGGTAATATCCGCGACATAATCATGGGCGATAATGTCTTCAAAGGGACAAACTTTGCCGACTGGGAAATGAACCTCAAGATTGTGCTTGGGGCTGAGAGGGTACTGTATACTATTCAGAGGCCTCTCCCGCCTAAACCCACTGAGCCACTGGAGCTAGAGTTATGGAGAACTCATAGTGATGATTGTGACCAAGCTCAGTCTATTATGCTAGCTGCAATGACTCAGCATTTCAGACGCCAAAATAGGGACTTGGATCCCTATAACATGATGGCAAGATTGCGTGATCTTCACCGCACTAACAAGCGGATGAAGAGGTATGAGCTAGTAAGGAAACTCTTCCGCTCCCGGATGACAGACGGCGCATCAGTTGAGGCCCACGGGACTCAAATGATCGCTGACATTGATGAGTTAGCCAATATGGGCATTGTCTTGGAGGCAGAGTTGACGATTGATATGATATTACAATCGCTGCCCGATACTTGGAAACAAATCATCATCAACTACAAGTTGATGGATACTGACGACACTCTCGGAGAGTTGTTGTCCGTATTGAAGGAGTCCGAAAAGGAACTCCTAAAGGGGAGCAAGCGCGAGGCGCATTATGCATCGACCTCTCATGCGCCAAGGGCCGGGCCCAAGGCAATTGGAGGTGCGAGGAAGAAAAGTTTCAAGAAGAAGGGCAAAGGCAAGTTGACAGTGGCTTCTAGGAAGCCAAAGGACAAATCTCGCGACATCTGCCTCAACTGCGGCAAGAGGGGTCACTGGAAACGTGACTGCCGAATGAGCATTGTGCAGAGGGAGGATATCAAGGCTGGCAAGGCCATTGCCTCTGGTATGTTTGTTATTGAGATAAATATGAATACTTCTAGTTTTAAAAATTGGATTTTTGATTCTGGTTGTGGTGCTCATATTTGTACTGATGTGCAGGATCTGCATGATAGCAGGGTGCTGGCATCAGGGGAGATGGATCTACTACGGTCGGAAACGGAACACCAGTTGCTGTTTTGGCCGTAGGGACTTTTGTTTATAGTACTGCCCTCAGGGCATGAACTTAAACTTTTGAACTGTTATTATGTGCCTAGTTTAACTAGGAATATAATATCTGTATCTTTGTTAACCCAGCAAGGTTACACTTTTGTATTCAGGAACACAGGGTGTTATTTATATCTGAATGATGCAGAAATTTGCACAGTTGTTGCAAATAACGGTCTTTATATTTTGAATATAAATGAATCTCCTAAAATGACAAACAAAAGGCTCAAAAGGAGTAATCTAAAAGATGAATCTTATATGTGGCATTGTCGTCTGGGACACATCAACAAGACTCGCATATCCACACTTTCAAAGAGTGGGTACTTGGACGAATTTGATCCCAATTCATATGACGTCTGCGAATCTTGTCTTTTAGGCAAAATGCCTAAATCACCTTTTAGCGGTAAAGGTGAACGTGCCACAGAACTGTTAGCTCTCGTTCATACTGACGTATGCGGGCCCATGTCTAGCCAGGCTAGAGGTGGATTTCACTACTTCGTAACCTTTACAGATGATGCATCTCGTTTCGGTTATGTGTATCTTATGAGACACAAGTCGGAAACTTTTGAGAAATTCAAAGAGTTTCGACACGAAGTGGAGAACAAACAGGGAAGAGTATTAAGACATTACGGTCAGACCGTGGTGGGGAATACTTAAGTTGTGAGTTTCAAGATTACTTGAAAGAATATGGTATTCTTTCACAGTGGACTCCTCCTGGAACACCGCAATTAAACGGTGTGTCCGAACGGAGAAACCGCACCTTGTTGGACATGGTGAGGTCAATGATGAGTCGCACTGAGCTACCAATATCCTTCTGGGGATACGCATTAAACAGTGCTATACTTATTTTGAATAAGGTACCGTCGAAGTCTGTTGAACAGACTCCATATGAAATATGGACAGGAAGGAAACCAGGTTTCTCTTTTCTGAAGATTTGGGGATGCTGGGCATATGTTAAACGTTTGGAAGGTACCAAACTTGAACCCAAATCTGATAAATGCTTTTCGTTGGATATCCTAGGGAAACCAAAGGATATTACTTCTATTACCCACAAGAGAACAAAGTATTTGTTGCTCTACATGCGGTTTTTCCTTGAGAAGGAATTCCTAAATGCAGTGGTAAGTGGGAGGAAAGTAGAACTCGATGAAGATCGTGATGATACTGTTCCTGGCAATGAATCAACGACGGAACAAGAACAGACCGTCCGGATGAGTCTGTACCACAAACTTCACATACACAAGGACCGCGTAGGTCGGAGAGAGTCAGAACAGTACCTGAGAGGTATGGGTTCCTGATCTCACCTCATATAGATATTAATCTTATTGAGGATAATGAGCCGGCTACGTATGAGGAAGCGATACAAAATATCGATTCCGCTTTATGGCAAGAGGCCATGAAGTCCGAGATGGATTCCATGTATGCCAACCAAGTTTGGACACTGGTTGATGCACCAGAAGGCGTAAAGCCTATTGGATGCAGATGGATCTTCAAGAAGAAGACCGACATGGATGGCAACGTACAAACGTACAAGGCTAGGCTTGTAGCGAAGGGGTATCGTCAACAATACGGTATTGATTATGACGAAACCTTCTCACTCCACCGTTGCCATGATTAAATCCATTCGGATAATGCTTGCAATAGCTGCATATTTCGACTTCGAGATATGGCAGATGGACGTTAAGACCGCTTTCCTTAACGGAAACCTTTTGGAGGATGTTTATATGCAACAGCCTGACGGTTTTATCGTGCCAAGACTTGCAAACAAGGTTTGTAAGTTAAATCGATCCATTTATGGATTGAAGCAAGCATCACGGTCATGAAATCAGCGTTTTGATGAGATCATAAAAGAATATGATTCGTGCAAAACGCAGATGACCCTTGTGTATACAAGAAGGTTAGTGGGAGAGCACTTACTTTTATTGTCCTTTATGTCGACGACGTATTGCTTATAGGCAATGACATTCCCATGCTAACGTCGGTGAAAGCTTGGCTTTCATTAAAATTCTCCATGAAAGATCTTGGAGAAGCAGCCTTTATTCTTGGAATAAAGATCTACAGGGATAGATCTAGAAAGCTGCTTGGACTCTCCCAGAGTACATACATTGATAAGTGTTGAAGAGATTCAACATGGAACAATCCAAGAGGGGATTGGTTCCAATGGTACGAGGTACCTCTCTGTCTAAAGACATGTGTCCTAAGACTCAGGAAGAGAGAGACCACATGAGTCGGATACCGTTCGCCTCGGCAGTCGGATCGATCATGTATGCCATGATATGTACACGACCTGATGTCTCATATGCTTTGAGCATGTGCAGTCGCTATCAGGCCGATCCAGGTGAAGGTCACTGGACAGCAGTTAAGAATATCCTTAAGTATCTTAAACGAACTAAGGATGCTTTCTTAATTTATGGAGGTGGAGAACTTGAGGTATCTGGGTATACCGATGCAAGTTTCCAAACCGACAAGGATGACTACAAGTCGCAATCCGGGTACATTTTTTGTTTGAATAACGGAGCAGTGAGCTGGAAATCTTCCAAGCAAGATACTGTTGCCGATTCAACAACAGAAGCGGAGTACATCGCTGCATCTGAAGCAGCAAAGGAGGCAGTTTGGATCCGAAAGTTCCTAATCGGATTAGGAGTAGTTCCGTTAGCAGCTGAGCCCGTTCCATTGTATTGTGACAATAACGGGACTATAGCGCAGGCTAAGGAACCAAGGTCTCATCAACGGTCCAAGCATGTTCTTCGACGTTACCATCTGATTCGGGAGATTATACATCGTGGCGATGTAAAGTCGAGAAGGTCACATCAGATGATAACATTGCAGATCCGCTGACGAAAGCTGTTCTACAGCAAGTTTTTGAACGACACATACATAGTTCGGGTATTAGATGCTTGAGTGACTGGCTATAGGCCAAGTGGGAGATTGTTAGACATTATGTCCCATAGCGTCACTGTTTGTAAATGATATTGTATTATTGTACAAAATTAACTATGTGATAATGAAATTGCCTTTTGCCGTTTTGTAATATTATTTACTTTGACTTATAAATGGCGAAAGTCCATATGATTAGTACCTGGGGACTGAGAATGATATGACCAGTATCAGTCCCCAAAGGTTTAATCATTAAATATCCCTAGTCGTAGTATTATCGAGACTGGACATCGATAATGCGGAATAGACTAGTATTGCGCTTGTGCACGTTGTGAGGGCATGACGGCATAGTTCTCATATATTTAAGTATTGGATACTTATGCAAGTGCGATAGGAGGTTGTGTTTTACCGATGGTAAATGGACGGATCATCTGTCGTCTGGATATGGCCCGCTCCCATTGGTACGCTCTGTCTATAGTGTAGTCTGCGTGTCATGGGAGGCCGCATCAGTAGGTGTATATGGTCTTAACCTGAGACTTACATCGCTAGTACTTGCGACAATCGGTAAACTTTAGTTTTGGTGGTTGGGGACCTTAACCGGTTCTGTGTACACCTCTTCTGGGTTATCGAGAATCGTAGTGTACTGGATGTAATGTCAGATGGAAGTATCGCTTCAGACATATGGAGGTGATGATCACGCAGGGCACAGAACTAGTACTCTATAAAAGGTTGCAACCGTCGGGACAATATGACAAGGTCAGGATTGTCCGATTTAAAGAGACTAGTTGCTTGATGTCCGATATATGTTTCGTACGGGGCAGACACATCTCCAGCCCCAGGCCTAGCATGTGACCATCCGATACTGGATCGATGTACGCAATACTACGGTATACTACGCCTGATACAGATCTTATATTCCTATAAGAATATTTCTGGAGAATTGGGTAGGCATGGCGCTTTGCTAGAAGCCAACCTTGTCTTGTGAATCGGTATAGACGTAGTACGAGGTACGTACGTGTTCGGATTATCCGACGACCGGATTTACTGCCAAAATATCCGGAGATCTCTTGGGTCGCTTCCTGAAGATTCACCTATGATATTTGATTCGAACTTAATTAATCTTGGATTAATTGCGGAGAAACTTTATCTCGGATAAAGTGCCTTATTTAGAGAGAGAGAACGGTTAATTTGGAATTAATCGATATAATTATTATATTCGATATAATAATCGAAATTCGATTTCGACGCGAAATTAAAATTAGATTTTAATTCGGGCGTACGAGTTAATTTAGAATTAATTCGTAAGCGACGTAAATAATAATTTCGCTAGGAGCGATTATTTATTTAAATCCGATTTAATTAACGTCGCGACGCTAGCTCGGTATTTCGGAAATATCGAACCCGAACGCGTGAGTGGACGTGGGCCCACTTTTATTGGGAAAAGTGTGGGGCCCACATGACACTTGTCATTGATATGGCATTGCATGTTAATAGTGTATAAAACACTCTAAGGCATTGCATGGTGATAGTGTGCATTTCACTCAAAGGCATTGCATGGAGTTTGAGTGTATGACACTCTAAGCCATTGCATGGTTTATGTCATAGATTTATTATTAATTTAATAAATTATAACATAAATATAAATTGATTTTTGGTAAAACAAAATAAATCAATCACACAATTCTCTCTTCTCTCTCAAAATGCCGAAACTCTCCATGGAAGAGCAAAGGAAGATTTGATCATCCATTCTCCATTTTTGCTAGCACAAGCAAGGGATCAAAAGGGTGATAGGGAAACCATCAAAGAGCAAGGAATACACAAAGCTTGGAGCTTGTAGTCTTCTTCCTCCTCTTGGCCGAATCCTCCACCACTTGGAGCTTCTACCATTTGATCTTCTACTTCATCACAAGGCATTGTAAGTATGATTCCGCCATACTTCATGTTTAAATATATATTCTTTATAGTATTTCACATGCTTAATCTTTGTTTGGGACCTATATAATAGAAACCAACACCATCACCCCCGAAAGCACTCAATCTTCACCAAATTTCTTCCTTAATTTCCTCCTCCACCGAAAGCCCTCTATTATTCCCCTCCAATCATGCCTCAATCTCCTCCATTTAGGATCCTTTAGTCACGCCTACAACACCTCGACTGCCCCCTTAAAAATTCACTCAAAAAACTCACTGCCTAAGGATTCGAGGAGGCAAGCCATTTAGCAACTCATCACCATTCTTCACTCTCTGTCTCTCTCCACAAATTGAAACCCTCACGTAGCAGCCCCTTTGACCATTAGCCAAGAACAACCCCCAAGCCCTTCACGCACATGTAACCACACGTCCCAGCCACACGCATAATCTGCCCATTTCACGCCACTCTAAACAAGCATCATCCATATAGCCACTGATCCACGTGAACCACCAGAAAACCAGCCCTCAATCACGTCCACAATCAACCCCTTCTGATCAGCCACATACTCATATAACAAACTGAACCTTCATGCCTCTTACGCACACACTGCACAGTCTCACTGCCACCTAGCACCCTAATAACCCTTGCACATCACGCTTACAAACGCACTCAATTGCAGCCCCTACACAAAGCCAAGCCATCAGCCAACTCACGTTAACTCCACTAAACTCCCCGTTCATGCTCTCGGTAGCAGCCCTCACACACAGATCACACACTCACCACTCATCAACGCACTGCCTACTTTCCCACTGCCAGTGACTGCACATCACCATACACACCCTGACCGCTCTTCATTCAGTCCCCATACTGACCTACTGCCCTTTCACATGAACCATCCACGACCAGCCCTCCCTCAATGAACACAACTCACTCCCCTTCACACATAGCCACCTGCCCATGCACCATGCAGTTCTCAAATTCACGTGAAACTCCCCCTCACAAACACTTCAACAGACATCAGCCCACACAGATCACAAATACTCACGGCAGAACCCCAACAATCCTCACGACTTCAAGCTCTCACGTGTTTCCTCCTCAAAGCCATAACCATGCACACATACCAGCCCCATCTCGCACAGCCCTCCCTAACCATTTTATCTCCTCTCAACTTCACGGCAAGCAGCCCCCTGAAACCCTAGACATGCACACATAACAGCCCCCCTCAGCTCACGCATAAACCAACCTTATTTCTCATTAACGGCAGCCCTCACTGACCAAGATCAAACCAGACACGTCAACTGCCTTTAGCACCCTCCACTCACTTAGCTTCATCACGCCCTCACAACAGCCACGCTTCTCACGCCAAGCCCTCAAACCGAGCAACAAAACCACAACAGCTTACCGAGTCCACCATGTGAATGAACAAACAAACTAATCCAACGTGAACTGTCCTTTATTTACCTAGCCACCGAGAGCAAAACAGTCCCATATATAACAGCAAAACTACCGTGAAGCCATCCTGAACACTGCCCCCCCAACAATAACAGCCCAAATCATCCCAAAGTGACCAAAAAATAACCAAGAGAGAGAATGAGAATTTGAGTTAAAAGCAGAGAGAAAATGGCGAGTTAAAACAGCGAGTGAATCAGAGAAAACCGCGAGTGAAAACAAAAAAAAACAGTAGAAAAACGGACCCGTGAAAACAGTAGAAACAGCGGACCAGTGAAAACAGCGGAATGATAACCCTTCCGGCACCGTGAAACGCACTCCCGAAAAGCGACTTAAAAGGTAAGACCTGAGGGCACCCTTTATTATATTTTATTTTGTTGTCCCGGACACGGCGTGCTTGGTTGACGTGGAATACGTTCAACCGAGTATGCGAGGTCCAACATTGAGAACGGCCAAATTCCTTGGCCATATGTTTGTTCCGCATGTATTAATTTAAATATTCATGAGTTATGTTTACCACTTTCATGGCTTATCTTTGAAGCATGCAAACCTAGATTTTGGCTTTATAAGAATTTAGACTATTTTGACCAATATGTATGTTGAGTAAACTTGGTTAATATTGCACAAATCCATTCATTACAAACGACATAAGTAAGGGACCATTCCGAACCCAAATTTTGAGGTCTTCCCTTGCGAGGGGTGAGTGCGGCCTTAAATCATTTTCCCGGTTCACACCGGGTGGCGACTCCATTATTCTCCGGTTTAGTCCCCCGAGGGCTACTCCGTACTCCCAACTGGAACAGCATGCGTCGCCCAGCTCCTGTGAGCTACAGTTTGGCGACTCCACTGGGGATAGAGAATCGGCCCCGAAATAATGTCTTGTAATGTTTTTGATTTGTGCTTTAATTAATCATGTATACTGTGGGTTTAAGGAGTTTAATTAAAGGCATTTTTAAGGCTAGGTAATGGTTTGGTGTCTTCCTTCACTCACTACCTTTCTATAAGGAAAAGCTGTGAAGGCACCTAGATAATCATTACGTGTAGCTCATCGTGACAGACTAGTTTGGAGGACTCGTTGTTTATTCCTGACACCAAGCGATAAGAGCCTAAGGGGCTTGGGTATTTAAGTGAGCCTCACTCCACCCTCCCTCTGGGGAATCTACAACGGGAAGTCCATTCAACAGTTAGTCACACACTATATCTCGTTGGCACGTACCGTAAGGTAAAAAAAAGTGCGTTCACTTGGTCGCTTGAACCCTTGAGTGGGGAGTCCTAGTTGTGAACAATCCTTCGTCAGCGATAGCCTTTGTTTACACTCCTGAAATCTACACATGAACCTTAGTTTTGTGACCCTTAGAAATTGTTTATTTATGCTTGTATTCGGGACCATTGTCATTTGGAATCAATTGGACTTTTTGTCAAGAGACATAAACTTGTTGGGCCATTTAAACAGGGACAAGTTCATGTCCTTTGACAATTAGGCCAAAAGCTTCTAAAATGTCAATGAGCCATTTTGTGTTTGGGCTTCTTATCATTTGAAGTTGTTTAGTCATATCATCGCATAGTGTAAACTTGTTAGGCCTTTTCAATTGGGTCTCAGGCAGAATTACAGAAACTTCGGGATCAGGTAGAAATGGTTACCCACAAGATGAAAGGTAAAGATGAAGATCTGCTGGATTATGAGTCGATGACTTTCAAAGAACAGTTGCCGGCACAGTTCAAGATGCCTGATATGGCTAAGTTTAACGGGAATGGGGATCCAAGGGTGCATCTCCGACAGTTTGTATCAGTCATGAGTTCAGTTGGCCTGTCCCAGCGCCAAGTGCAGAAAATGTTTGGAATGTCGATTGAAGGAGCTCCCGTGGTGTGGTACCACAGCTTGGAGAAGAAAGTAAAGGAAGATTGGAGGGAGTTAGCTGATGCTTTCCTGAAACAGTATGTCACGGACCTGGAGATTGACTTGTCGCTCCGCGACCTGGAAAATACCAAGCAGAAGCCGGAGGAAAGCTTCAAAGACTATGTGGATCGCTGGAGGAGCCAGCTTCCGAAAATGCAGACTCGGCCCTGAGAAAAGGACCAGATCAAAATGATCAAGGGCACCAAGCCCTCTATTTATAGTAAGCTGAGGAGGATGACTTCGATGGTTTCTGATTTTCGACAGTTGAGGGAAACTGTCATGGATATTGAGGAAGAAGAGGCTGAAAATAGAAAGTTTTATGGCCAGAATAGAAAGAATTTTGGGGGGCCTTCTGAGACCAAGCCCGCTACTGCTGAGATCGCTACCATAAAAAACAGGCGATTCTCCAACCTAGGTAAGCCTCTTTCAAAGGTGTTCGAAAAGCTGAAGGCACAAGGACTTCTAGAACCTTTAGAGCCCAAACCGATCCCAAACCCTGTGCCACCTAACCTTGACCTGAGCCTATATTGTCACTTCCATCAGAGGAGAGGCCATGAAACTGACAACTGCATCCGCCTTAGACATGAAATCCAAAACCTCATTGACGCTCATAAAATACCCGACCCAGAAAAGGAACAGCCAAACACATATCATACCCTCTACCTAATTACCACTCTGTTCCACCACCCACCTACATGATCAACTTCGGTCTGCCCGAAAGTTTTGTCCTTCAAGCTCTTAACCACCCAGTTTCTTTCATGGGGATAGAGAATGACAACAGTGAAGAACCTTAGGCCAAGGAAGAAGGCCATGCGGCGAATGATGAAGTTGTTCCTCCTAGTTTATTTGATTGCAACCCTGTATTTTTAAAGACATTGGTTTTGTCTACTTGTTCAAACCTGTTCTGTTCTTAATGATAATAAAGATGTTCATTTCGTTTACATGGCTGAGCCCCTCCCTTTCAACCTGAACGACATGAGGATATTTGACAAAAGTATTCAACCCTGGTACCATGATATTCAACGGTATCTAGAACGCAGAGAACTCCCAGAAGAAGCAAGCAGAAAAGATAGAATGGCCATTTAGAAATTGGGAAACGGGGCAGCGAGACTGTCAGACTTGGAAAGGAATGAGTTCACCGAGCCGATTAATGTTTTACTTTTCCTGAGGAAGAGAAGACCGAGCAGTCACCAAGGGAATTGGCAGAAAACCTAACCCAACGGGATAGGAAATTCATCAATGCATGCATACACGTAACTTGCATCCCTTGTTTTGTGTTTTGTTTTCGCAGATTTCAGACAAAAGAGAACCAGCAGGGGGCAACCAGAGACATATGGCACCAAGGAGCACAATGAGGATCCAACCCATTACGAAAAGGGAGTACCTCTACACTTGCATATTTACACATCACACGCATATGTTTTAATTCTATTGTTTTGTTTGTGTTCGCAGGTCTCAAAGAAGGAAAAAGAAAGCAGTAGAATACAAGCAAGTTGAAAGCATATGAAATAATACCAGCAATATTCAGAAATGAACCCCTGGGGGCAAAGCCCCAAAATTACCAGCAATTGAAAAGAGGAATGTCAGAGAAAGGAGAAATCTTTGGTGCTAGACATATGTCCGATGATGACATTGTATGTGTAGGGAGGAAGAAACCCTAGAAACGATAAGTGCGAGACGTGCTCTCGTCCGGTATTCTGAATGGACTGATCTCGGTTAGACTCATAAGCACTTGATTACGGGATCTCGGCAGTAGAAGCCTGAGTGGTTGGCAAGATGACTAGTTGAAGAGATAGTGGATCAGTGAATGACCATTTGCCTGGATGTCCACCCTGGTTTACTGATGCTACGATATATGATATGGTTGGAAACGAGGAAAAGTCTCTATGAAAAAAGAAAGAGAAAAATGGGCCGCCTATAACCGATTAGCGTGAAGCTACCCATCGGCGAGTATTAGGACCACCATGAGGAGAAATGCTACCTTAAAGGGTAGGCGTTGTCAAAAAAATAATAATAAAAAGAAAAAGAAAAAAGAAAGTCCAAAATGAAAAAAAAAAAAAAAAAAAAAGAGACAAAAAAAAGTAGACCATATCATGTTGAGTATGACGAAGTAATCACAGAGCGTGATCCAGACATCTAGGTTGGTTAGACCCACGGGTCCGATTCTCTGAGACGAAATCATCGAGTTGGCTTACTTAAGGACTAAGCTGCGAAAGAGCCCTGGCACACACACACTTGGAGTCTAGCTCATATCATTCACTCAGACGGTCGGATTTGAGTTGTATCAAGTACTTTGAAGGTTCTCAGGTTTCGACGCAAAGCATTCATTGAGGACAAAAGTATGTCCACCTATCAAGATTCTCTCATGAGAGGCAATATGACATTCTGGGGGCGAGTCCCACACCATTATCATCAACCGTGCCGGGTATGGAACTCTGGGGGCGAAGCCCAAAATCAGCATCAGTAATGGTTCAAAAATGGACCACTTTCGCATCAGTATTAGTTCGGAAATGGATTGCTATCGCATCAGTATTGGTTCGGAAATAGACCGTTTTCAGATTCAGCAATGGTTCGAAAATGGACCTCACTCCCACATCATTATCAGCGACGGTTCGGAAATGGACCTCACTCTCGTATCAGTATTGGTTCGGAAATGGACCACTTTCACATCAGATTCAGCATTGGTTCGAAAATGGACCACTCTCATATCAGTTTTGGTTCGAAAATGGACTATCTCTCATCTGCACGGTTCGGAAATGGACCTCTGTCTCATGATAGTTATGATTCGGAAATGGACCGCTTTCACATCAGCATTGGTTTAGAAATGGACCTCTTTCACATCACCAATGGTTCGGAAATGGACCGCTTTCACATCAGTATTGGTTCAGAAATGGACCATTTTCACATCAGCATTGGTTCGGAAATGGACAAATCTCACATCAGTATTGGTTCAGAAATGGACCGCTTTCACATCACCAATGGTTCGGAAATGAGCCGCTATCAGTATCAGCATTGGTTCGGAAATGGGCCGCTTTCACATCAGTAATAGTTCGGAAATGGGCTGCTATCAGCATCAGTTATGGCTCCAAAATGGGTCACACACTCATCTTACCGAAAATGGCGCTCCAAAATGGGGCACACTCTCATCTTGCCGAAAATGGCGCTCCAAAATGGGGCACACTCTCATCTTGCCGAAAATGGCGCTCCAAAATGGGGCACACACTCATCTTGCCGAAAATGGCGCCCCAAAATGAGGCACACTCTCATCAGATGCCGAAAATGGCGCTCCAAAATGGGGCACACTCTCACTTGCCGAAAATGGCGTTCCAAAATGGGGCACACTCATCAGATGCCGAAAATGGCGCTCCAAAATGGGGCACACTCATCAGATGCCGAAAATGGCGCTCCAAAATGGGGCACACTCAACAGATGCCGAAAATGGCACTCCGAACGACATATCATATACATGTAATTTTTGCTTTGTATTCGCAGGTTTGTTGCGGCGAAGACCATCTCATCAAGTAACGGTTCAAAATGAGCCACATTCTCACACAGCACAGTTCGAAAATGGACCATTATCTCATCACTCCGAAAATGGAGCACAGTTTGAAGATGGACAGTCATCACTTCAGCAACACCTCGGAAATGGGGTTTAGCATGCCGAAAATGGCACAACCAGACCAACTCAACTCAACACAGCAGGCAAACCATGTGGCAGCTGGCGAGCCAGGTAAGTAAAAATGCATTGCACGAACTTTGATAGGATTGTCATTGTCACACATTGAACAAGTCCCATCAAAGTGGGGGCGACTGTAGGCATTGCATTTTTGCATACGAGCCCAATGATGAGCCTCGTACGGAGGCACCACCTTTTAAGTCGCGGGAGTCGCGGGAAAAGGACGATGGAAGGGAATAATCAAGAACTGGAATTTTGACGGATTTTATTCGCTTGTTCAGCCTCCGGTTTGCTCGTTGAGCCTCTGTACCAATTTATTCTCGCCCCGAACCTTAAACCTACCTCTGTGCCCCTTCAACTTCCATGCACAAAACCCACCTCACATGCCTTCTACCCTTCATTTTCCAAAATATTTCACAAAACAACAAACCAAATGCCAATACCGCACACGCCAATTCCACAAACAAACCACAACTCCAATTCTTCCCCCCACGTGAATTAACAAAACCCCTTTTACCCATTTTCAAACCCTTCCCCCACTTTCAATAAACAAATAAAAAATACAAACCAACACCAAACAAAAAAGGCCAAAACATAAACCAAATTTCCTTCCCACCCACGTGAACACCAACTCCACCAAGCACAAATTGACGAAACAAATTAAACCAATTCAGCAAAAGCCTCCCATCACCCACCGAAAGCACTCAATCTTCACCAAATTTCTTCCTTAATTTCCTCCTCCACCGAAAGCCCTCTATTATTCCCCTCCACTCATGCCTCAATCTCCTCCATTTAGGATCTTTTAGTCACGCCTACAACACCTCGACTGCCCCCTTAAAAATTCACTCAAAAAAAACTCATTGCCTAAGGGATTCGATGAGGCAAGCCATTTAGAAACTCATCACCATTCTTCACTCTCTGTCTTTCTCCACAAATTGAAACCCTCACGTAGCAGCCCCTTTGACCATTAGCCAAGAACAACCCCCAAGCCCTTCACGCACATGTAACCACACGTCCCAGCCACACGCATAATCTGCCCATTTCACGCCACTCTAAACAAGCATCATCCATATAGCCACTGATCCACGTGAACCACCAGCAAACCAGCCCTCAATCACGTCCACAATCAACCCCTTCGGATCAGCCACAAACTCATATAACAAACTGAACCTTCATGCCTCTTACGCACACACTGCACAGTCTCACTACCACCTAGCACCCTAATAACCCTTGCACATCACGCTTACAAACGCACTCAATTGCAGCCCCTACACAAAGCCAAGCCATCGGCCAACTCACGTTAACTCCACTAAACTCCCCCCTCATGCTCTCGGTAGCAGCCCTCACACGCAGATCACACACTCACAACTCATCAACGCACTGCCTACTTTCCCACTGCCAGTGAACTGCACATCACCATACACACCCTGACCACTCTTCATTCAGTCCCCATACTGAGCCTACTGCCCTTTCACGTGAACCATCCACGACCAGCCCTCCCTCAATGAACACACAACTCCCCTTCACACATAGCCACCTACCCATGCACCATGCAGTTCTCAAATTCACGTGAAACTCCCCCTCACAAACACTTCAACAGACATCAGCCCACACAGATCACAAATACTCACGGCAGAACCCCAAACAATCCTCACGTCTTCAAGCTCTCACGTGTTTCCTCCTCAAAGCCATAACCATGCACACATACCAGCCCCATCTCGCACAGCCCTTCCTAACCATTTTATCTCCTCTCAACTTCACGGCAAGCAGCCCCCTGAAACCCCAGACATGCACACATAACAGCCCCCTTCAGCTCACGCATAAACCAACCTTATTTCTCATTAACGGCAGCCCTCACTGACCGAGATCAAACCAGCCACGTCAACTGCCTTTAGCACCTTCCACTCACTTAGCTTCATCACGCCCTCACAACAGCCACGCTTCTCACGCCAAGCCATCAAACCGAGCAACAAAACCACAACAGCTTACCGAGCCCACCATGTGAATGAACAAACAAACTCATCCAATGTGAACTGTCCTTTATTTACCTAGCCACCGAGAGCAAAACAGTCCCCTATATAACAGCAAAACTGCCGTGAAGCCATCATGAACACTGCCCCCGAAAAAATAACAGCCCAAATCATCCCAAAGTGACCAAAAAATAATCAAGAGAGAGAATGAGAATTTGAGTTAAAAGCAGAGAGAAAATGGCGAGTTAAAACAGCGAGTGAATCAGAGAAAACCGCGAGTGAAAACAAAAAAAACAGTAGAAACAACGGACCCGTGAAAATAGTAGAAACAGCGGACCAGTGAAAACAGCGGAACGATAACCCTTCCGGCACCGTGAAACGCACTCCCGAAAAGCGACTTAAAAGGTAAGACCTGATGGCACCCTTTATTATATTTTATTTTGTTGTCCCGGACACGGCGTGCTTGGTTGACGTGGAATACGTTCAACCGAGTATGCGAGGTCCAACTGAGAACGGCCAAATTCCTTGGCCATATGTTTGTTCCGCATGTATTAATTTAAATATTCATGAGTTATGTTTACCACTTTCATGGCTTATCTTTGAAGCATGCAAACCTAGATTTAGGCTTTATAAGAATTTAGACTATTTTGACCAATATGTATGTTGAGTAAACTTGGTTAATATTGCACAAATCCATTCATTACAAACGACATAAGTAAGGGACCATTCCGAACCCAAATGGTTTGAGGTCTTCCCTTGCGAGGGGTGAGTGCGGCCTTAAATCATTTTCCCGGTTCACACCGGGTGGCGACTCCATTATTCTCCGGTTTAGTCCCCCGAGGGCTACTCCGTACTCCCAACCGGGCCGCGAGCCTGGAACAGCATGCGTCGCCCAGCTCCTGTGTCCTACACTGTAGAAACTCGACGCATGGGGATCACCGTCCCCCTATACGCCTAACTAGAGCCAGAAGTGCAAATCCATAACTTTGGGGCGTTACGTATCGTTGTCCCCCAAAGCATGCCACTTTTGTCCCTAAACTTGTGGTCTTGGGGCGTTACATATCGCCGTCCCCCAAGCCACTGAACTAGAACTAGGGGTGCAGATCTATACTACACTCCAAGCTCTGAAACTAGGGTCTAGGGGTGTTACGTATTGCTATCCCCCTAGCCCTCAACTACGTCTGCACACGGTCTTTGTCCATCAATTCCATAAGTAAGAGCTGAGGTGGGTTTTTCCCAATGCCTCTAAAACATAAAAATATTACTATTAAATTGTAAAACTTTCAAATCAAATCTTGTTTAATACATAACTGATAATTAAATAAGGCTAACGCCCTAAAATTTCAAAAATAAGTCTTGGAATAAATCTTAATCTGAAACAAGTAATTATAAAATCAATTCGTAAGAAAATAAATCTCCACTCACAGATTTGAAGTCCAGTTAAGTTCCCTTCACGTCGCTGGGGGCGAGCGTGGCTCCCGATGAGTATCTATATAGAACACATGGAGTTAGAATGATAAGTTATAAGATACGGTCCGAAATTACATAAAATTTCTTAATCCAATTGGATTACCCCCCTTAAAATATTTCTATTCCTTAAATGAAATGTGAATCAAAAATTCAGATTCTTGGTTACGCGCTGTATTTTCAAAAAAAAATCTACTTTTTGGTTGTCGCGTCGCGACGCCGGTCCCATTCGCGTCGTGATGTTTCCGTGTAATTCACCTGCACCTCTCTGCCTTGTTCATGTCACGACGCACACAAGCTCGCGTCGTGACACGCCCGTGTTAGACGGATGTACATTTCGGCCTCATCTGTGTCACGACACGAGCTTGGCGTGTCGCTACGCGACGCCGGTTCCAAGGGTAGATTGCTTTACCCATGATCTGTTGGACAAAATGACCCATAGCGTCACTATTTGCACAGATCATTGTGTTGTTGTAGCAAATTAACTATGTAACAAGGAAATTGCACTCTCGTCATTTGTGATTAGATCACCTTAGATATATAAATGAAGAGAGGTCTCTATGATTAGTTCCTGGATTGAGATGATATGAGACAGTATCAGTCCACGAAGGATTAATCATTAAATATCCCTAGCCGTAGTATTATCGAGACTGGACATCGATAATGCGGAATAGGCTAGTATTGCACTTGTGCGCGTTGTGAGGGCACAACGGCATAGTTCTCATATATATAAGTATTGGATACTTATGCAAGTGCGATAGGAGGTTGTGTTTCACCGATGGTACGGGAAACAGCTTCGCTCTGGATAGACCCTTCGGAATCCCATTGGTATTATGACTAGGTGTCTATGGGAGGCCGAAATCAAGGTAGGTGTGTATAGTCTTAACCTGAGACTTACATCGCTAATACTTACGACAATCGGTAAACTTTGGTTTTGGTGGTGGGGGATCTTAACTGGTTCTGTGTTCACCTCTTCTGGGTTTATCATGAATCGTAGTGTATTGGATGTGATGTCGAGATGGAAGTATCACTCCAGTCATAATGGAGATGATGTCACGCAGGATACGGTATTAGTGCTCTTAAAGTGATGCGCATCCAATCGTGATATTATGACCAGGTCATGAATATCCGATTATAGAGACTAGTTACCAGACATCCGATATGTGTTTCGGACGGGGCAGACACTTATCCAGCCCCAGCCCTAGCACGTGATTATCCGATACTGGGCGCCATATGCACAATACAATACAATTGTATACTACGCTTGATACAGATCTAGATATTCTTTGATGAATATGTCCGGAGAACCTGGGAAGACTTGGTGCTTTGCTAGGAGTCGACCTTGTCTCGTAAATCGGTAGAACGTAGTACTTGGTACGTACGTGATTCGGATACTCCGACGACCGTATTTACTGCCAGATTATCCGGGGATCTCATGGGTCGCTTCCCGATAATCCACCGATGACGCACAACTCGCACTCTTGAATAATCTGGGATTATAATAGAAGAGAGAGAAAATTAATCTAGGATTAATAACGGAGATATTTTATCCGGGATAAAATGTCGTCTAAAGAGAGAGAACGATTAATTTGGAATTAATCGATGAATTAATATATTCGATATATTAACGAAATTAGATTTCGACGCGGAATTAAAATTCGGGCAAACGAGTTAATTTAGAATTAATTCGTTAGCGACGTAAATAATAATTTCGCCAGGCGCAATTATTTATTTAAATTCGATTGAATTAACGTCGCGACGTAAGCTCGGTATTTCGGAAATATCGAACCCGAACGCGTGAGTGCACGTGGGCCCACTTTCATTTGGAAACGTGTGGGGCCCACATGACACATGTCATGTTATGCATTAACTTGACACATGCATATTATGCTTATTTGACACTCTAATGCTTTGCATGGAGATTGTGTACATTGCACTCAATGGTAATGCATGGAAATGAAGTGTTTGACACTCTAAGCCTTTGCATGTGTTGTGTCATAAGTTTATTATTAATTTAATAAATTATGGCATAAATATAAATTGATTTTTGGTAAATCATTTTATTAACTTAATACACAATTCTATCTCTCTCAAACTCTCTCTCTCTCTCACGCAAATTGCTCACTGGTTTTGAACCAGTTTGGGCGTGATAAGGGAAGCAAGAGTTGGGTTTTCATGGTGAAAACCGCAAGTGCTAGCACACTACGAGTCTTGCGAAGGTGGTAGGGAGGTTCCCCCATGAGACGGGATCCATCCGACGAAGATTGGAGCTCCGTTTCTTCCACCCAATTTTCTGTTTTTGTAGGACAGTGGACTGTTGCAGTGATGAGATCAATGCAGTGCGTTTTTGGGCTTGAATCGTCTCCAAATCGACTCTAACCGATCAATGTGAGTATTCCGCTACCTCCGTTGATGTGTTCACACATAATTTCATGTCTTGTTTGATCTTGGGACCTTATAGAAAACCAACAATGGCATCAAGAGCTAATGTTGCAAGCATGAAATTTGTAGGGCTTAAAATTTGGGTAAATGTTTTTTGAGCATGATTTGAATGAATTGAATGTTTGAGTATGCTTATAACATGTTTAAATTCATTTTGGTTGGACTAATTTGATGAAAAATGATTTGGAATTATTTTCCCCAAAATTAACACCTTGGCCGAATGTTAAATGAATTTTGGATCTTGGATTTTTGATTTTAATTCATTGGATGAGTTGTAATCAGTAGGATGATGTTAATTTAAGATCAATTGGATTGTAATTTTGAATTGAACAAAAACCCTAAATTCTATATGTTGGCCGAATGGTGCCTTGCCCTAATGTCTTGGTGTTTTGGTTTTGTGACATTGGATGTGTATAAAATCATTGGATGGTGATTTAATGTCGATTGTAGGTTCGATTGGATCGAACCAAATCGGACACAAATCCTTCCTTGGCCGAGAGCATTGAAGCATGTTTATGGGTTTGATTTTCATTTGTGTGTTTGACATGTGATAATGAATTAAGCATGATTAATTGGACTAATTTGGTGCTTCGGAAATATTGATTTAGTCGATTAATCATGTAATGCACTTTAGGTAATTAAATTGCGTAATTGGATTAGTGTAATTTAATTATTTAGGCTTAAATTGGATTTGGGCTTGAATTGTTGTAATTGGGCCTATTGGGCTTGATTTATCAAGTTTGGTTTAGGCCAAATGGATTGGATCCAATTGGGCCCAAAACCTTAACCATAAAGCCCAATTGCGACTAATGAACCTTTAATGTTTAATTGGGCCTAATGGGCCGAAATTGATTTCTAAGGCATTTTGGGTGATTCCACTATTGGGCTTTGGTTGCCGAAGCCCATGCCTAAAGAAATTAATTGAAGCCCATTAGACTTAAATTAAATTGACGTTGGACGTTAATCGGACTTTGAGTCCCGACGCGATTGAATTTGGAATTTAAATCGTAAAAGGTTTATTAATATAAAGTGCAATATTTAATTTGGAATTGAATAGTGAATTAGTATTAAATACATGTTAAATTGGATTTAATGATGTAGTTTAATTTAATTCATGAATTCGTACTTTGAGTACTTATTCGCAAAAACGAGTTTGACTCGAACAAAATCAAATCGTTGTTTGAACATTGGATGATCACTTAATTATCAGATTAATTAATTTGATTAGATTGATTGATAGCATGCTTATGTGTGTGAATACATGGTTGTGTTGAATGAATAATGCATATCGGATGGATATTAGTGGGTGGGCAATTTTAGAAATTGTTGTAATAAATTCGATTTATTAAATTGGACCTGCGTGTCCAGCCTTATCACCTTCTTTCTCTTTGTATTCTCTTCTCACCTATTCCCCTCTATGTATATGAGGTTTCTTTAGAAGTGTAGTGTAACGGGTAGAAGTAGTACAAGTGCTAGCTTGAGTGAGAAAGGGAGAGATTTGATCTAGGATCAATGTGTTAAGTATCCATCCGCATATCATTATTATTTTATTTCATACTCGCTTTATTATGTATTTAGAATGCATGTTTAAGGGTGTATGATGATGAGACCTTAACAAAGATAATTAAATTGGTAGCCAATTTGCACGCGAAAAAACCCTCAATTTATATTAAGCAAATATCCTTCCATTGAATGATTCTTGTTCAAGATCCGAAGTTGGCATTGGTTTGTTTTTGACCAAAGTCAAGACCTTTGTCAATCAAGGATGTACTTGAATCATGAGAGTTTTGTTGCATATCGGTGTCTTGTCCAAATCGTGATTTTTATTGACCAAAGTCAGATCACTTTTTGTCCAATGACATTGATTACGAAACTTTCCTCGTCAATGGGTCCCGCTTAACTGGAATCATTAGGTTTGTGTTTGGCCAAAGCCAAGGCCTAAGTGATTCAGAGGATAGGTTAGGAAAATGTATTGGATACATTGACATTATACATATGTTTCGGACTTGGATGTCCACCTAACCGGATCTAGGAATTGGATGAGATCCAATTGATCTGAGAGATCTACCTAGTTAAATAGCATACAGCTTTTTATTGGCCAAAGTCAGGGTTGTGTGTTATTTAATAGGATCCTAGCCCACTAGGAAACACGGTTTCCCGAGTACTCCACAGAGGGTTAGAGGCTCGACGAAAAATAGTGGGAGGCAAGTATTGAATTTGCAACATTCGTTCAATACTCGCTAAACACGCTCATTTATATTACTCGTCATATTAATCAAAAGTATTAGTCGGACTAATATTTTATGTTGTTTTAAAAATATATATAGTTGGACTATATACAAACTCATTCAATATATAGTTGATTTTGTAATTGGATTATAGTAATCAATATAATTGAATTAAATGATAGTTGATTTTATAATGGGATTATAGTAATCAATATTAAAATTATAGTTGATTAAATAATTGGATTATTGTAATCATTATAATAAATAGTACCTTATTAAATTGATTAAATAGTTGGACTATTGAAATCAAGAAAGAATTGAAAGGTTGAATATTTAAAATATATAATCCTTGGATTAAATGTTTTAAATGATTTAATTTTCAATTGGGAATTAATAATAGGTTAATTTATTTGATAAAATAACTTATTATGACTAAGCCCATAATTAAGCAAATAGTAGAGCATAAAGTCTTTGGAAGATTTATGTGATGATGACTTTAGTGCTTAATTAATATACTTATAATAAATCTATCTTTAGATTTAAAAGTATTAAAATTGCAATTAATAATTCTTGGAGAATTAATTGACTATTCTAGTGGAGAAAAGTCAAAGTTTGCAATTGGGCATGTAGCACAAGGTGCACATCGTTTCGATATTCCGAAACCCAAAGCTTGGCCAAAGGTTTGTGAAATATTGAAAAGGATAATTGACATATCCCAAAGTGACTACCATTTGGATATGGAAGACACGAAGGAATTAAAGAAAGGGCGAGGCTCTAACTTTAAAAATATTTGTCAAAGTTATGTTCACTACTAGTATTAAAATTGGATTTTAAATACTTAGTGTGGTACATAAAATATATGTATTGACGTTCAGAATCCGCTGTGAGCTGGATACTGGCTTCAAGCCGAGATTTCTCTGCGAATTGGAAACGGGACGAAAGTCGCTGTTTCGACCGTAGATACCTAAGTTTAGGAACTACCCTTTGGGTATGTACTTAAATTAGGAAATGTTATAATGTAACTAGTTTTCTAGAGACATTATCTCTATATCAGTGTTTAATCCATTGCGGATAAAACCTTTATATTCTAGAACACTAAAGTGTTTCATTATATAAAGATGATACTGAGATAAATACATTGGATGTAAATAACAGAATTTATATTTTGAATATAAATAAAATCTCAAACATATAAATGACAAATAAATAGCTCAAATTGATTTGATCAATAGAGACTTATTTGTGGCATTGTTGTCTAGGACACAATTAAAGAAGACTCGTATATCCACACTTTTAAGAGTGGGTACTAGGACTGATTTGACTATTCAAATAAGGTCTACGAATCTAGTTTATTAGGTTAAATACCTAAAATACTATTTACTTGGTAATAGTAAAAGGGCCACCGATCTGTTAGCCCTATTCATGGTGAAGTAAGTGGGCCCATATCTAGCTAGGCTAGATGTGAACATGAATATTTCGTGACCTTAACGGATGTGACATCACGTTGTGGTTATGTGTTTCTTTTGAAGAACACAGATCGGAAACTTTAGAGTTTCGACACGAAGTAGACAAACAGATCGGCTATAGTGTTATTCCGCCACGGTAATACCATAATGGAAAATACTTAAGCAGTAAGTTTCATACGTACATGAAAGAGTACAGTGTTCTTTCATGTGAGGACTCCTCCCGAGACACGTCAGTTAGACGGTGTGTCCAACTAAAACGAATTTTGTTGGACATGATAAGGTTTATCACGAGTCGCTCTGAGCTACTATTTCCTTCACAGGATATGTATTAACAGTGCAAAACTTATTTAGAATAAGGTTCCATATAAATCTGTTTGACAGATATCATATAGGATATGAACAGGGAAGAAACGAGGTTTCTCATTCCTGATAATTTGGGTATGCCAGGCATAACGTTTGGATGATACCAAACTAAGGACCCAAATTGGATAAGTGCCAATATAGGTTATCTTAAGGGAAACCTTAAGTATAGTACTTATAAATCCCACATGAGAACAATGTAATTGTTGCTCACCATGCGGTTTTCCTGAGAGGAATACCGATATGCAGTGGTCAGTGGGAGGATAGTGATACTCGATGAAAATCGGAGTAATACTGTTCAAGGCACGAAGTCCTTAATGGAACACAAATAGTTCATCTATGATGAAACTATACCATTAATCTTCAAATACACAAGAAACTAGTAGATCGGATAGAGTCAGAAAACAACCTAGGGTATGGGTTTCTGATCTAACCTCATAAAGATGTCAATCTTATGGAGGTGTACCATCCGACTACGTTATGAGGAAGTGATACGAGGTATCGACTCCCTGTTATGGCAAAGTGCCATGAGTCCGAAATGGATTCCATGTATAACAACTATGTTTGGATACTAGTTGTTGTACCACAAGGCGTTGTGCCTATGGTACATTAAACGTCTTCAAGGAAGACATACATGGAAGGCAACATACCAACGTGCAAACCTAAGGTTTTGACGGAAAGGTATCGTTATCAACATTATGTTAATAACGGTTCAACCTTTTACCTGTTGCCATGGTAAATCCATTTTGAAGATGCTTATTGATAACTATATATTTCATTTATGAAATATGTTAGTTACAAATCAAAATCGCTTTCCTGAAAAGGAAACCTTTTGGAGGATGTTTACAACATCCTGACGATTTTTGTATACCGACAAACAAGGTTTGCGGGTATTCGATCCATGTTTGGATTGATGCAAGCATAAGGTTCTTGGAACTGTCGTTTTGAAATAATCATAATGGTTTATGATTTGACTCAAAACGAAATAATTCTTGTGTATATAAGGAGGTTAGTGGGAGAGCGCACTGACAGTGAAATTCCCATAAAGCTATTGTTGAAAGCTTGGCTTTCAATAGAAATTCTCCGTAGAATTCTGGGGAGTAACAACCTTTATTCAAGGAATAAAGATCTACTGGGATAGATTTGGAGTTGTTAACACTCTCTGGGAAATTGTACATTTAAAATGTACTTGTATTGGTGTCTCATACGCTTCAAGCATATGGAGTCACAATCAGGTCAATCCAAGTGACAGTCACTGGATTGAAGTTAAGAACATCTGTTAGTATCTCAGAGAACTAAAGATGCTATCTTAAACTATGGAGAAGGAGAACTTGAAGTGACTGGGATCACTGCTGCAAGTTTCCAAACAGTTAAATACTGCGGTACTATAAAGTTTGAATAACGGGACAGTGAGCTGGAAATCTTCCAAGCAAGATAACTGTTGCCGAATAAACAACAAATGCGGATTATTGCTGCAGCTGAGGCAGCAATAGAAGTCTTTTGGGTCGAAATAAATCTAATTAGATTAGATATAGTTCTGTTAGCAGCTGAGCTAGGCGTCAGCACAGGCTAAGGAATTAAAGGTCTCATCGACGATCCAGATATATACTTCTATATCATCTGATTCGTTCGGATCATACATCGTGGCGATGTGATGATCGTATAAATCGCGTCAAACGATAATCAACAAATCCGCTGACGAAAATTTCCTCAGCAATTTGAGCGAACCGTACATAGTTCAGGTGTAGGACACTTGAGTGACTCGCAATGTGCCAAGTGGGAGATTGTTGGACAAAATGACCCATAGCGTCACTATTTGCACAGATCATTGTGTTGTTGTAGCAAATTAACTATGTAACAAGGAAATTGCACTCTCGTCATTTGTGATTAGATCACCTTAGATATATAAATGAAGAGAGGTCCCTATGATTAGTTCCTGGATTGAGATGATATGAGACAGTATCAGTCCACGAAGGATTAATCATTAAATATCCCTAGCCGTAGTATTATCGAGACTGGACATCGATAATGCGGAATAGGCTAGTATTGCACTTGTGCGCGTTGTGAGGGCACAACGGCATAGTTCTCATATATATAAGTATTGGATACTTGTGCAAGTGCGATAGGAGGTCGTGTTTCACCGATGGTACGGGAAACAGCTTCGCTCTGGATAGACCCTTCGGAATCCCATTGGTATTATGACTAGGTGTCTATGGGAGGGGACCGAAATCAAGGTAGGTGTGTATAGTCTTAACCTGAGACTTACATCGCTAATACTTACGACAATCGGTAAACTTTGGTTTTGGTGGTGGGGGATCTTAACTGGTTCTGTGTTCACCTCTTCTGGGTTTATCAGGAATCGTAGTGTATTGGATGTGATGTCGAGACGGAAGTATCACTCCAGTCATAATGGAGATGATGTCACGCAGGATACGGTATTAGTGCTCTTAAAGTGATGCGCATCCAATCGTGATATTATGACCAGGTCATGAATATCCGATTATAGAGACTAGTTACCAGACATCCGATATGTGTTTCGGACGGGGCAGACACTTATCCAGCCCCAGCCCTAGCACGTGATTATCCGATACTGGGCCAATATGCACAATACAATTGTATACTACGCTTGATACAGATCTAGATATTCTTTGATAATATGTCCGGAGAACTGGGAAAGACTTGGTGGTCTTTGCTAGACCTTGTCTCTCGTAAATCGGTAGAACGTAGTACTTGGTACGTACGTGATTCGGATACTCCGACGACCGTATTTACTGCCAGATTATCCGGGGATCTCATGGGTCGCTTCCCGATAATCCACCGATGACGCACAACTCGCACTCTTGAATAATCTGGGATTATAATAGAAGAGAGAGAAAATTAATCTAGGATTAATAACGGAGATATTTTATCCGGGATAAAATGTCGTCTAAAGAGAGAGAACGATTAATTTGGAATTAATCGATGAATTAATATATTCGATATATTAAACGAAATTAGATTTCGACGCGGAATTAAAATTCGGGCAAACGAGTTAGTTTAGAATTAATTCGTTAGCGACGTAAATAATAATTTCGCCAGGCGCAATTATTTATTTAAATTCGATTGAATTAACGTCGCGACGTAAGCTCGGTATTTCGGAAATATCGAACCCGAACGCGTGAGTGCACGTGGGCCCACTTTCATTTAGAAACGTGTGGGGCCCACATGACACATGTCATGTTATGCATTAACTTTGACACATGTCATATTATGCTTATTTGACACTCTAATGCTTTGCATGGAGATTGTGTACATTGCACTCAATGGTAATGCATGGAAATGAAGTGTTTGACACTCTAAGCCTTTGCATGTGTTGTGTCATAAGTTTATTATTAATTTAATAAATTATGGCATAAATAAATAAATTTTTTGGTAAATCATTTTATTAACTTAATACACAATTCTATCTCTCTCAAAAACTCTCTCCTCTCTCACGCAAATTGCTCACTGGTTTTGAACCAGTTTGGGCGTGAATAAGGGAAGCAAGGGTTGGGTTTTCATGGTGAAAACCGCAAGTGCTAGCACACTACGAGTCTTGCGAAGGTGGTAGGGAGGTTCCCCCATGAGACGGGATCCATCCGACGAAGATTGGAGCTCCGTTTCTTCACCCAATTTTCTGTTTTTGTAGGACAGTGGACTGTTGCAGTGATGAGATCAATGCAGTGCGTTTTTGGGCTTGAATCGTCTCCAAATCGACTCTACCGATCAATGTGAGTATTCCGCTACCTCCGTTGATGTGTTCACACATAATTTCATTTCTTGTTTGATCTTGGGACCTTATAGAAAACCAACAATGGCATCAAGAGCTAATGTTGCAAGCATGAAATTTGTAGGGCTTAAAATTGGGTAAATGTTTTTTGAGCATGATTTGAATGAATTGAATGTTTGAGTATGCTTATAACATGTTTAAATTCATTTTGGTTGGACTAATTTGATGAAAAATGATTTGGAATTATTTTCCCCAAAATTAACACCTTGGCCGAATGTTAAATGAATTTTGGGATCTTGGATTTTTCATTATTAATTCATTGGATGAGTTGTAATGGAGTAGGATGATGTTAATTTAAGATTGAATTGGATTTAATTTTAAATTGAACAAAAACCCTAAATTCTATATGTTGGCCGAATGGTGCCTTTGCCCTAATGTCTTGGTGTTTTTGGTTTTGTGACATTGGATGTGTATAAAATCAAATTGGATGGTGATTTAATGTCGATTGTAGGTTCGATTGGATCGGAACCAAATCGGACACAAAATCCATTCCTTGGCCGAGAGCATTGAAGCATGTTTATGGGTTTGATTTTCAATTTGTGTGTTGGACATATGATAATGAATTAAGCATGATTAATGGACTAATTTGGTGCTTCGGAAATATTGATTTAGTCGATTAATCATGTAATGCACTTTAGGTAATTAAATTGCGTAATTGGATTAGTGTAATTAATTATTTAGGCTTAAATTGGATTTGGGCTTGAATTATTGTAATTGGGCCTATTGGGCTTGATTTATCAAGTTTGGTTTAGGCCAAATGGATTGGATCCAATTGGGCCGAAAACCTTAACCATAAAGCCAATTGCGACTAATGAACCTCTAATGTTTAATTGGGCCTAATGGGCCGAAATTGTTTTCTAAGGCATTTTGGGTGATTCCACTATTGGGCTTTGGTTGCCGAAGCCCATGCCTAAAGAAATTAATTGAAGCCCATTAGACTTAAATTAAATTGACGTTGGACGTTAATCGGACTTTGAGTCCCGACGCGATTGAATTTGGAATTTAAATCGTAAAAGGTTTATTAATATAAAGTGCAATATTTAATTTGGAATTGAATAGTGAATTAGTATTAAATACATGTTAAATTGGATTTAATGATGTAGTTTAATTTAATTCATGAATTCGTACTTTGAGTACTTATTCGCAAAAACGAGTTTGACTCGAACAAAATCAAATCGTTGTTTGAACATTGGATGATCACTTAATTATCAGATTAATTAATTTGATTGATTGATTGATAGCATGCTTATGTGTGTGAATACATGGTTGTGTTGAATGAATAATGCATATCGGATGGATATTAGATGGGTGGGCAATTTTAGAAATTGTTGTAATAAATTCGATTTATTAAATTGGACCTGCGTGTCCAGCCTTATCACCTTCTTTCTCTTTGTATTCTCTTCTCACCTATTCCCCCCATGTATATGAGGTTTCTTTAGAAGTGTAGTGTAACGGGTAGAAGTAGTACAAGTGCTAGCTTGAGTGAGAAAGGGAGAGATTTGATCTAGGATCAATGTATTAAGTATCCATCCGCATATCATTATTATTTTATTTCATACTCGCTTTATTATGTATTTAGAATGCATGTTTAAGGGTGTATGATGATGAGACCTTAACAAAGATAATTAAATTGGTAGCCAATTTGCACGCGAAAAAACCCTCGTTTTATATTAAGCAAATATCCTTCCATTGAATGATTCTTGTTCAAGATCCGAAGTTGGCATTGGTTTGTTTTTGACCAAAGTCAAGACCTTTGTCAATCAAGGATGTACTTGAATCATGAGAGTTTTGTTGCATATCGGTGTCTTGTCCAAATCGTGATTTTTATTGACCAAAGTCAGATCACTTTTTGTCCAAAGACATTGATTACGAAACTTTCCTCGTCAATGGGTCCCGCTTAACTGGAATCATTAGGTTTGTGTTTGGCCAAAGCCAAGGCCTAAGTGATTCAGAGGATAGGGTTAGGAAAATGTATTGGATACATTGACATTATACATATGTTTCGGACTTGGATGTCCACCTAACCGGATCTAGGAATTGGATGAGATCCAATTGATCTGAGAGATCTACCTAGTTAAATAGCATACAGCTTTTTATTGGCCAAAGTCAGGGTTGTGTGTTATTTAATAGGATCCTAGCCCACTAGGAAACACGGTTTCCCGAGTACTCCACAGAGGGTTAGAGGCTTGACGAAAAATAGTGGGAGGCAAGTATTGAATTTGCAACATTCGTTCAATTACTCGCTAAACACGCTCATTTATATTTTACTCGTCATATTAATCAAAAGTATTAGTCGGACCAATATTTTATGTTGTTTTAAAAATATATATAGTTGGACTATATACAAACTCATTCAATATATAGTTGATTTTGTAATTGGATTATAGTAATCAATATAATTGAATTAAATGATAGTTGATTTTATAATGGGATTATAGTAATCAATATCAAAATTATAGTTGATTAAATAATTGGATTATTGTAATCATTATAAATAGTACCTTATTAAATTGATTAAATAGTTGGACTATTGAAATCAAGAAAGAATTGAAAGGTTGAATATTTAAAATATATAATCCTTGGATTAAATGTTTTAAATGATTTAATTTTCAATTGGGAATTAATAAAAGGTTAATTTATTTGATAAAATAACTTATTATGACTAAGCCCATAATTAAGCAAATAGTAGAGCATAAAGTCTTTGGAAGATTTATGTGATGATGACTTTAGTGCTTAATTAATATACTTATAATAAATCTATCTTTAGATTTAAAAGTATTAAAATTGCAATTAATAATTCTTGGAGAATTATTATTATTCTATTAGTTGAGTAAAAGAAAAAAAATCAATGCATGTTATGTGACACAAGGTGCCCACTCGTTTCGATATTCCGAAACCCAAAAAGCTTAGCCAAAGGTTTGTGAAATATTGAAAAGGATAATTGACATATCCCAAAGTGACTACCATTTGGATATGGAAGACACGAAGGAATTAAAGAAAGGGCGAGGCTCTAACTTTAAAAATATTTGTCAAAGTTATGTTCACTACTAGTATTAAAATTGGATTTTAAATACTTAGTGTGGTACATAAAATATATGTATTGACGTTCAGAATCCGCTGTGAGCTGGATACTGGCTTCAAGCCGAGATTTCTCTGCGAATTGGAAACGGGACGAAAGTCGCTGTTTCGACCGTAGATACCTAAGTTTAGGAACTACCCTTTGGGTATGTACTTAAATTAGGATATGTTATAATGTAACTAGTTTATCTAGAGACATTATCTCTATATCAGTGTTTAATCCATTGCGGATAAAACCTTTATATTCTAGAACACTAAAGTGTTTCATTATATAAAAATGATACTGAGATAAATACATTGGATGTAAATAACAGAATTTATATTTTGAATATAAATAAAATCTCAAACATATAAATGACAAATAAATAGCTCATATTGATTTGATCAATAGAGACTTATTTGTGGCATTGTTGTCTAGGACACAATAAAGAAGACTCGTATATCCACACCTTTTAAGAGTGGGTACTAGGACTGATTTGACTATTCAAATAAGGTCTACGAATCTAGTTTATTAGGTTAAATACCTAAAATACTATTTACTTGGTAATAGTAAAATGGCCACCGATCTGTTAGCCCTATTCATGGTGAAGTAAGTGGGCCCATATCTAGCTAGGCTAGATGTGAACATGAATATTTCGTGACCTTAACGGATGCAGCATCACGTTGTGGTTATGTGTTTCTTTTGAAGAACACAGATCGGAAACTTTAGAGTTTCGACACGAAGTAGACAAACAGATCGGCTATAGTGTTTTTCCGCCACGGTAAAACCGTAATGGAAAATACTTAAGCAGTAAGTTTCATACGTACATGAAAGAGTACGGTATTCTTTCATATGAGGACTCCTCCCGAGACACGTCAGTTAGACGGTGTGTCCAAACTAAAATCGAATTTTGTTGGACATGATAAGATTTATCACGAGTCGCTCTGAGCTACTATTACCTTCTACAGGATATGTATTAACAGTGCAAAACTTATTTAGAATAAGGTTCCATATATATCTGTTTGACAGATATCATATAGGATATGAACAGGGAAGAAACGAGGTTTCTCATTCCTGATAATTTGGGTATGCCAGGCATAGCGTTTGGATGATACCAAACTAAAAGACCCAAATTGGATAAGTGCCAATATAGGTTATCTTAAGGGAAACCTTAAGTATAGTACTTATAATCCCACATGAGAACAATGTAATTGTTGCTCACCATGCGGTTTTCCTGAGAGGAATACCGATATGCAGTGGTCAGTGGGAGGATAGTGATACTCGATGAAAATCGGAGTAATACTGTTCAAGGCACGAAGTCCTTAATGGAACACAAAAGTTCATCTATGATGAAATATACCATTAATCTTCAAATACACAAGAAACTAGTAGATCGGATAGAGTCAGAAAACAACCTAGGGTATGGGTTTCTGATCTAACCTCATAAAGATGTCAATCTTATGGAGGTGTACCATCCGACTACGTTATGAGGAAGTGATACGAGGTATCGACTCCCTGTTATGGCAAAGTGCCATGAGTCCGAAATGGATTCCATGTATAACAACTATGTTTGGATACTAGTTGTTGTACCACAAGGCGTGTTCCTATGGTACATTAAACGTCTTCAAGGAAGACATACATGGAAGGCAACATACCAACGTGCAAACCTAAGGTTTTGACGGAAAGGTATCGTTATCAACATTATGTTAATAACGGTTCAACCTTTTACCTGTTGCCATGGTAAATCCATTTTGAAGATGCTTATTGATAACTATATATTTCATTTATGAAATATGTTAGTTACAAATCAAAATCGCTTTCCTGAAAAGGAAACCTTTTGGAGGATGTTTACAACATCCTGACGATTTTGTATAACCGACAAACAAGGTTTGCGGGTTATTCGATCCATGTTTGGATTGATGCAAGCATAAGGTTCTTGGAACTGTCGTTTTGAAATAATCATAATGGTTTATGATTTGACTCAAAACGAAATAATTCTTGTGTATATAAGGAGGTTAGTGGGAGAGCGCACTGACAGTGAAATTCCCATAAAGCTATTGTTGAAAGCTTGGCTTTCAATAGAAATTCTCCGTAGAATTCTGGGGAGTAACAACCTTTATTCAAGGAATAAAGATCTACTGGGATAGATTTGGAGTTGTTAACACTCTCTGGGAAATTGTACATTTAAAATGTACTTGTATTGGTGTCTCATACGCTTCAAGCATATGGAGTCACAATCAGGTCAATCCAAGTGACAGTCACTGGATTGAAGTTAAGAACATCTGTTAGTATCTCAGAGAACTAAAGATGCTATCTTAAACTATGGAGAAGGAGAACTTGAAGTGACTGGGATCACTGCTGCAAGTTTCCAAACAGTTAAATACTAGCGGTACTATAAAGTTTGAATAACGGGACAGTGAGCTGGAAATCTTCCAAGCAAGATAACTGTTGAGAATAAACAACAAATGCGGATTATTGCTGCAGCTGAGGCAGCAATAGAAGTCTTTTGGGTCGAAAATAAATCTAATTAGATTAGATATAGTTCTGTTAGCAGCTGAGCTAGGCGTCAGCACAGGCTAAGGAATTAAAGGTCTCATCGACGATCCAGATATATACTTCTATATCATCTGATTCGTTCGGATCATACATCGTGGCGATGTGATGATCGTATAAATCGCGTCAACGATAATCAAACAAATCCGCTGACGAAAACCTTCCTCAGCAATTTGAGCGAACCGTACATAGTTCAGGTGTAGGACACTTGAGTGACTCGCATGTGCCAAGTGGGAGATTGTTGGACAAAATGACCCATAGCGTCACTATTTGCACAGATCATTGTGTGTTGTAGCAAATTAACTATGTAACAAGGAAATTGCACTCTCATCATTTGTGATTAGATCACCATAGATATATAAATGAAGAGAGGTCCCTATGATTAGTTCCTGGATTGAGATGATATGAGACAGTATCAGTCCACGAAGGATTAATCATTAAATATCCCTAGCCGTAGTATTATCGAGACTGGACATCGATAATGCGGAATAGGCTAGTATTGCACTTGTGCGCGTTGTGAGGGCACAACGGCATAGTTCTCATATATATAAGTATTGGATACTTATGCAAGTGCGATAGGAGGTCGTGTTTCACCGATGGTACGGGAAACAGCTTCGCTCTGGATAGACCCTTCGGAATCCCATTGGTATTATGACTAGGTGTCTATGGGAGGCCGAAATCAAGGTAGGTGTGTATAGTCTTAACCTGAGACTTACATCGCTAATACTTACGACAATCGGTAAACTTTGGTTTTGGTGGTGGGGGATCTTAACTGGTTCTGTGTTCACCTCTTCTGGGTTTATCAGGAATCGTAGTGTATTGGATGTGATGTCGAGACGGAAGTATCACTCCAGTCATAATGGAGATGATGTCACGCAGGATACGGTATTAGTGCTCTTAAGTGATGCGCATCCAATCGTGATATTATGACCAGGTCATGAATATCCGATTATAGAGACTAGTTACCAGACATCCGATATGTGTTTCGGACGGGGCAGACACTTATCCAGCCCCAGCCCTAGCACGTGATTATCCGATACTGGCCGATATGCACAATACAATTGTATACTACGCTTGATACAGATCTAGATATTCTTTGATGAATATGTCCGGAGAACCTGGGAAGACTTGGTGCTTTGCTAGGAGTCGACCTTGTCTCGTAAATCGGTAGAACGTAGTACTTGGTACGTACGTGATTCGGATACTCCGACGACCGTATTTACTGCCAGATTATCCGGGGATCTCATGGGTCGCTTCCCGATAATCCACCGATGACGCACAACTCGCACTCTTGAATAATCTGGGATTATAATAGAAGAGAGAGAAAATTAATCTAGGATTAATAACGGAGATATTTTATCCGGGATAAAATGTCGTCTAAAGAGAGAGAACGATTAATTTGGAATTAATCGATGAATTAATATATTCGATATATTAAACGAAATTAGATTTCGACGCGGAATTAAAATTCGGGCAAACGAGTTAATTTAGAATTAATTCGTTAGCGACGTAAATAATAATTTCGCCAGGCGCAATTATTTATTTAAATTCGATTGAATTAACGTCGCGACGTAAGCTCGGTATTTCGGAAATATCGAACCCGAACGCGTGAGTGCACGTGGGCCCACTTTCATTTGGAAACGTGTGGGGCCCACATGACACATGTCATGTTATGCATTAACTTTGACACATGTCATATATGCTTATTTGACACTCTAATGCTTTGCATGGAGATTGTGTACATTGCACTCAATGGTAATGCATGGAAATGAAGTGTTTGACACTCTAAGCCTTTGCATGTGTTGTGTCATAAGTTTATTATTAATTTAATAAAATGGCATAAATATAAATTGATTTTTGGTAAATCATTTTATACTTAATACACATTCTATCTCTCTCAAAAACTCTCTCCTCTCTCACGCAAATTGCTCACTGGTTTTGACCAGTTTGGGCGTGAAAGGGAAGCAAGGGTGTGGTTTTCATGGTGAAAACCGCAAGTGCTAGCACACTACGAGTCTTGCGAAGGTGGTAGGGAGGTTCCCCCATGAGACGGGATCCATCCGACGAAGATTGGAGCTCCGTTTCTTCACCCAATTTTCTGTTTTTGTAGGACAGTGGACTTTGCAGTGTGAGATCAATGCAGTGCGTTTTTGGGCTTGAATCGTCTCCAAATCGACTCTACCACCGATCAATGTGAGTATTCCGCTACCTCCGTTGATGTGTTCACACATAATTTCATTTCTTGTTTGATCTTGGGACCTTATAGAAAACCAACAGGATCATCCCCAACTCCCAATTTATTTCAACACTACAACTTCATACATTAAATACCCTCAAGTATACTCCTCAACACTTCATCTTCTTCCAAATTTAGCATTCATTCCTATGATTCATTTAAAGGAAGCAAGACATGAACATCTCACATGCGTCAATTACTTCTCACAAATCACCCAAACTGCATCCTCATCAACCCAACAATACACATAATCAACTAATTACCAAAATGCAAATCATTAAAATTTGGGTTAAGAACCCTTACCTTGTTTCAATGTCTTTTCTTCCTTAATAAAACACATTGATCTCTTATTTCTTCTCTTAGGGTTTAGCTTGATGGATTAACCTTTGATAAGCTTTAATTCTTGCTAAGATAACATAACTTGTTCTCTTTCTCCCCTCTCCCTCCACTCACTTTAGTGACAAGAAAGAAATGAAGAATTGTTTTTCCCCTTACATATTTTATCATTTACTTAACCAATGTTTTTCTAGAAAATCTAGGTATTGGGATTATTGGGCTTGGGCTTCTATATTTCTCTTCTTTTTAATTTGATGTTGGACTTTGAATAAATCCAAGGAGAATTAAGCTTGGAATTAAATGATTGCTCGTTATTCCTAAATCGATCCTGGAAATCATTTATTGGCTCGGAAAAGAAAATCCCATATATATATATATATATTATTTTTACTTTGTTGTTATTTTTTGTGTAAGAATATATATACCCATATATATACACACAAACTAACAACAAAATTGTTTTCTAAACCAAGTGGAATTGTTGTTCAGAGGTGGCTGTGTAAGGAGTTTTCAATTCTGAGACGCATCTCAATATAATTTGTAACAAGTTATTTGTTGTTCCTTTCTTTTTGAATTATTTAAATTTATTAATTCTCCATAATATTGATTAAATTTGATCTTTATATGCTCATTTGATAAAAATTATCAACCACATGGTAACATATGCTCATAGATAGTAAGTGAAAATTTTGTAATATTCAGTTCTCTAGTTTGTTGGTGGTAACACCTAAAGGTAGTGAAATCTTGCCTCAGCAAGCAGTGATTATTCACGTAAAACGGTAGAGTTTGATTTAGTTTAATAAAGCTTTTTACTCAGTAACTGGACATCTTGCCTCAGCAGGCAATGATTGTTCACATAAAACAATAGAGCTTGAAAAAAAATGTAGTTTGAATAAAGTTTATTTTCGTAGCCTTTTTAACTCGAGCAATTAAGTCCGTAGGGGTGTCTTAATACTTAGTACCCTAAGGCCAATTGGTCTGGGAATTACTGGCCCAAAGCTCGTTACAAGGGTTAAAAAGAAAGCTTAAGGGAATCAGACACTTTTTCTTTTTAATATCTGAGATCCGAGCCATTAAGTCTATATGGGTGTTTTAACACCTAGTGCCCTAAAACCAACTGGTTTGGGAGTCACTGGCCCAAAGTTCCATATAAGGATAAAAAATATTACACTCTTTTCAAAAAAATACTTGTTGATATTGTAGACACAATATATTAATTAATACCTTGTTTTATAAGTATATGGAAGAATGGTAAGAAGTACATGAGAAGTCATTTATTTGATCATTTAGAAAGAAAGAAAACAATTGTTAACTTAGATAAGAATTATGTTTTTAGATTTCGCTTGAATTACTAGGAACTAGTAATAAGCTGGTTGGGGGTGTGATGAAAACTAAAAAGTCCATATTTATTATATGATAAATCAATCATTTTACACTTGTAGTTTCACTAATTCCCTTAATTTGGCAGTTTTTATGAAATAATAATTTAAGTTATGTTTTGAGTGTTTTTATTATGTTATTTTTGTTATTTGGTAGGTAAAATACTGCTCGAAAGCTCGATAGAAAAAGCCAGACTTGGAAAAAGGGTAAAAATGGAAAAACAACTTCCGCGTCGCGACACGCCAGGTCTCAAGCATCGCGACGCGCCCAATAAGATGAAGGCACCGTACAACGCGCTTATCTCTTGAGACGTGTCCATTAGGTGGCATTAATGTCGCGACAGGCAAAGTCTTGGCGTCGCGATGCGTGTGTATTTCTCACCCTATAAATTGAAGCCTTTGGCAGAAGAAATTTTCATGCTTTCTTTCTGAATCCCTCTATAGATTTTGGAGAGAGAGTGTTTTGTGTGTTTATTTATTTAAAGCTTTTTATAATGTCTTTTTCTTTCAGTCATAAAATTACGAGTATTTTTAATTACAAAATGAGTAGCAAATTTATTTCCGCTGGGGTAATGGGTGAAGCTTTTATAATAAAAATTAGATCAATCTCTCCTACATTATAATAAATAAATTGTAATCTAATGATTAAAGCTTGATTTAGATCTAGATTAATTTTTTATTAAATTGGCTACCGCCTATATGGCTGGTTTTAACTTGCTACCACCTATATGGATGGTTTTATACGATTTTGGCATAATTGAGTGTTAGATAATTATGACCCATAACGTCACTATTTGTAAAAGACATTGTGGTTTTTGTACAAATTAATTATGTAGCAATGGAAATTGCATTTTATTATCTTGTAATTTGATTACGTAAATATATAAATGATAAAAGTCATTATGATTAGTTCCAGATTATAAGATATGAGACAGTATCAATCCATAACGGTTTAATCATTAAATATCCCTAGTTGTAGTATTATCGAGATTGGACATCGATAATGCGAAATAGACTAGTATTGCACTTGTGCGTGTTATGGAAGCGTAACGGCATAGTTCTCATATATTTAAGTATTGGATACTTATGCAAGTGTGATAGGAGGTTGTGTTTACCGATGGTACGGAAACATCTTCGCTCTGGATAGACCCCGCGGAATCCCATTGGTAGTATGAATATGTGTTTATGGGAATCTGCATCAGGGTATGTGTATTTGGTCTTAACCTGAGACTTGCATCGCTAGTACTTGCGACAATCAATACGTTTTGGTTTTGGTCATCCAGGACTTTAACAGGTTCTGTATACGCCTCTTCTGGGTTTATTGAGAATCGTAGTGTATTGGGTGTGATGTCAAGATGGAAGTATCACTTCAGTCATATGGAGATGATGATCACGCAGGGATACAGAACTGGTACTCTAAATGGTTGCAACCATCGGGATAATATGACAAGGTCATGATTATCCGATTAAAGAGACTAGTTGCTTGTAATCTGATATATGCTTCGTATGGGGCAGACACTATTCCAGCCCCAGGCATTGCATGTGACATCAGATACTGGATCGCAATATGCAATACGCAATACTATGTATACTACACCTGACATAGATTATATATTCCATTAAGAATATTTCTGGAGAATTGGGTAGGCACGGTGCTTTGCTAGAAGCCAACCATGTCTCGTAAATTGGTAAAAATGTAGTACGAGGTACGTATGTGTTCGGATAGTCCGACGATCGGATTTTCTACCAACATATCCAGGGATCTCATGGGTCGCTTCCCGAAGATTCAAATATGACGAATGATTCGAACTTAATTAATCTGAGATTAATTACGAAGAGATTTTATCTGGGATAAAATACTATTTGAAGAGAGAGAACGATTAATTTAGAATTAATGGTTAAAGTAATATATTCGATATATTAAACGAAATTAGATTTCGACGCGGAATTAAAATTAGATTTTAATTCGGGCTAACGAATTAATTTAGAATTAATTCGCTAGCGACGTGAATAGTAATTTTGCTTGGCATTATTATTTAATTAAATTTGATTTAATTACGTCGCAACGGAAAAATTCGTTAATTCGGAATTAACGAACCCGAGCCGGAATGAATGTTTGCGAGGCCACCCGATTTGAATCAAGTGCGGCCAAAGTCACATTGCTCGTCACATCGTATGTCACTTTAGTGATGGATGTCAAGTCATCTTTTGGTGAATGACAACCAGTCACTATTAATGATGGTGGTTGTTGAGGGCATTGAATGCCATTTTCCCTCCCTTTTGCATTTTGTTGTTTGGAAAAGCTATTACCAAATGTTGTAAAGGATTTTGGCATAAGTTTTTTGGAAAAACAAAATACAAAAAATTAGAAACTCTCTCTCTCTCTCAAGGCCAAAAACCGTGAGCCTCCATTGAAGAACAAGGAAAATTGTTTTCTTTCTTCACTTGCTAGCACACTTCAAGGATCATTCAAGGTGTTAGGGAAACCCACCTTTGAGCTTGGAATCAACACAAAGCTTGGAGCTTGGATTCAACTTTCAAAGGGACACCTTGGCCGAAAACTTCAAGGAGAAATTTTTGATATCAACACATCCAACAACCGTTCAAAGTGAGTATGATTCCGCCATATCTCCTTTTATATTCACATGTTTTTATGCTTAAATATGATCTTAGGAATGCCTTAGAAACCAACAATGGTATCATGGAGCCTAATTTGAGCATGAAAAATGATTAGGGTAAAATTTGGATAAAATTGATTTGAGCATGATTTGATAAAATTGATTGATTGAGTATGCTTGAATGATATAACTTAGAGTTATGCATGATCAATTTGATGAAAATTTAATTGGATCAATTTGTGCCCAAAATGTTGGCTTGGCCGAATGCATAGTAGCCCTAAATGTCATGGTATTTTTTTGTTTTTTGATCATTGGATGAGTTGAAAGACATGGTTATATTGATTTAAGATTCAAACGGATTGAAATCGGAATCGAATGTAAAAACCCAAAAAATGCCATGAGCTATGGAGCATGAAATGAGATGATTTTTTGTTTCAAAATGTTGGACATGAGTTGAACAAATTAATACATGATTAATTGATTAAATTAGTATTTTGGAAATATTAATTTAGATACTTAATTGATGTAATACACTTTAATTAATTGAATTTTGAAATTTGGAAAATTAAAATTTAATTAGTTGGGCTTGATTTAGAATTGGGCTTATAATGTTGTATTTAGGCCTAATGGGCTTGGTTGGGCTTAAGTCCAAATATGATATTGGGCCTTTTATGTTTAATTGAGCCTTTTGGCCGAAATTGGTTTCTTGGCAAATAGGGTGATTCCTTAATTGGGCTTTGGTATTTGGGTTTGACCCATATTGACCAAATTCCATGCCTTAAGAAATTAATTGAAAGCCCATCGGACTTTAATTAACTACATTAGATGTTAATTGGGTTTTGAGACCCATTTAGATTAGATTTGGAATCTAAGTCTTAAAGGCACATTAAAAGTGTAGTTATTTAATTTGGAATTAAATATGGAATTAGTATGAATATGAATTAAATTAGATTTAAATTGTAGTTGATATAATTCAAGAATTCGTAATTTGAGTACTTATTATCAAACGAGTTGGACACGCGCAAAATCAAATCGTTTTTTGAACATTGGATGATCACTTTATTCAAGATTAATTAATTGGATTAGATTGATTGAATAACATGCTTTGTGTGAATACATGGATGTGTTGAATGAATAATGTCTATCGGATGGATATTAGAAGGGAAATGGCAATTTTGGAAATTGTTGTAAATTTAGAATTATTAAATTGGACCTGCGTGTCCAACCTTATCTCTCTTGATTCTTTGTAATTATCTTTTCACCTAATTCCCCTCAATGTTAATGAGGTTTCTTTCATTGTATTATGTAATTGGGTAGAAGTAAGAATAATGCTAGCCAGGGAGAGGAAAGAGAGTGATTTGTTCTAGGAACAATCTGTGAGATATTCATCCGCATATCATTATTAATTTATTTCTGCGCCTTATTATGCTTTTAGAATGCATACTTAAGGGTGTATGATGAGACGTAACAAAGATAATAAATTGGTTGCCAATTTACGCAAAAAAACCCTCAATAAATAATAATTGTTTTCCTTCCATTAAGTGATTCTTACTCAAGATCCAAGATTGGCACAGGTTTGTTGACCAAAGTCAAGACCTTTGTCCATTGCGGATGTGTTTGAATCATGAAGGCTTTGTTCCATATCGTATGTCTTGTCCAAGTTGTGATTTGTTGGCTAAAGTCAAGATCACTTCTTGTCCAACGACATCGATTACGAAGCTTTCCAAAGTCAATGGGTTCCGCTTAACTGGAGTTATTAAGCTTGTTGTGCCAAAGCCAAGGCTTAGTTGATTCAGAGGAAAAAGGTTAGGAAAATATATTGAATATATTGGCATATATATTGTATATATGTTTCGGACTTGAAGGTCCACCTACCGGATCTAGGAATTGGATGAGATCCAATTAATCTTAGAGATCTACCTAGTTAAATATCATACAGCTTGTTGGCCAAAGTCAAGGTTGTGTGTTATTTAATGGGATCCTAGCCCAATAGGAAACTAGGTTCCCGAGTACTCAACAGAGGGTTAGAGGGTCACCGAAAAATAGTGGGAGGCTAGTATTGAATTTGCAATTTCGTTCAAATACTTAGCTTTACGCGCTTTCAAATTATTTCATCAAGTACTTTTATTAGTTGGACTAATATATTATTATTTTTCTTGTAACAGTTAGAATGTACCCATACATTGTTAATCGAATAGTTGGACTATTTCGATTAAAATGACAGGAAAGTTAAGCATTAGGGAAATTGTCATGGGCGACAACGTCTTTAATGGCACAAAATTTCAGGACTGGGATATGAATCTCAAAATTGTTCTGGGATCTGAGAAGTTACTCTACACTTTAGAGCGACATCTTGGGCCTAAGCCCCGACCTGATCAGTTGCTTGAGCTAGAGATTTGGAAGACTCATAGCGATGACAATGTGACTACTCAATCGGTAATGCTTTCCGCTATGACTCTGTAATTCCATCGTCAAAATAAGGGGTTAGATCCCTATGAGATGATGGCGAAGTTGCATGATCTTCACCGATATAACCTTAGATCGCAAAGATACGAGTTGCAGAAGAAGTTCTTTCTTGCTCGCATGTCAGAGGGTACGTCTGTTGAGCACCATGTCTCACAGATGATTGCTGACATTGAGCAGCTCGGACAGATGGGCATAGTCTTTGAGGCTGAGACTTGAATAGATTTGATCTTACAGTCTCTCCCCGACACTTGGAGTGGGTTCATAATGAACTACAACATGTTGAACCAAGACCAAACTCTTGGAGAGTTGATGTCCACTCTGTGTGAGGTAGAAAAGGAGCTCCTTAAGGGCAAGAAGCGCGAGGCGCACTATGCTTCAACATCTCAGACTCTGAGGGCTTGGCCCAAGGCGACTGGAGGTGTTAAGAAGAAGAAGCATAAGAATAAGGGCAAGGCCAAATCGTCAAAAGGTTCTGGGAAACCTAAGGACAAATCCCAAGATGTTTGTCTCCAGTGCGGCAAGCGGGGTCACTGGAAGCATGACTGCCGCGAGTACAAGGCACACATGAAGGAAATCAAAGCGGGCAAGGCACCGGCTTCAGGTATGTTTGTTATAGAAATAAACATGTCTACTTCTAGTTTTAAAAATTGGATTTTTGATTCTGGTTGTGGAACTCATATATGTACTGATGTGCAGGATCTGCTAAATTTAGCAGGAGACTGGCCTCAGGAGAGATTGACCTTCGCGTTGGAAATGGGACACAGGTCGCCATTTTGGCCATTGGCACTTTTGTTTTGGAACTGCCCTCGGGGCATGTACTTCAACTTACAGACTGTTATTATGTACCTAGTTTGACTAGGAATATTATTTCAGTATCTATGTTAGCCCAATGTGGGTACACTTTTGTATTTAGAAACACTCGGTGTTTTATGTATAAAAATGATATGGAAATTTGCACTGCTGATGTAAATAATGGTCTATATATTTTGAATATGAATCAATCTCAAACATATAATGTAACAAACAAAAAAAGCTTAAAGTAAGTAACAAATATGAAACTTACATATGGCATTGTCGTCTGGGACACATAAACAAGACACGTATATCCACACTTTCGAAGAGTGGATACTTAGACGGATTTTAACCAAATTCATATGACGTCTGCGAATATTGTTTATTAGGCAAGATGCCTAAATCACCTTTTAACGGTAAAGGTGCACGTGCCACCGAACTGTTAGCCCTCGTTCACAGTGACGTATGTGGGCCCATGTCTATCCAGGCTAGAGGTGGATATGAATACTTCGTAACCTTTACGGATGATGCATCGCGTTATAGTTATGTGTATCTTATGAGACACAAGTCGGAAACTTTTGAGAAATTCAAAGCGTTTTGACACGAAGTAGAAAAACAGACCGGTAAAAGTATTAAGACATTACGGTCAGACCGTGGTGGCGAATACTTGAGCAATGAGTTTCTTGATTACTTGAAAGAATATGGTATTCTTTCACAGTGGACTCCTCCAGTAACACCGCAATTAAACGGTGTGTCCGAATGGAGAAACCGAACTTTGTTAGACATGGTAAGGTCTATGATGAGTCGCACAGAGCTAACCTATTTCCTCATGGGGATATGCATTGAACAGTGCAATACTTATTTGAATAAGGTTCCGTCAAAGTCTGTTCAACAGACTCCGTATGAAATATGGACAGGAAAGAAACCGAGTTTCTCATTCCTGAATATTGGGGTTGATAGGCATACGTCAATGTTTGGAAGGTACCAAACTTGAACCCAAATCGGATAAATGCCTATTTCCTAGGGAAACCAAAGGATATTACTTCTATCACCCACAAGAGAACAAAGTATTTGTTGCTCTACATGCGGTTTTCATTGAGAATGAATTCCTAAATGCAGTGATAAGTGGGAGGAAAGTATAACTCGGTGAAAATCGGAGTGATATTATTCCTGGCACAGAATCCTTAACGGAATATGAACAGTCCATCAGGGATGAAACTGTTCCACAATCTTCGAATACACAAGGATCGCGTAGGTCGGAGAGAGTCAGAAAACAACCTGAAAGGTATGGTTTCTGATCTCACCTCATGTGGATATTAATCTTATTGAGGAAAATGAGCCGGCTACGTATGAGGAAGCGATACAAGGTATCGACTCCGGTTTATGGCAAGATTCCATGAATTCCGAAATGATTCCATGTACACTAACCAAGTTGGACATTGGTGTTGGAAAATCTAATCCATGTCCCAAGATCAAAAGAACAAGCAAAACATATAAACAAATGAACAATATTGAAGTATGGCGGAATCATACTCACAAAGATCGGAATGCGGATGCGTTGATGAAACAAAAATTTCTCCTTTGTACAGTGAGGGTTTCGGCAAACAGAAAAGAGAAGCTCCAAGCAATTTTTGATCCTTCCAAGCTCTAAGATGAGTTTCCCATAACACCTTTGTATGATCCCTTGATGGTGCTAGCCAAAGATGTGTATTTTATGTTCCAAACATGCACAAATTCTTCAAGTTTTTGCAACAAAAACAGAAAAGTGGAGAGCCAAAACTGCAGTGAAGTTTTCGGCAATGTGAGAGAGAGGAGAGATCTGATTTTTTGTTACAAAAATCAATTTATATTTATGCCATAATATTTATTAATTAATAATAAACTTATGACACAAATCATGCAATGGCTTAGAGTGTCAAACACTCAATTCCATGCAAAACCCTTGAGTGCATTGTACACTATCTCCATGCAATGCATCAACAATTAAATAATGCATATAATGACATGTGTCATGTGGGCCCCACACGTTTCCAAATGAAAGTGGGCCCACGTGCACTCACGCGTTCGGGTTCGATATTTCCGAAATACCGAACTTACGTCGCGACGTTAATTAAATCGAATTTAAATAAATAATTGCGCCTAGCGAAATTATTATTTACGTCGCTAACGAATTAATTCTAAATTAACTCGTTGCCCGAATTAAAATCTAATTTTAATTTCGCGTCGAAATCGAATTTCGATTATTATATCGAATATAATAATTTTACGATTAATTCCAAATTAATCGTTCTCTCTCTTTATATAGTACTTTATCCAAGATAAAGTCTCTCCGTAATTAATCCAAGATTAATCGAGTTTGAATCATACGTCATTGGTGAATCTTCAGGAAGCGACCCAAGAGATCTCTAGATATGTTGGCAGTAAATCCGGTTGTCGAACTATCCGAACACGTACGTACCAAGTACTACGTTTTTACCGATTTACAAGACAAGGTTAGCCTCTAGCAAAACGCCATGTCTACCCAATTCTCTAGAAATATTCTTATTGGAATATAAGATCTATAACAGGCGTAGTATACCGTAGTATAGTGTATATCGAACCAGTATCGGATGATCACATGTAAGGCCTGGGGCTGGAGATGTGTCTGCCCCGTACGATACACATATCGGACATCAAGCAACCAGTCTATTTGAATCGGATAATCCTGACCTAGTCATATTATCCCGATGGTTGCAACCATTATAGAGTACTAGTTCTGTATCCCTCGCGATCATCATCTCCATATGTCTGAAGTGATACTTCCATCTTGACATCACACCCAATACACTACGATTCTCGATAAACCCAGAAGAGGTGTACACAGAACCGTTAAAGCCCTGGACCACCAAAACTAAAGTTTACCGATTGTCGTAAGTACTAGCGATGCAAGTCTCAGGTTAATATCATATGCACCTACCCTGAAGCGGACTCCCATAGACACGCAGACATACTACCAATGGGACTCCGCGGGGTCTATCCAGAGCGAAGCTGTTTTCCGTACCATCGGCAAAACACAACCTCCTACCGCACTTGCATAAGTATCCAATACTTAAATATATAAGAACTATGCCGTTGTGCCCTCACAACATGCACAAGTACAGTACTAGTCTATTCCGCATTATCGATGTCCAATCTCGATAATACTACGACTAGGGATATTTAATGATTAAACCTTTATGGATTGATACCGTCTCATATCATCACAATCCGGAACTAATCATAGGGACTTTTACCATTTATATATCAAAGTAAATAAATTACAAAACGGTAAAAGGCAATTTCATTACTACATAGTTAATTTTGTACAATAATACAATATCATTTACAAAATAGTGACGCTATGGGTCATTACTGTCTAACAATTGGTTGATGAACCAGAAGGCGTAAAGCCTATTGGTTGCAAATGGGTCGTCAAGAGGAAGACCGACATGGATGGCAACATACAAACGTACAAAGCTAGGCTTGTAGCGAAAGGGTATCGTCAACGACATGGTGTCGATTACGACGAAACTTTTTCACCCGTTGCCATGATTAAATCCATTCGGATAATGCTTGATATTGCTACATATTTCGATTACGAGATATGGCAGATGGACGTCAAAACTGATTTCCTTAACGAAAACCTTTTGGAGGATGTTTATATGCAACAGCATGATAGCTTTGTCGTACCAAGACTTACAAACAAGGTTTGTAAGTTAAATCGATCCATTTATGGATTGAAGCAAGCATCGCGTTCTTGGAACCAGCGTTTTGATGAGATCATAAAAGAATATGATTTCATTCAAAACGAGGATGATCCTTGTGTATATAAGAAGGTTAGTGGGAGCGCACTGACATTCATTGTTCTTTACGTTGATGATGTATTGCTTATTGGCAATGACATTCCCATGTTAACATCGGTGAAAGATTGGCTCTCATTAAAATTCTCCATGAAGGATCTGGGAGAAGCAGCATTTATTCTAGGAATAAAGATCTACCGGGATAGATCTAGAAAGCTGCTTGGACTCTCCCAGAGCACGTACATGGACAAAATGTTGAAGAGATTCAACATGGATCAGTCCAAGAGGGGACTGTTGCCAGTGTCACATGGCGTCACTCTATCTAAGGACATGTGTCCTAAAACTCAAGATGAGAGAGACAATATGAGTCGGATACCGTTCGCCTCGGTAGTCGGATCGATCATGTATTCCATGATATGTACGCGACCTGATGTCTCGTATGCTTTGAGCATGTGTAGTCGCTATCAGGCTGATCCAGATGATAGTCACTGGATGGCGGTTAAGAATATCCTAAAGTATCTTAGAAGAACTAAGGATGCTTTCTTAATCTATGGAGATGGATAACTTGAGGTAACTGGGTATACCGATGTAAGTTTCCAAACCGATAAAGACGACTGCAAGCCGCAATCCGGGTACATATTTTATTTGAATAACGGAGCAGTAAGTAGGAAATCTTCCAAGCAAGAGACTGTTGCCGATTCAACAACAGAAGCGGAGTATATTGCTGCAGCTGAAGCGGGAAAAGAGGCAGTTTGGATCCGAAAATTCCTAATTGGATTAGGAGTAGTTCCATTAGCAGCTGAGCCCGTTCCATTGTATTGTGACAATAACGGGGCTATGGCGCAGGCTAAGGAACCGCGGTCTCATCAACGATCCAAGCATGTTCTTCGATGTTTCCATCTGATTCGTGAGATCATACATCGTGGCGATGAGAAGATCGAGAAGGTCGCATCAAAGGACAACATAGCAGATCCGCTGACGAAAGCTATTCCTCAGCAAACGTTTGAGCGACATGTACATAGTTTAGGTATTAGATGCTTGAGTGACTG
>SKCR01039676.1:0-132976 GCA_019454045.1 Zanthoxylum bungeanum
GTACCTTTCAATAAATATCTTTAGAGGTTCATCGTCTCCTTGCTTCATGAGCCGGAGTTCTCCAATCGTCTTTCTGGGGACACAAGCCCCTTTGAAGTGTCGTATGAATGACTTCTTCAGTTGTGTGAAGCTGATGATGCTTCTTGGGGCTAAGCTCATGTACCATAGAATGGCCGGTCCGGCCAGAGTTAGGGGGAACACTTTGCAGACGGCGTCCCCTGTTACTCCTTGTACCTCCATTAGCAGGACGAAACTTTCAATGTGGGTTTTAGGGTCGGTATGGCCCTTGTACGGTGTCATGGTAGGCATGTTGAATCTCTTCGGGAATTTCTCCGATTTTATTTCCTCCGTGAGGGGGGACTCATCTTTGACGTCCTGGACATCTCCTCTGTTTGTATTGGGGTATACCCCCCATTTGATCAGCTCCTCCCGTAACCAAGATTTCATGCCGCTGTCCCTGGTTCCATGCCGCCCCCGGTGGTTTCTTTTCTTTCTGCTATCTCGGGAGTGGCGCTTCTCAGGGTCGGTGTCTTCTCGCACTTTTTCGGTATGTTCTTTCCCTCTCCTCCGGATACTGTGAGGGCTATCGTAGGAGGAGTCTGGTGATGATTTGTCATCTTCCTCCTCCCAGGTGTCCTCGGTTTGGGAATCTCTCTAAACTACCACGGATCTCACCCTGTAGGGTTCCTTCCTCCGGGGTCTGTCGTCTTCGCTTGTATCAACAATTCTCTTTCCCTCTGCTATCTCATTCCTTCGTCGGCTAGTCCCGGCCTCGAATTTTCCGTTGTGTGTTCCTTCCATCCTTTCCAACCGGTCTACTATGGCTTTTAGCAGAGTCTGGTTTTCCTCCCTTTCTTTCCTAAGGTTTTCCTCGATCTTTTCCATCCAGTCTGCAGCCGAGCTCCCCGATGACTGTTGGTTTCCGCCTTCCGCCATTTGTCTTATTACGCGAGTTGCTTTTTGTAGAGTTCCCCACAGACGGCGCCAACTGTTGAAGGAGGATTACCTCGGAGGTGATATTCCCATATTACCCTGAGACCAAAATCATCCGTCAACATATATTAATATGTTTGTAGCATTTTTATTTATTTGAAACATTTAAATTGTTAATTTATCAATAAATTTTTTGATTTATTTGTGAATTATTAATTTATATAGTGAGAATGTATTTTGTATTTGTATGTTTTTAATTTTTTTAATTTTTTTTAAAAAGGGCCAGATAAAGCCCGGGCCCAAACCCGGCCCGACCCGGAAGACACCCGAACCGGGTTTTTCCCGGACCCGACCCATGACCACCCTTAACCTAACCACCTTTATTTTTGTTTTTGCTCAAGTGTTAAAGAGAAAAAGAAAAGAAAAATTTTGTGTGATATTTTATTCTGTTATTGTGCAGTAATTTTGGGGACACTAGGGGCCATATTTGGATTTGTCCTTTGGGTGGTTTGGTGGAAAAATATGCTGAGAACTGCTGCCCAAAAATCAGCAAAACTGCTGCCCATTTCGGCATTGTAACTCGCTATTGTGTTGAGGCTGTTTTTTCTATAAGAATAGTGGGTTCCAAAATTCTTTCAATACATAAATATAAATTCCATATAATGGCTTATGTGAAACTTTTCAATATTTATCTAGTTAATATTCAGTCTTATTGTTTTTTTGATAGGTTGAGGTAGATCCGGCCAACCGGAACCGGACGGTTTCGGTTCCAACCGATTCCGGTTCCGGAGCTGGAATCGTAAAGGACCGGTTCAGTTAGGGTTCGACCCCAACCGAACCGGTTGGAACCACTGGAACCGAACGGTTCCAACGGTGACATTATTTTAAATTATTTTCGATTTTTTTATATAATTAATAAAAATTCGAACCGGAGCCGGAATCGAACCGCCGGTCAGGTCTTGGTTGAGGTTATTTCAACTTAAATACTATTGGATTGATTTAAATAATGGCTAATTTTAATGTCTACATTAAGTTAAAAATTTAAATAGAAATAGCCCACTCCTTTTAACAAGTTTACTTGTATATTAGCAGTATAAATATTTTAGTAAAGCTTTTTTTTTTTGGATATAGTGTTCTCGGTCTAAATTCCAACGATGATAAGAAATAGAGAATAATTTAATAAAAATCTTTTAAATATAATATAAAATTAAAGAGCTTTAAATAGTTATTTGGAACTACTTTTCACTTATTAATACTCATGACACTCAAAATATAAATTGAATTTATTATGTATATATTTTTTCAATGCAAATATGCAGTCAAAAGCTAAAATCAAAAATTAAAGTAAAGCCTTCGTAGAGAAAAAAAAATCATTAATTGTCTTAATTTGAAAAAGAAATTAACAAATATAAGAGAGATAAGATGAACTACTTAAATGTAAATGACAAGGTTTTGAGATAATAAATAGATTAAAAATAATAATAAGGAAAGACAAAAGGAAAATAATAGGTTTTTGACTTAATATTTTCACAATTCCTGAAACATCAAATGAATTTATTTTATTCATTTTTTTGTTAATATTTTAGTTGATTTTTTTATAATATTTTGACAAATAAATTCTAATAAAATTAAAAATAGCAAAATTATAATATTTCATAACATTAATTGATTAAACTGAAGTATATTAAAAAAATGATAGAATTTAAAATTGAATGGATAACATAACACTTATAATAATAAGAAAATAAAACAAACAAGTTAAAAAAATACATTGGCTGTCTCTAATCCCTAGGCCCAATATGAAGATCTGCACATCAAGTGTTTGATGAAATATCGCAATAAACCTTTATATCATGTGTACATCAATTATTCGATGAAATGCTACAAAAATATTTGGGGCGTAACACCAAACCGTGATATCAAAAAAATATGGCAAGTCAAACCTTTACGACCAATAGTAGACAATATATATATATATATATATTTGGAATCGTTTAGAATCTCGCCGCCAAATCACTTAAGCGGAACAGGTAAAACTTCACTCTTATTAAAAACACACTCTTCGAATTCGAACTCATGACTTCAAAATGAGATCCTAAATCCTACACCACCAAACCACATCCCACAATGACGACCAATAGTAGACATTTTTTTTTTTGGAAAAGTTGGAAACCCCGCCATCAAACCACCCATTCTGGGCCGCGGCGCAGGTAAAACCACCGGCTGTCCCAGGCTCTTACAAGAAATACACACCCTGAATTCGAACCAAGAACCTCAAAGTGAGATCATGGACCCTACACTATCAAGCCACGCCCGCTAATAAGCGATGGCCTACTGATTATTTATGAGCATTATGTCGGTGACACCCACCCACTTTTGGATACTGAAGTCACACAAATAATAATAATAATAATTGAGCAACTTTTATGAATTAACCTTAATTTTGGGCTAATTATGTAAATTTCCATAAATGAATGACCTAGAGCTTAATTTTAATATTCATGCATTGACTTCAAAGTCGTCGCCGTGTTAAGTTAGTGAGTTGATCTCATGGCTCTGTCTCTTCTTCATTGAGAGTAAAATTTTGCTTCACTTAATATTTCAAACATCCAAAAGACAGTACTCGGTACTCAGTACTCACCATCTTTGCTTGCAATTTTACTGCTAGACAGGAACAATATGCCAGTCGCTGAGGCTTTTCTTTCTGCTTTCCTGCAAGTCTTATTTGACAGGTTAGCTTCTCCTGAGCTGCTGAAGGCTGCCACCCAATGGAGAATTGATCCAGAACTGAAACACTTAACATTACTGGCATCAAAAGTAAATGTAGTGCTTCAAGATGCAGAGGAGAAGCAGGTCAAAGACATGGCTGTCAGAATGTGGCTGGATGAGCTACGGGATGTGGCTGATGATGCAGAGGATGTGCTGGATGAATTCGCCACTGAAATCTTGCGATTCAGATTGGAAACAGAAAGGCAAGAAACCAGAAACCTGCTGAACAATATGTTCAGCTCCTGGAATGACATGCAGTTGACTTGCAAGATAAAGAATGTGACAGAGAGATTGGGAAATATTGTGAAACAAGGGGCAGAGCTTGGTTTGAGGGATGATACCAGCGAGAAGCATACAGGGCTTTTCAAAAGGTTACCTACGACTTCTTTGGTGGGTGATCGCATCTATGGAAGGGAAGATGATGCCAAGAAAGTGATTGATTTCTTGCTTAAGGATGATGAAGCCACTGATGATGGAATGTGTGTGATACCCTTAGTTGGCATGGGCGGTGTCGGCAAGACAACCTTGGCTCAAGTTGTGTATAAGGATGAAAAGGTGAATGAACATTTTGATCTGAAGGCGTGGGCGTTTGTGTCAGGTCAATTTGATTTGGTAAAGGTAACAAAGGCGATCCTTGAGTCGTTGGGTGAATCTTGTGACCATATTACACAGCTTGAACCACTTCAAAGTACACTGAGAAAGAAGCTGATGCTAACAAGGTTTTTACTTGTTCTGGATGATTTATGGAGTGAGAATTACAACGAATGGGAAGTGTTGCAGCTTCCATTTAGAGCAGGTGCACATGGAAGTAAGATCATTGTCACAACCCGGAGTGCAAATGTAGCCCAAACTGTGGGCACTGTTCCTGTTTTTCATCTGCAAGAATTGCCAGACAAGGATTGTTGGTCGTTGTTTCAACAGCATGCATTTTCTAAACTGAATTCTGAAGCATATCCAAATTTGGAGACCATAGGCAAGGAAATTGCAAAGAAATGTAAAGGTTTACCTCTGGCAGCGAAAGCCCTGGGGGGCTTATTGCGCTCCAAATCCAATGTTGATGAGTGGCTACATATCCTCAATAGTGAAGTGTGGGAATTACCAGATCAGAAAAGTGGCATTCTTCCAGGACTAAGTTTGAGCTATTATCATCTCCCTTCTCATTTGAAACCCTGCTTTGCCTATTGTGCAGTTTTCCCCAAGGGGTATGAATTTGAGGTAGAGGAATTAGTCCGTTTATGGATGGCAGAAGGTCTTGTGCAGGAGGAGCGGCGAAGAAATATGCAGATTGAAGATATTGGTAACCACTATTTCCATGATCTACTTTCAAGGTCACTCTTTCAACGTTCTAGTGGGAATACTTCGCGATTTATAATGCATGATCTCATCAATGATTTGGCTCAATTTGCTGCTGGGGAAAGATGTCTTAGGTTGGAGGACAATAATCAACACAAAAATCATGAAAAGGCTCGTCATCTGTCGTACATTCGCCATAGACGTGAAGCCTTCATGAGATTTGAGGCCTTCAGATCGCATAAATATTTGCGGACTTTCTTACCACTGGATGGTGGGTTTGGAATTTGTCGCATAACAAAGAAGGTAACACGTGATCTGCTCAAAGCTTTTAGCCGCTTACGTGTACTATCTTTGAGTCATTATGAGATCACCGAGTTACCAGACCTGATTGGCGACTTGAAGCACCTTCGTTATCTTGATCTGTCTAACACTTCAATCAAACGCTTGCCCGCATCAATTGTTGCCTTATACAACCTGCAAACTTTGATTTTATACTGTTGTTGTTACCTTGTTGAACTTCCAACATATATGGGGGACCTATTTAACCTCCGATATCTTGATCTCAGAGGATGTAACATACAGCAGTTGCCACCACATATGGGTAGATTGAAGAATCTTCGAACACTACCTTCCTTCCTTATTAGCAAAGATAGCAGATGTGGGATCAGGGAGTTGAAGGATCTGTCAAATCTAAGAGGAAATCTCTCCATAATAGGGCTGGAAAATGTGGACAAGGACACGGATGCAGAGGATGCAAATTTGAAAGATAAAATGTATCTCAACAAATTGGAATTGCAATGGAGTAGTGGTTTCGATGGTATGCTAGATGAAGATGTGCTTGAAGCACTACAACCTCATCGGAATCTTAAAGAGCTCTCCATTAAGCATTACTCTGGTGCAAAAATTCCAAGCTGGACTGGAGATCCATCATTTTCAAATTTAGTCTTCCTCAGTCTGAGCAATTGTAGAAACTGCACATGCCTACCACCACTCGGGCAACTTCCGTCTCTCAAAAACCTCATTGTTGAAGGGATGGATGCCATAACCAGAATAGGTCCTGAGTTTTACGGTGATGGCTGCTTTTCAGTTAAACCTTTTCAGTCCTTGGAAGCTCTCAAGTTCAAGGATTTGCCAGTTTGGGATGAATGGATTTCATCTGATGTTGGAGAATTCTCTTGCCTTTATGAGCTTTGTATGGAGAACTGTCCAAAATTTTCAAAGGGGATACCCGGCTCTCTGGTCTCCTTGAAAACGCTTGAAATACGTAACTGCAAGGAACTGTCTTGGCTTCCAAGCCTTCCTCAGATCCAAAACCTAGTTTTAGAAGAATGTGATAAAGCAATTTTGGAAAGTATTGTTGACATCACCTCACTTGTGAAGCTGCAACTTTACAAAGTTTCAAGGCTCAGGTGTCTACCCAGTGAGTTTTTCCACAGATTAACTGCACTCCATGAGTTGCAGGTTGTTAACTGCGAGGAGCTTGTACTTTTGTCCGACCAATTTGGATTACCGCGAAACAGTTCTCTTCGACGATTGGCAATTTGGAAGTGTTCAGTCGTTTCTTTATGGCCTGAAGAAGTGCATGCTTTGCTGGACCTACTTGAATGTTTGGAAATAGGTTACTGTAATAACCTTAAGAAGCTTCCACATGGACTACACAGCCTCAAATCTCTCAACAAATTGAAAATAAACAATTGTCGCAGTCTTGTTTCCCTTCCTGAGATTCATGCCCCATCCAGTCTTAGGTATCTTCAAATCCAACAATGTGCGAGTTTGGAATCCTTACCTGCAGGTTTAACATGCAATAAGAACCTGTCTCTTGAATTCTTTGAGCTTGATGGTTGCTCTTCTCTCACATCCTTCCCAGACGGTGAGCTACCTCTAACTCTTCAGCATCTCAAGATCTCAAACTGTCCAAATCTCAATTTCCTGCCTGTAGAGTTACTGCATAAAAACACTTGTCTAGAATGTTTGCAGATCTCTGGGTGTTCATTTACTTCATTCCCAGAAATTTGCTCACGTATTTTACCACCCCTCTCCACCTCCGGGTCAAACACATCTTCAAGGCTTAAAATGCTTGAAATTCATGATTGCACGGACCTTAGCTCCTTACCTGATGGTCTCCACAACTTCACCTATCTTGATAGGTTGTTGATAAGTAGTTGTCCAAAACTCGTGTCCTTTCCCGCGGGAGGGCTGCCACCCAATCTGAAGTCCCTTTCAATATCCGACTGCGAGAATCTCATAGCCCTGCCCAACCAAATGCACAGCATGACATCACTTCAAGACTTGACCATAAGCAATTGTACTCATCTCGAGTCCTTTCCAGTAGGGGGTTTGCCCACAAACCTAAAATCTCTTTGTATCTTAGAATGCATTAACCTGAAGCCCCCATCAAAGTGGGATCTATACAAACTTAGGTCAATTGAAAAATTCTCGATCTCTAATGCTTGTTCAAGTCATCACCAACCATAACCATTCAACTTACCAGGCATAGCCAGACAGAGGCAAAATGCTTCTATCCCAACTACATTTCAGGTTTGATATTTTTCTAACTTCTGAAGACATATCTGTCAATTGATGCATGTTACTATTCTAATGCTAACAGTAGTTCATGATGCACATACAGATGAATGTCAATGAAATGCTTCGGGTGCCTGAATCAGATTTTGTTTTCCATAATCAAGCACAAGGTTAAAAGGGAATGGTACCTGTGAGCCAGGAGCAAAGGCATGAGAATTACTTCAGGAATTTTTCAGTCAATTTACAGCAAATGGGTTCTCACGAGGCAGGGTTTTGCCTTCAGATCGCTGTAATATTCTAGCCGCTTTTGATTAAATTGTTACTTTTAAACTCACAGCGTCCTCTTCTGGGTTTGGGCTGTTTTCATGTTAGAATATATCTTCTAAAATCAGTTATGGATATAATGGGTTAAGGTATAATATTTATAATATAATTTATTATTTAATTAATAAAAAGTATTTGTTAATTACATATTATTACATTCATATTTTATGTGTATGTCCCGAGACATTATGTCAGATGAATATCATTAATCCAAAAGACATTTGCGATTATGAGAGTCAATGATATTTATTAGGGGTGTTCAAGGGTTGGATCGGATCGGGTTTTTTGAAATTTTGTGATACGCGATCTGGTCGGGTCACTGAAAAGTCGGGTCGCGGGTCGGGTCACGCGAAGGTGGAACCCGATCGGGGTCGGGTCTGGTCATTAAAAAAATAATTTTTTTAATGAATTAATTATTTTGAAATATAAATATTAGTTATTTTATATCTCAAAAATTATCATATATATAAAGTTTTAATACAAAAAAAAAGTAATAAACAAATGAAATAATAGTAAAACTTAAAAAATAATAAAAATTTTAGAAAAATAATAAAAATATTATAGGGTCGGGTTGGGTCAGGTTTTAGTATCAGAGCCGTTGCCCAACCCGAAAATTTCGGGTCGGGTCGGGTTGAAATTTTACAAATTTTTTTTGAACCCGCGCAGGTCAGGTCACGTCGGGTCGGGTCGCTGGTTGACCCGACCCTATGAACACCCGTAATATTTATATATGTCTTAAATTAAGTCTTGGTAAAATGTGATTGTTATATAGGACAATGATATATCACTTGACCAATATTGTTGTGTGTCGCCTAGATTGACATATGATGTTAATAGAATTGATGATGAATCTCATATCATAAGGACACAAATAATAGATATTTCATTGGTAAAATTGAATATTGAACACGACCACGGAAACCTAAGATCACATGATAATATTATCTAAGTTCATTGATCTTCGTAATAATACATTAGTGTCGTCATATCCTCTAACCTAAGATCATACGATGGCTTGTGCGATAATACTATTGGTTCACTAGTATATCCACATTCGACTATCCACGTTTTTTGAATAAATGCTAGATGGCCTTGTGCGATTGGCGTACGAAGTCACGTATGCTTCAAGATATGATCTGATATCTTTGATAATAAAAGTTAGAGATGTTTCAAGGAAACTCAAAGTTGTGGATATAAGTCTTTGACCAAAGTAGTTGATATCTTAGAGATATCAAATTTACAAGATAGAGTTTAAAGATATGTCGAGTATAAGGATTTGGTCATACCATGATCCCAAACTCGATAAGAAACATAAATATCAGAAGGAATGAGATGACATGTTCGAAGTGTATTCTAATAGGTTCATCTGTTTTCTCACTTCATTCATCGATTAGGAGCCATGGCTTGCTGCTAAGCGATTATCCATAGTTTGTGGAATATCATAGAAATGAAATATTAAAAAGTTAATATATTCTACTACTACTCGATAATGAGCATAGGACGGTCGCACAATATAGTTCTAGTGTATATTATAAATTCAATGATATTTATTAAAAGTTAATAAATGGTTATTTTGGCGTTTCCTAATTGGATTATGATATTCAGGATATTTCGAAAAATATTAATTTGATTCGAAATATAAAATTAGATTTAATTATTTGAATATTTATATTAAATATAATTAAATATAATTTTTAATTAAAATTAAGTAAGTTAAATTATTTAATTAATAGTAAATTAATTATTGGGTCAAAACTGTACGGGCCAAATTTGGGCCAAGGGCAATTTTGTCATTTTACTCCAGGCCCAAGTTTCTACCTCAGAAGGAAGCCCAATGATTAAAGTGAATAGTGGCCTAGAGATTCATAAGCCCAAGCCCAAGGAGGAGCCACGTAACGCCCAGGCTCATTAATGCCACCCAAAAGCCATCCGTTCCAACCTGCAAGCAGTAATGGCACTTCAATAAGTTGACTGTTACCATGTTCTAACGGGAAAATAATCAAAAGACAATCAATAAAGGCACACATTATTATACCATGGATATATAAGGAACATGAATCGAAGAGGAAAGACATTCAACTTCTAGCTCTCCTACTCACAGCTTTTGGACTTTCACAAAGGTCACCATACCTGCTATCTACCGCCTTCACGACACCCTACGAAGCTTAATGTAGTATCTTACTTTGACCTTCCTCCTATTACTTCCTCAGTTCCACCACTGATTTGAGCGTCAGAGTGCTCCCGGCACCCACCACACCGGTGGGCAGTACTCCCGCTCACTCTACATCTTTGTTTTGCAGGATCGCCAGTGCCCCATTTTACGAAATCTCAATTGTAGACCTCGGGCGAAAACCAGCGTCTACAATTTGGCGCCCACCGTGGGGCCATAGCGATTCATAGCATGCAAAGATTTCTCCATCTATGATCCTTTCAGACACTCATACTTATCGCGCAACGAGCAGACTCCAGATCTTATGATCACCAAATTAGCCATCCTCTAAAGATAATTACAAACATTGAAAAACATTTAACAATGGGGCAAGCGGAAATCCACCATCAGACGACCGTCCACAAAATCACCAAAGAAAAAGCCATATCCCTCCAGTAGACTGATCACAATTAATCACTCCCTTCAATGGAATTGTATTTCCCACCATTTACCACAGGTGATATGAGTTTGGCATGAGGAGAATGCCCCAATCGACGGTACCCGAATGAAGTCTTGGCATTGACATCCCAGTTAACGTTGCCAGGTATGGCTAGTACTTTTTAATAGTGTCCCAGTCGACGTTAGAAAGACATGAGACTTGTTGTAGGTATTACATTTTATAGTATGCTATGGGTATCCTAGTCGACACAACAATTTACAAACTAGGTACTGGTTTTGGATGGCTCAGTCGACATTCACAATGTCTGGCATATAACTTGTTTGGAATGCCCTACTCGATATTAGTATGTCCCAATTGATATTACTTGTCACTTGTTAAAGATTCTACTCGACACACCACATAATAAGCTTTGACACCTGTTTAAGATCTCATCCGACATGAGATGTAATAAGACTTAGCTTGACTGGGGTACCATTAGACAAACAACTTCATGCATGTGATTTACCATACTACGTGGGATGGTTGTTATCTCCCCCAGAGGACATAAAAGGTTAGTCATCATTTCCATACTACGTTGATTTAACATTGCCAAGTCTATACTACATAGGGAATCTTTTATCATGCCTAAAATGAAAAATCATTGGAACCTACGACAGGTTCAATCGACCAACCTTCATCTAGTAGGTAGGGTGAAATTATTTTGGAACTCCATGGGTCCATTCGACATTAGACACTCAATTACTTTTGTTAGGACTTGTAGAGTAAAGATGGTAGTATGGGGAACCAAAACCTCTTTAGGACTAAAGAAGTCAGGAATAATGACCTTGGACTTTCGTTAACTTCAGTAGTCAAGTCCACTCGGCAGTAGACTTAGAGATGACCTTGATAACATTCATCAAGCTCATTCCTTAGTAGCATGATGAACCTTCTTCAGGTCTTGAATAGTAAGTGAAAGCTTCAAGGAGGACTGGTAGAATGAAAATCCTCTTACAACTTCACCAATTCTTGCGTCCCATTTCATGCATCAGGTCTGTTCCCGTTCGAACGCGTTTACGAACGCAACTCGAACGCGCATGTATTTCGCCATGTCATGCATCAGGTCTTATTTCCGTTCGAACGCGTTCACAAACGCCATACGAACGAGAGCATTCTGTTTCATTTCTGTTCGAACGCGTTAACAAACGCCATACGAACGAGAGCATTCTGTTTCATTTCTGTTCGAACGCGTTATCAAACGCCATACGAACGCGAACCTTCTGTTTACCGTTCGAACGCGTTTACGAACGCTACACGAACGCGCACCCACTGAACTGAGTCATCTTCATTAGATTTCATGCATAGTTTTCCTAGTAGCTATCTCCACATGTATAAATACAAATATGTTAATGTATTACAATTCATATGCTTATGTCATGATAACATTTGAGTATTATTTCTTGCGGTATATCGGATGGAAACCCAGACGTAAATTCCGTAGCCGATTCCGAATGGACGGTAGTGCGGTCTGTACTTGGGATACAATTCCACGTACCGCTTGGAAAAGTGCCCATATGTGTGCTTGTATGGTTAATATGTGTGCTTGTGTCTTCCTGAATGTGATATGCAAATGAAGTTGTATGTTCGTTGCTATTTTGATATATGTTAAGCATGCAATTTTAAATGTGAGATATATGTGAAATGTGTACATAAGTTTTATTTTGCATATGAGAATTTAGAAGCATGATACTCTTGGAAATAAGTGTTACTTAAGCTTGATTAAATTATTACATGAATCATTTCATTACAAGTGACATAAGTAAGGGACCATTCCGAACCCAACGGTTTGAGGTCTTCCCTTGCGAGGGGTGAGTGCGGCCTTAATCTTTGTCCCGGTTCACACCGGGTGGCAACTCCATGTTATTTAGTACTTCCCAACTAGGTCGCGAGCCTAGGAACGGCGTCGCCCAGGTTCTGTTGTCCACAGATGCATTATGCTTAAAAGTGGCACCTAAAGCTTGGGCACAGGTTCCTTGTACAGGAGCAACAACCTGATCGGGTACATATCTCCAAAAACGGTCTAATGATAATATACATAAGAAACGGATTGCACAATCTTGAAGAAATTCACAGTTTTCAGCCAAGAATGCCTAGCTAATTTCAACCAGTTCATAAGCTCGCTGTTTTCAGGAAGACTTTTCAGTGCATCAGAATTTAAGAAGTCCCCCACCTCCTCAGATTGACCAATCGGCCCTGCTATGTCAATAGCTTCTTTGGTGGGGTAAGAGAGGCCATCAAGATTAGATTCTGGCTCCACCTTAACAGAATTAAGATCAAATTGCCCATTGACTGATCTTGCAGAATGGGCTCAGGCTCCTCAGTTGGAACTTGCACATTCAAATCAATTTCCCTCTCCCTCTTCATGGTACTTGAGTCATTGTCTTTAAATTCAGCATTTAGTGCGCCATCTGAACTCAACTCAGGCATAAACAGAACCAATCACCATTTGAGGAAGTGAAGACGACACACCGGATCCAGGAAAAATATTCAACGATCCAATTCCCAAGCCCACAGCTCACAACATTTTTCTCAGGCATTTCATCAAACACTTTAAAAGCATCACTAATGAATTCCCCTGGACGACACAGCAACTGCTCTGAGGCAGTAGAAGCTGTCAACGAGTTCCTCTTCCATAACTCATCCACAGTCTCGGGAAGTGAAGACTACACGCCAGGTCCAGAAAACACAATTCAATTCGCAAGCCTATAAGCTCCATCAGCTACACTACCTTGAACAACACAGCAATTGCTCTGGGAACAGGAAGCTTTCAAAGCAGTCCTACCAGGGGACACGACTCCTAACCAATTGGGCGATAGCCCCCCACAGACATACATATCAATAGATCTCAAACCAAATTCCATTCAACAATTGAAGCAAGAACACAAAATTAGAACAAGAATCATACATCGAAGGTTGCAGTAAGGGGCTTCCAAAGCAAGTGAATAAATCGTGTCCCACGTCGTCTGGGAAACACTTCTCCAATAAGCCATCGCGCCCAAATCGGTTCCAGAAAAGCAACAATCGGTACCTCCGACCACACCGTCGAATCACTTCTCGCCACCGACCTCGGTCTCTGAATAATCCGCATGGGTACCTCTCAAGCTGAGGAGATTGCCGACACCGTGACGACTCTGGTCTCTGGTTTGCTGCGCCGGATGGATTACCTCTCGTGACACGCACTTTCGACTTCTAATCGGCTCTGCTTGGAGCAGCCTCTGTCGAGGAATGAGATGATGTGTAGAGGACAGGTTTTGAGGACTGCTTGTAGATCTGCGTCGGCTTAATCTTTGGCTACAAGAAGCTTGGTTTTCGAGATGACCGTGCTTTATTTTTGATGATCTTGAAGCGCGCGATTGAGCCTGCAAAGTGGAGCATATACTTAAGGAGATATCCGTTTGTCGTATCAAAATGTGGGCTGAAACAAAAATCTCTTATTGTCGCATGAATAGCTTGGTAAAAGAAATTACATTTTGCCGGGTATAGGCTCCTCAACAGTCATAATGTAGCGCCACTTTACCCCTAGTCCAGAGGAACCAACTCCGCAACAACACACGACACCAAACAACACACGACACCAGCCCCTTCCATCCACTCAGTTCATGGGCCTTGGTCACGTTGGAAGGCCCAACAAGCTAAACAGAAGCAATAAATTGGCCCTTCAAGCATGAAAAGTCCACAGTAGGACCATTAAAGTTACCTAATCTACTTTTCTCCCACTCATTTGACAAAACAGAATAGAGTTGGGCACTAAGTCTACTTGACATTATCCGATAGTAGTCCAATGGAGCCCTTTCTTTACTCTAAACTATTTTAACTTAAAGGGCTTGTAGTACCTTCCCATGTGGTCTCACTCGACATGACGGGATGATAAAACATTTTGTTCATTCAATTTTCAATAACAAGATGGACGGCCATCAAATCCATGGTATATGGAAAAATTGTCTTCTCTTCCATACAACTTAGAAAGATTGTATAACAAGATGGATTGTCGCCTCATCCATTCAACAGTGATGGATTATCATCAGTTGTAAATTCCATCAGGATAGGTAGAATGAAGATTTCATCAATTTCATTCGACTGTACTCTGATTGTCTTCAGACGATGTGGTCTCAGACTACATGTCATGTAGAATGAGAAGAAAGACCCTCATAGATCTTCATCTTGTCTTGAGTGTGGACTCCCATTAGGTATAATGGAGTGTGTAGACTTTCTTGGACCTTCGTCAGGTCATGTACTTTCTTCAAGTGTAGTAGGAAGAAATCTTCTTAGACCTCCATTAGATCTGGTAATCTGTAGACTCCTTTGTACCTTTATCAATATGTATGGTCGTCTTAATATGTAAGACAATGAAACACCCTCCAAATGGAACGTGCCCCATTGACTTAGGTAGAGTCAAAAGTAGACATGGACTTCCCTCAGTCCATACGACACAGTAGTATGAATTAATTTACTCCTGAAACTTCATCTGGTTCAGTCGACCGGGGACATCCCCCACGGACTCATGTCGAGCCAAGTTGTAGACATGGATTACACATGTCATGACTTATAACTTCCTGGTCTCATCAAGTCCAGTCGACCAGGGACATCCCCCACGGACTCACATCGAGTCAAGTTGTAGACATGGATTACACATGTCGTATGACTTATAACTTCCTGGTCTCATCAAGTCCAGTCGACCGGGGACATCCCCCACGGACTCACATCGAGTCAAGTTGTAGACATGGATTACACATGTCGTGTGACTTATAACTTCCTGGTCTCATCAAGTCCAGTCGACCGGGGATATCCCCCACGGACTCGCATCGAGTCAAGTTGTAGACATGGATTACACATGTCGTGTGACTTATAACTTCCTGGTTTCATCAAGTCCAGTCGACCGGGGACATCCCCCACGGACTCACCTCGAGTCAAGTTGTAGACATGGAACACACACGTCGTATGACTGATGTACTGACCTTCATCTGGTTCAATCAATTGAGCACTTCCCCAATGGCTCTAGTAGAGTCGATTTCATTATCCCGACCATCATCTGGCTCGGACAACTGGGTACTTCCCCAATGGCTCTTGTAGACTCAAGTTGATAACTTGACATTCGTTTGATTCAATTAAATAGGCAGCATCAAACGCTCGAGTACGCCTACATACCATGACCTCGTCCCAAGCGACACAAGCATCAAGTACTCTCCAAGCCAAAGACTCTTTGACTTAGAGAGTAGGGGACAAACTGTACGGGCCAAATTTGGGCCAAGGGCAATTTTGTCCTTTTACTCCAGGCCCAAGTTTCTACCTCAGAAGGAAGCCCAATGATTAAAGTGAATAGTGGCCTAGAGATTCATAAGCCCAAGCCCAAGGAGGAGCCACGTAACGCCCAGGCTCATTAATGCCACCCACAAGCCATCCGTTCCAACCTGCAAGCAGTAATGGCACTTCATTAAGTTGACTGTTACCATGTTCTAACGGGCAAATAATCAAAAGACAATCAATAAAGGCACACATTACTATACCATGGATATATAAGGAACATGACTCGAAGAGGAAAGGCATTCAACTTCTAGCTCTCCTACTCACAGCTTTGGGACTTTCACAAAGGTCACCATACCTGCTATCTACCGCCTTCACGGCACCCTACGAAGCTCAAGGTAGTATCTTACTTTGACCTTCCTCCTATTACTTCCTCAGTTCCACCACTGATTTGAGCGTCGGAGTGCCCCCGGCACCCACCACACCGGTGGGCAGTACTCCCGCTCACTCTACATCTTTGTTTTGCAGGATCGCCAGTGCCCCCTTTTACGAAATCTCAATTGTGGACCTCGGGCGAAAACCAGCGTCTACAAAAATAATATTTAATCTATTGGGCTTTAATTTAGTGAGCTATCACTCAAATTAATTAAAGTCATATTTAAGCTTAAATAAAGAAATTTTTATTTAATTAGGATTCCTAATTTTTATATATGTATGCAGTTGAAAATTTTATTCCTAAAGATTTCAACATTTTAGAAAAGAAAAGAGTTTTCTTTATTCTCAAAGGTGTGAGCAATTTGTTCGTAGATGAGTGGTAGTGTACCAACTAGAGGTGCAACGCTTGGTGCACTACTGCTACGGAAAAATGAGGATATTCAAAAGGCTCAAGAAAAATAACAAACTCATCAAGATATATTTTATTATTAGTAAATATTATTTATGTTGATATATAAAATATTTGTTGCATGCATGTTAAAATTAATAGAGATTAATTTAATAATATATTTTTTACATCACCAACGACATAACTACGATCCTTAAAGTGATTTTGGAAGAAAATTTTAAATTCCAATCACATGGATGCTTCCACGCTAACCTAAAAACTTTACATTTCAGTGATAAGATTTTATCATTCTGGTACCTGATTTCATATGTTTTATTAAATAAAACCATTGTTTCACACATTCTAGTGTAAATTAATCATCCTCATCTAGGGATGGCAATCGGGACCTCCCATCCCGATCGAGTTTCATCCCGTCCCATCCCGATTATTATTCGGGATGAAGAAATCGTTCCGAATTCCGGACCACGTGGTGCGGGATCCTGAATCCCGCTCGAGATTTGACATCTTTTAAACTAAAATTTGGGATTCGGGATTTTCTACCAACCTCATCCCAATGCGTGTGTGTGTTCTCCCTGCTCTCTGAAGTCTGGACATCTTACTCCCTAACATCTAACTGAGTTATTACATTTCAGAGAGAGAATTTTTGAACTATAACTTGAGAAGTTGATCAAAGGAAAGGTTTTTGTACATGTACATATATGTGTGTTACTGTGCATGTATCTGTATGAAAATTTTACAAATTTTGCTGGGAACATTGTAGCAGAAAAGCAAGAGCCCACTCATAAAAGCTTTTTAATTGTGATCGACAAACAGAGGAGCCAACAAAATGCAGGATTCCACAGCAGAAACGAATCTTGATGAGCAAGCAGAAATCAATCAAACAGTTTACTTATATACCCACAATGTACAAAAAGATGCACTTCATCACTAAACAAAAGCGTTTTGCTACTAGATGGGGTGAGTTACATAGACTTTGGCACCATTGTGTTCTGTACGGAATTATCGTCATATTAAGCTCAGTGAAATATAAGCATCTCTAATAACACATTAAACAAAAATGAGCTCTACTTTCTTAGAGCCAATGGCATACGCAACGAGTCTGAAGATGGTATTTGATATATCTCCTATCTCTGTTGAAAATTGCTTCTTCCTGCAGCAAAGTTTAATGAGGAAGAGTTCCATTTATAGATGTAAAAATGGTTTCAATAGCAATGCTGGATCTAGTTAATCGCCAAGATCTGGGCGTCCACCGACAATGCTGTAGTTGCTAAGATGCTTGAGTTTATGCAGCTCCCAGTGAGACAGGGGAATAAGGTTTTCACAGTCAATGATTCCTAGTGTTATCAGATTAGGAGGCAGACCCCCCTGGGGAAAGGACATGAGAGAAGGACAACCAGAAATACTTAAATTTTGAAGGGATGTGACCTTGTGTATTTGATGGGGAAGAGACTTGAGATTTTCACATTCAGAAATTAGGAGTGATCTGAGGCTGATATTTGGCAACCCTCCTTTTGGAAAGGACTCAAGACTAGGGCAGTTACTTATTGACAACAGATTCAGACAAGTAAAGTTGTGCAGGCCCTCAGGCAAGAACTCAAGCTCCGCACAATCCCAAATCTCAAACTCTCTAAGCTCTAGAGTTTGAGTCGAGTTCATGTTTTCTAATCTTGAATCACCTTCTGGACCAACAACGGCAGAATCAAAATTTATAATCTTTGAAGATTCACTAAGTGACTTCAAATTCATACAATTTACTATCTTAAGACGCCTCAGGGTGGCAGGTAGCTTGTTTACTTGAAAGGCGTCAAGTGAAGAACAGCCATCAATTTCCAAGTACTCCAGGGATAAGCCTTTTTGGTCCATCAATATTTTAAGAATCAATTCTGTGTTTGTGCAATCACAGATCTTCAATCTCTTGAGACTGGTAGGAAAAGAGTCACGTTTTGAGTATGAGAAAAACAAACAACCATTGAATTCCAAGTATTCAATAGAAGTGGATGCCATCCGGTGAATCAGGACCTCGAGATCTGGACATTTATTGATCTTCAGTTGTTTAACAGTGCTAACAGCTAACTCGCTTCTCAGAAAGGATGCCAAAGAAGACAAGCTATCAATTTCCAAGTATTCAAGAGTTTCCCCAGGAGTAATTCTTAGAATCATGTCCTCACCGAGAGGACTGTTAGGTATTGAGGCCGGCAGTTCAAGATCAAGAGGGTTATGTGCTGGGAATGGCAGTTCAAGATCAAAAGGTCTATGTACTTTACCTGTAATTATAGCACAATCAGATGCTTCACCTTCCAAAGCTGAGGAGGATTGTAGACAGTCCAGTCCTGTTGAAATATAATTCCAAAAAGAAAAAGATTTCAGTGCAGGAAGTGCAAGTAAATGCAATACTATTATTTAACCCTCATGAGAAGCTTTTAACCTGTGGCAGAGGTAGCAGGTGAGTTTTCCTGCAGACTTGTTCGCTGTCTTTTCAATCTGGGTGATGAATGAGTCGTGGTCGTGGAACGGCGGGAACGAGAACCATCTATTTCCTCATCAGGAAATAGTGTAAATGGTACAGGATTTTTAAATACAGGGAATTGCAGTGAAAGATCGAAAGGTCTTTTCACATAACCTGAAATTATAGCGATATCAGATACTTCACTTTGCAAAGCTGTGGAGGATTCTGGACAGTTCAGCATGCTGAAATTAAAAAACAAGTAATACAAGCGCACGCACACCTGTGGAATAGGTAGAGTTTTCCTCCAGATTTGTTTGTGGTCTCTTCAACCTAGGTGATAAGTGAATCAAGGATGGGAGGGAAACAGAACAATCTATTTCCCATGGGGAAACTTGTTCTTCACAATTCCCGCTTTCTTCATCCCATCTCACCTGTTAAATATGTTAAGGGTCATAATGCATCAAAAAGATTTCAACTCTCCAAACTATTTTACAATAGAAAAGAAGAAAACATGCAGCATTGTAATCTGAATGAGATTGCTGAAAATTTCCATTGATGATGTCTATCATGATTGTTCTTCTATCTCATACCAGCAATTTTACCAATTAAATTTGCAAAGCAAATGTTTATAAAAATGTTATAAACGCCATAAAATAATTGAATATATGTAAAAAAAAAAAAATAATTATTAAATGTTTGTGAAAGTTGCTTCATAATTGGATATGATAATACGAAAATTTCGGAAACGACTACGGTCCTTGGAACACCAAATTGTACGCCTTTGGCACGCAAAAAATTTCACATGTGAATAGCGGTGAAAGAGTTATCATATATTCGTTAAAAGAATCGTAATAACTGACCATCATAGACATCATACCAAAAAAAAAAATGATATGCCAACTACTCATTGTTGAGGAAATAGCATCATATGTGTAAATGATTAGAAGGGATTAAATAATTATTCAAATAAAAATATGCAGTAAAACTTTCAGGAAATTTTGATACCGCAATCGTCAATATTTAGAGCAAAATTATGAAGCTCACCAGCAAGCATCTCCATTTTGAGTTAGGCCATCTGTTGGGATCCAAGTCACATGTTCCAGTCACTACACCGCTACACCTGCAAGAGAGCATAAATGACAAAAGATATGATAATCTTGAAGAAAACAATTATCATATAAGAATAGGACTTTGGCCATGGTATATAATTGAATCTTCAAGACCTTTTTCCTGAAGAGTCGTCCATTTCAGACTGCATTTGGAATTTTTCCCCAACGCTTACTGGCTTTCTGATGCTTTTCATGTACTTTTGGTAACATATGACAAACTCTGGATGATGGGCCCTGCATTAAGCATTTTTGAACTACTGAATATACATTTTCATCATCAAGCGTTGTGTTGACCTAGCTTGCAAGAAAATTTCAAGTCAACAATATAAAAATATTTTCCCAAACTGATATTGATTACAATAACAATTGTCGACTCTCAACAAAAGGAAGTTTTAAGTTAATCTCAGCATTCCTAGAAAAACTTGATATAATTTGATATGATAAGAAAAGTGAAGTGCAATTCTAGCATGCAATAGTTCTTTTGTAATTATTAATATTGTCTTTTAACCTCAATCAAGCATCTTTAGTTCACAGGCAGGAATCAGCATTTATCAACAAAGTTATCTGGAGTTTGCAGCATGCTTGTGCTAAAACTAATTCCATCATAAGTTTGAGGCAAGTCCAATGAAAGATTACATTTTGCAGTGGTTGAATTTATGATTGCCACTCGAGTATTAAGCTTATATATAGCTATGAAATTAATACCAAAAAAGACAGGAGAAGAAAACTTTATATATTTCCCAAAGCAAGCAGCTGACTGTTAATGATACCTTGGACTGTAAAAAACATCAAACATGTTCTTGTTAGAAATTGCATCAGCCACTGGAGAAAGAACATTAGGAAATGTATTGTGCTTTCTAATAATGGGATCAGGAACACCATTTGCAGCATGAATGGCTCTCTTAATTCCCAACCTCATCTTCATATCTTCACCCCTACAAACACCATTTTAAGAAGATTGAGCAACTCCCACTTATTCAAAGATGAACAAACCATGCAAGATCAATATATGGAGGTGAAATCTCTCCAATTGTATTGCATATCGTGAAGGTCGTGCATAGCATGATGGTCAAGTTTTAACTTGCTATCCGCTTGGTCATGGGTTCGAACCCTGGAAACAGCATCTCCGTGACCTTCCACGACTCCTACTTGTAGCGGGAACCTTTTTTGTTCCAGGCAGCAGCACTTAAATTTTATCAACTTATCACATTTTAATGGCTACAAGGATGTGTGAAGCTTTTCCATTAACCAGTATGATCCCTTTTATTAGTCTTGATTACCTTATTTCCTAGTATTAATTTTCATTGTGCTTGGCTGACTAGCTAGTAATTTTATACAAAGAATTGTCCTCAACTAAATTGGAAAGAAAGAAAATAATTACCATGTAGTTTGCAATCAAGGGTAAAATTATGATTCAATATGCGTACCTAATAAATACAATTGTATCCCCTGGAACAAGATTATTTCGGCTCACAAATATTTTCTTTCTGTCAATAACATAATGTAGCCTTGATTTCCCTAGAAACAAACGTGTAACATTGAAGAATCCCATTAACATTTCCTGTAAGAAAATCTCAACTCAGAATCCTGTCATAAGTACCTTTCACAACATGCGAAAATTTCCACCGAGTACCATGGACATCCTTGGCAGAAAAAGCACCAAACCGATTTTTATTGACCTGAAACAGGAAAACTAAACAAAGTCAATATTTCCAGTATACTCGATAGATGTTCTTTGCAGCAACCTCTAGGGTGTGAGATAGCTGTATATAAATCCTGCAAATACGAAATTTACAACAAGATTTAAGCATCTGATCCATCGAAATGTAGCTAACAATAGGAGGCTTAAAGTCACACACCGGGGGGCAAAACATTTTCAGCATCTTTGGTAGGAATCAAGATTCTTCCGGCTTTATCAGACGCTGTAACCTTTTTGTAAAACAAGCGAGGGGTTGAATCCTGAAAATACGAAATTTACAACAAGACTTAAGCAACTGATCCATCAGAATGCAGCTAAATTTAAAAGGATTAAAATCACACCAGAGGAGGGAAAACATTTTCTGCATCTTTGGTAGGAATCAAGATTGATGTAAGATTTTGGGAAAACAAGGGAGGGGTTGATTCTGCAGGTGATCCTCCATCTCCCTTCACGTCCACAACAACTCTTCAAGCTCTTTGTCCTCTAAATTTACACCTACCATCTTCTCAAAATGAAAAGCCGATTACATCATTGTCGTATGATATGGAGAAGAAATTTGACCTAGCAAGGGGTTAAATTGAATACACTCCAAGCTCCAACAAGAAATAATAAAAACTGTAACTTTTGAATACCAAGTAGCTTTATTAATACTATCAATTAAAAATCATTACCTCAGTTGCAGGAAGTAAAGTCATCTTTGTATAGACTTATCATTCTTCTGACTAACCTGTTGTTTTTGGATGATTTGCAAACTCTCAATCAACAAAATCAAGAAACAAGAATTGAGAAAATGGGAATTGTGCAAGAATTAAGTATGTAAAAAAACTAGAACTTACAAGAAACTGAACATGTTCAACCCTGCAGATAATTTCAGGTTTGAGATCAAATGTGGGCGCTTCTATGGAAGGTAATAATGAAGAGGCAGAGGCAGAGGCAGCGTATTCCAAGTGGCCCTGTGGGAAATAGACAACAAAGTTTCCTTTCTTGGGAAGTGAGGGTGGAGGGCCAGCAAAAGCTTGCCAGAGCAACAGATTATAATCTGAAGGAGGACAAAGAACAGGCACATGATTATGCAACAGGCACATGATTAAAACAATGAAAGTGTTAGAGAGTTACCATCATCCTCGTCAGAGATTGTAGTGAATTGATCTGTTTCTCTTTCAGTTGCTGCATAATTCTTCTCCACTGCATCTGTTGCTGTTACACAACTCTGACTGCAACTCTGACTGGTTGATTCCATGGGATCAAAACAAATTAAACTTCACCAAAATATGAAACAGGCCAAGGTCAACTCACGGCTAGAAATGCAAGCTAATACAGGAGGATAAGGTTATATCAGGAAATAAATAAATATCAAATTATGATAATAGAGTCAAACGTAAAACTGTTTTTGGGGTAATCTAGTGCTGTAGTTTTAACTGATAGTGATATGAAAGTGGAAAAAATGGTTTTTATTTTTTATTTTTTTTTAAAAAAAAAAAAATGGGCCCGATTAAGATAGAATGTTTACTATTTAGTCTTAACCAAATTTAAAAAATTACATTTGGATATCAAATTATGAAAAGGGATAAAAAAAAATTTAAAAATTAAAAAGCACACACTGCACGTGTGTGCAGTGGGGTGTGTGCTTAAATTATTATTTTTTGTAATTTTTGTTTAAATATTAAATATCTCTCAAATATAAAATACTTCATGAAAACTTACCTATTCGATTTTCAAATCATAAACTTTAATAAAAATCATTATTGTTTCGACAAAACAATGGTAAAAAATGACTATTACATTTACAAGAGAATATTAATTTCAAATTATTCATTTTCAAACACTCATATCTTTCATAAATCACAATTCGTAAAAAAATATTTTTTTTATAATCGGGGTGTTCAGACCAACTTACGTGCACTTCAATTAATCCCCGAGACCTGTGTTTCGTGCCCTCAAAAGTTTCCCGGCACAGATCAGGATAAGTCGGTGTCTTTTTACCCTGGAGGCATAGCCTAAGGAAATATTTTAGGCACACGATTTCCTCGAGCAGCGGAAAGGGTTTAGGCACACGGATCGAACTCGGAAATTTTTTTTGCCCTTCTCCCTTGAATGCCGAAAGCTACAGCTACCACCACTAAAATTTTTCTTCAGTTTTAGATAAAAATCCAACCCCAGAACTCCCCGAATAGCCCCGAATGGCCAGACAAAAACTGGACTGTTTTGGACTCGATTCGCGCCCAACGCACTACAGAAACAGCCCCTGAAATGCGTGGACAGCGGCTGTGTTTTGGTTTTGATTTTTTACTTGAAAACAACCCCAATACAGCCCCAAAACATCACAAAATATTCCCCAAAAATTCTGGATTAAAACAAAACCAAACGGAGTTCCGCTTCACCAAAAAATAGGCGGCAATGAGTAAAACAAGCCCTCACTGCCGTGAGCAATAAGAAAGAGATGAAGAAGATGTTTTGTTCGACACCACAAAGTCTTCCAAACTATATCTCGTTACCAATAGAAACTTGTGTGGGCAAGACTCACAAAAACAATCCCTAAACTATTTAGAGATCAAGTCACACAACAACTTTTGTTATTTTTATTTTATTTATCTTTCTGTTCTTCTTTTTGTTTTCTCAACAACTTAAGAGGATTTGGAGGAGGAGAAATGGAGGCTAGGGTTAGAATGAGAGGCTTAGGTAAAAAAAAAATAAAATCATTTTTTATACCTAGAGTTATTTGTTTCCAAAACAAACAAACCCTTCCCCTTTCCACCATACACATTTCAGGCCAATGCATATATTTTTCTTTAATTTTGTAACAATTGTATCAAATTTCAATAAAGGCATATATTTACAAAAATAAAAAGTTAATGCCTTATTAAAAGGTTTAACTTCCAAAATAATGCCAAGGGTTTCCAAAACCCAAAAATGGAATTCCTTATTTAACCTTACATTAAATAAATTTAATTCCTATTTGACCTTACATTAAATGATATCTTATATAATTTAATACATTTATTTAAATATCATATATTTATAAAACCATATATTAACTTTTAATATAATGTTTCAAGTGTTACAAAATAATATTATTAATCATATTAATAATATTTATACTTTTGTGAGTATATAATTGGACTATCCAATTATACTAATCTGCTATAGTAAATTGAGCTAGCACGGGGACCAAATGGACCTACGGTTCCGAGCTCCAATAATCTCGAAATATTAATTAAGCTCTTAATTAAATATTCCAAATTATTAACTCTGAGTTATTCCACTAAAAAACCCGAAGTTGCACTCTCGTTGTCGCAGTGATATATTAAGCCGACCAAGTCGGTGTTCATCGATATAGTCACTACATATAGATTAACCATTCACGAGTATCTCGTAATTAGAGTCGAGTCATAATGTCTGTTATACCCCTCTAATTATTTTTACCTTAAGTACCATTGATTCTATAATGAACGATTTATTCATAACCATTATGAATTTTAATCTTTCTATTCGTAATAGAAATACTTGAGCGCTCTAACCGTTCAAGTACCAAATCAACCCTTAAGAAAAATAATCCTCTACTTCTCACGCAAGAAGGAGTGAACTCCATATCTATGTAAAACGTTCACAGAGCTACCAACAGACCATGCCCCCAAAGTACGTAGCTATTGGTCGAGACTGCTACACCAACCTCACCTTTGTAAATCAAATGACATAGTCTGTCATGCAGGAGTTCGTAGTACACTCAGGATTAAGATCAATCCATATATGACCATCTAGTAAATCGAAATGACTTTCTTTGTTTAACGGATATTATAAGAATGTCATTTCCATCTGAATCCAGTCCTATATGATCACATCATACAAGGTGCCTTCATTCTCATGTCTCTAGATGGACGATCCCGGATCAATATCGCCATACAAATATATAATGGACCGCAGCTATAGATAAACCGCAAATAAAGTACCCGTTTTGTTGCTCTCTATAGACTATTAAGATTAAAACTTCAGACTTAAATCCTCTTGTGATGACATGTTCTCTTAAGACATGCCACAAGATCCTAAACATGATTATATGCGTGAAATAACAAGAAAAGTGGCGGAACCACTTACATTGTTAAATGGAGAAATTTCGAAATTTCCTCTTTGGATGAAGCTCCATGCTTGTTGTTATGTTGTTTATGCCTTGGGTGAGTTTCCCTATCACCTAATTTGGCTCCTCCAAGTGCTAACTATGTAGAAATTTTGAAGCAAAATTTCACTCCAATAGAGAGAAGTATTCGGCCATGAAGAGGAAGAAGAGAGAGTGATATATTTTTTTCAAGTCTTGGTGGTTTGTGTTTTAATTCAATTAATAAATTAAGAAAGCCAACTACTTACATCATCTTTGACCTTTGATGTAAGTCATGTGGTCCTACCACATTTAAATTCAAAATTTGAGTTGGCTTACTCAACACACAACTTGACTTGGGCCCACTAAAGTCAAAGATATTTTGTGTTCCCAAAACACAAAAGACCACAACGCAAAGTAACGGGCAATTTTAAATCGGGTTCGTTTAATTCCAATTAACAAATATTCATCGTCGCGCCATAATTAAATCCAATTTAATTAAATAATTATGCCTCGCAAAATTATTACGATAATCGCTTTCGAATTAATTCTAAATTAATTCATTCGCTCGAATTAAAATCCAATTTTAATTTCGTATGAAAATCTGATTTCAATTAATATATTTGATATATTATTTTAGCCACAAATAAATATAATTAAATAAAAAAATCCAATTTAACTATTAAATTTATTTTATCGATTAAATCTAAATTAACCGCGTTCTCTCTTCTATTCGAAGTTAATCCCAGATTAATTCTTGTCGTAATTAATCCCAGATTAATTTTCTCTCTCATAATTAATCCAGATTAATTCTATTTGAGTCAAATATCATTGGTGAATCTTTGGAAAATGACCCAAGAGATTTCTGGATAGTTGGACCAGTAGGTCAGTAAATACGGTTATCGGACTATCCGAACACGTGCGTACCCCGTACTATTATCATCGATTTACAAGACATTGTTGGCTTCTAGCAAAGCACTGTGCCTTCCAATTCTCCAGAATATTCACGAGGAATATCATCTGTATCAGGCGTAGTAATACTAATATTATGTAATGCGTAATACGATCCAGTATCGGATGTCACATGATAGGCCTAGGGCTGGCTCTGTGTGTGACTGTCCCGTATGAAGCATATATCGAATCCTGAGTAACTAATCTCTGTAATCGGGAAGTAATGACCTAGTCATACTATCCCGATAGCTTGCAGCTTTTAAAGTACTAGTTCTTATCCTGTGTGACCATCATCTTCATATGACTGAAGTGATACTCTCATCTTGACATCACATCCAATACACTACGATTCTCATCTCAGTAAACCCAATCAGGCGACACAATAACCTGTTAAAGCTCCAGACAACCAATACTAAAGTAAACTGATTGTCGCAAGTAATAGCGACGTAAGTCTCAGGTTAAAGATCGCATACACCTACCCTGATTCAGATTCCCATAGACACATAGTCATACTACCAATGAGATCCGAGTGGGTCTATCCAGAGCGAATTTTCCCGGTCCAACGGCTAACAGAACCTCTTATACACTTGCATAAGTATCCAATACCTAAATATATGAGAACTATGCCGTTAAGATTCCATAACGCGCACAAGTGTAATACTAGTCTATTCCGCATTATAATGTCCAGTCTCGATAATACTTCGACTAGGGATATTAATGATTAAAACCGTTCATGGATAATATTATCTCATATCTATTAATCCGTTTAACCATAGGATTTTATCATTAATATATATTCAAGTAATCTAATTACAATAATGATAAAATATAATTTCTTTTCTCACATAGATAATTTGTACAAAAACACAATGTTCTTTACAAATAGTGATGTTATGGGTCATAATTGTCCAACAATCTCCCACTTGGCCTATGCCAATCACTCAAGTAACTAACACTTGAACTATATACATGTCGCTCAAACTTTTGCTGAGATATAGCCTTTGTCAGCGGATCTGCAATGTTATCATCTAATGCGATCTTCTCGATCTTCACATCGCCACGATGTATGATCTCACGAATCAGATGAAATCGTCGAAGTACATGCTTGGATCGTTGATGAGACTGTGGTTCCTTAGTCTACGCGATAGCCCCATTATTGTCACAATACAAAGGTACGGGCTCAGCTGCTAACAGAACTACTCCTAATCCAATTAGGAATTTACGGATCCAAACTACTTCTTTTGATATCTCAGCTGTACAAATATATTCTACTTCTGTTGTTGAATCGTCAACAATCTCTTACTTGGAAGATTTCCAGCTCACTGCTCCGTTGTTTAAACAAAATATGTACCCTGATCGTGACTTACAGTCGTCTTTTTCGGTTTGAAAACTTGCATCGATTGTGAACCCAGTCACCTCAAGTTCTCATTCCCCATAGACTAAAAAGCATCTTTAGTTCGTCTAAGATACTTAAGATGTTCTTTACAGCAATCCAGTGACCATCACCTGGATCGGCCTGTTAGCGACTGCACATGCTCAAAGCATATAAGACATCAGGTCTCGTACATATCATGGTGTACATGATCGATCTGACTGCTGAAGCATACCTGATTCGAATCATTGCATCTCTCTTATCTTAAGTTTTAGGACACATATCCTTCAATAGAGAGACGCCATGTGACACCGGAAGCAGCCCCCTCTTGGGCTGATCCATGTTGAATCTCTTCAACACTTTGTTAATGTACAAGCTCTGGGAAAGTGCCAGCAGCTTTCTAGATCTATCCCAGTAGATCCTTATTCTATATAAGGCTACCTCTCCCAGGTAGGTACTTTCATGGATAATTTTAATGAAAGCCAAGCTTTCACCGATTGTAGCATGGGAATGTCATTCCAAGGAATCAATATATCATCAACGTATATAGGACAATGGATGTCAGTGCGCTCCCACTAACCTTCTATATACACAAGAATCATCTTCGTTTTGAATGAAACCATAATCTTTTATGATCTCATCAAAAAGATGGTTCCAGAATGCGATGCTTGCTTTTTCAAAAAATGGATTATTTAACTTTAAACCTTGTTTGCTTGTCTTGGTACGATAAAACCATCAGGTTGTTGCATATAAACATCCTCCAAAAGGTTTCTGTTAAGGAAAGCGGTTTTGACATCCATCTGCCATATTTCGTAATCGAAATATGTAGCAATAGCAAGCATTATCCGAATGGATTTAATCATGGAAACAGGTAAAAGGTTTCGTCGTAATCGACACCATGTCATGACGATACCCTTTAGCTACAAGCCTAGCTTTGTACGTTTGTATATTGCCTGCCATGTCTCTCTTCCTTTTGAAGATCCATTTACAACCAACAGGCTTAATACCTTCTGGTACATTAACTAGTGTCCAAACTTGGTAGGTATACATGGAATCCATTTCGGAATTCATGGCTTCTTTCCATAAAACGGAGTCGATACCTTGTATCGCTTCCTCATACGTAGTCGGTTCATCTTCCTCAATAAGATTAATGTCTACATGAGGTGAGATCAGAAACCCATACCTCTAAGGTTGTTTTCTGAGTCTCTCCGACTTACTCGGTTCTTGTGTATCAGAAGATTATGGAAAAATCTCATCTCTAATGGATTGTTCATGTTCCGTGAGGGGGTCGGTGCCAGGAATAGTATCACTCTGATTTTCATCGAGTTCTACTTTCCTCCGACTTACCACTGCATTCATGAATTCCTTTTCTAAGAAAATTGCATGAAGAGTAACAAATATTTTGTTCTCTTGTGGGTTGTAGAAATAATATCCTTTTGTTTCCTTAGGATAACCTACAAATATGCACTTATCCGATTTGGGTTCTAGTTTGGTATTATCCAAACGTTTAACATATACCCATCATCCCCAAATCTTCAGGAATAAGAAACCCGGTTTCTTTCTTGTCCATATCTCATATAGAGTCTGTTCAACAGACTTTGACGAAACCTTATTCAAAATAAGTATTGCATTGTTTAATGCGTATCCCCAGAAGGAAATCGGTAGCTTTGTGCGACTCATCATGGACCTTACCATGTCCAACAAAGTTTGGTCTCTGTTCGACACCCCATTCAATTCAGGTGTTCTGGAGGAGTCCACTGTGAAAGAATACCATATTCTTTCAAATAATCTGAAACTCATTGCTTAAGTATTCTCCACCACGGTCCGACCGTAATATTTTAATACTTTTGCCTGTCTGTTTTCTACTTCGTGTCGAAACTCTTTGAATTTCTCAAGAGTTTTCGACTTGTGTTTCAAAAGATACACATAACCATAACGCGATGCATCATCCGTAAAGGTTACGAACGTATTCATATCCACCTCTAGCCTGACTAGACATGGGCCCGCATACGTCACTATGAACGAGGGCTAACAGCTCGGTGGCATGTACACATTTACCACTAAAAGGTGTTTTAGGCATTTTGCCTAAAAAATAAGATTCGCAGACATCATATGAATTAGGATCAAATCCGTCCAAGTATCAATTCTTGAAAGTGTGGATATACGAGTTTTGTTAATGTGTCCCAGAGAAGACAAGCCACAAATAAGTCTCATCCATTTTCTCAATTTGAGCTTTTGTTTGTCATTGATATTTTGAGATTCGTTTATATTCAAAATATAAAGACCATTATTCAATCTGCTGTACATATCAAAAATATCTTTTTTATCAACAAAACACCCAGTGTTCTGAATACAAAGGTATACCGGCATCGGGTTAAACTAGATACATAGATAATATCCTAGTCAAGCTAGGTACAAAATAACAGTCGCCTAATGTAAGTACATGCCTTGAGGGCAGATTCACAAACATAGGTGCCAAAGGCCAAAACAGCGACTCTCGTCCCATTTCCGACTCGTATGTCGATCTCCCTTGAAGCCAGTCTCCTGCTAATCTACAGATCCTGCACATCAGTACATATGTGAGTACTACATCCATATCAAAATCCAATTTTTAAAACTAGTAGTAGACCGTTTATTTCAATAACAAACATATCTGAAGCCGGAGCCTTGGCGCCTTTCGCTTCCTTTAAGTCTGCCTTGAACTTACGACAGTCACACTTCCAGTGACCCCGTTTGCCACAGTGTAGGCAGACGTCTTGGGATTTGTCATTTGTCTTCCCATAAGACTGTTGATGATTATCTTTTCCCTTCTTCTTATTCTTCTTCACACCCTCAGAAGTCTTCGGCCAAGCCTTGGCCTTCTTGGATGTCGAAATAAGATGTGCCTCGCGCTTCTTGCCTTTCAGAAGCTCTGGCTCTGGTTCTTTCAACATAGCCATTAACTCTCCAAGAGTTTTCTCTTGCTTCATCATATTATAGTTCATGATGAACCCGCCCCAGCAGTCGGGCATAGACTGTAAGATCAAATCTATGGAAGTCTCGGCCTCGAAGGTAATGCCCAGCTGACCCAACTATTTGATGTCAGCAATCATCTGTGACACGTAGTGTTCGACAAATGTACCCTCTGACATACGAGAGCGAAAGAGCTTCTTCTGCAAGTCATACTTCTAAGATCTAAGATTAGATCTATGAAGATCCTTCAACTTCAACATCATCACATAATGATCCAATCTCTTGTTCTAAGACGAAAACTAAGGATGTCATTGCAGCAAGCATAACAAATTGAGTAGTAAAGTTATCATCACGGTGAGTCTTCCAAAGCTCATTCTCTACTGGCTGCTCAAGTCCGGGCTCAGGCCCGAGAGGTCTCTCTATTACATAGAGCAACTTCTCAGCTCCAAGGACTATCATGAGGTTCATTTCCCAAACTGGAAAATTACGCCGTTAAAGACATTCTCCACCATTGATTTGTCCCTAACGCTTATCTTTCAAGCCATTTTGATTGCTATAGTCCAACTATCCAATCAAATATTCCGGTACATTCAAATGCAATGGTTACTATAGTCCAACTATATAACCAACTACAAATGGAGTAGTAGTGTTGAGTACAGTCTAACTGTTCAAAGAAAACAATAAATGAATAATATTAGTCCAACTAATATATATAATAACGAGAAATATAATAATAGAGTGCGCATATTAACGAGTATTAAACGAAATTGCAAATTTACTACTAGCCTCCCACTAATTTTCGGCGAGCCTCTAACCCTCCGTTGAGTACTCGGGAAACCTAGTTTCCTAGTGAGCTAGGATCCCGTTAAATAATACACATAACCTTGACTTTGGCCAACAAGCTGTATTGTAAAATTTAACTAGGTAGATCTCTAAGATCAATTGGATCACATACAATTCCTAGATCCGGTAGGTGGACATCCAAGTCCAAAACATATATCTAATATATTTCCTAACATGTTTCCTCTGAATCAACTAAGCCTTGGCTTTGGCTCAAAAAGCTTAATGATTTCCAGTTAAGCGCGACTCATTGACAGTGGGAAAGCTTCGTAATCCACATCGATAAACAAGAGTGACCGTGACTTTGGCCAACAAGTCACAACTGCCTAAGACATGCGATATTAACAAAGCTTTCATGTTTCAAACACATCTACGATAGACAATGATCTTGACTTTCGCCAACAAATCAAAGCCAATATTGGATCTTGAGAGAGAACACTCAATGGAAGGGAACACTTAATATTAAATGTGAAGGCTTTTCGTAAATTGGCAACCAACTTATTATCTTGATTAGGTCTCATCATTACACCTTTAAACAGCATTCTAAAAGCACAATAAGGCGCGATTAATATAATAATGATATGCGGATGGATATTCATATAAATTTTGTTCCTAGAATAAATCTCTCTCTATTTTTTTCTTTCTCCCGCTAGCACTTTACATCGTTCTATATACCCAATTATATACACTATAAGAAACTCATTGACATTAAGGGGAATTGGTGAGAAGAGAAATACAATTGAGAATAGGAGTGATAGTGTTGGAAATTCTAATCCATGTCCAAGATCAAAAGAGCAAAAAAAATATATAATGAATGAAACAATATGAAGTATGGCGGAATCATACTCACAAAGATCGGAATGCGGATGCGTTGATGAAATAAAACCACCTCTTTGTGCTTTGGATGATTCGGCCAAGGTAAGAAAAAGAAGCTCCAAGCTTTGTTGATCCACTCCAAGCTCAAAGATTAGTTTCCCAAACACCTTTGTATGATCCCTTGATGGTGCTAGCCAAAGATGTGTATTAAAGTTCTAAACTTATACACTTCTTCACAAAGTTCTTAAGAAAATGGAAGAAAAAATGGAGAGCCAAAACTGCAGTGAAGTTTCGGTCATGAGAGGAGAGAGGAAGAGTGATTAATTTTTGATTTATTTATCTATTATTTGTTTCAAAAACAAAATAAAAGATATACCAACTCTTGTCAAAAGTAAAATCAAAGCAATCACTTTTCTTCAAGATTTTGGAGTGTTCCTTACACAATCAACCACCACCTAATCCCATCACCAAAAAGGTATAATCTTTGATAGTGATGTGATGGTGATGTGACATGTGGGCCCCACACGATTCCAAATGCGAGTGGGCCGCAAACACTCCCGGGCTCGGGTTCGATAATTCCGAATTACCGAACTTCCGTCGCGACGTTAATTAAATCAAATTTAATTAAATAATTATGCCTAGCAAATTACTATTCACGTCGCTAACGAATTAATTCTCCAAATTAACTCGTTTGCCCGAATTAAAATCTAATTTTAATTCCGCGTCGAAATCGAATTTCGTTTAATATATCGAATATATTATTTTAACGATTAATTCTAAATTAATCTTTCTCTCTCTTTGAATAGTACTTTATCCAAGATAAAGTCTCTCCGCAATTAATCCAAGATTAATTGAGTTCGAATCATACGTCATCGGTGAATCTTCGGGAAGCGACCCAAGAGATCTCTGGATATGTTGGCAGTAAATACGGTCGTCGGACTATCCGAACACGTACGTACCAAGTACTACGTTTTTACCGATTTACAAGACAAGGTTAGCCTCTAGCAAAACGCCATGCCTACCCAATTCTCCAGAAATATTCTTACTGGAATATAAGATCTATAACAGGCGTAGTATACCGTAGTATAGTGTATAGATCCAGTATCGGATGATCACATGTAAGGCCTGGGGCTGGAGATGTGTCTGCCCCGTACGATACATATATCGGACATCAAGCAACTAGTCTCTTTGAATCGGATAATCCTGACCTTGTCATATTATCCCGATGGTTGCAACCATTATAGAGTACTAGTTCTGTATCCTGCGCGATCATCATCTCCATATGTCTGAAGTGATACTTCCGTCTTGACATCACACCCAATACACTACGATTCCGATAAACCTAGAAGAGGTGTACACAGAACCTGTTAAAGCCCTGGACGACCAAAACTAAAGTCTACCGATTGTCGCAAGTACTAGCGATGCAAGTCTCAGGTTAAGACCATATGCACCTACCCTGAAGCGGACTCCCATAGACACGCAGACATACTACCAATGGGATTCCGCGGGGTCTATCCAGAGCGAAGCTGTTTTCCGTACCATCGGTAAAACACAACCTCCTACCGCACTTGCATAAGTATCCAATACTCAAATATATGAGAACTATGCTGTTGTGCCCTCACAACACGCACAAGTGCAGTACTAGTCTATTCCGCATTATCGATGTCCAATCTCGATAATACTACGACTAGGGATATTTAATGATTAAACCTTTATGGATTGATACTGTCTCATATCATCTCAATCCGGAATTAATCATAGGGACTTTTACCATTTATATATCAAAGTAAATAAATTACAAAACGGTAAAAGGCAATTTCATTACTACATAGTTAATTTTGTACAATAATACAATATCATTTACAAAATAGTGACGCTATGGGTCATAACTGTCTAACAATCTCCCACTTGGCCTATAGCCAGTCACTCAAGCCTAATACCTGAACTATGTACATGTCGCTCAAACTTTCCCGAGGAATAGCCTTCGTCAGCGGATCTGCAATATTATCCTCTGATGCGATCTTTTCATCGCCACGACGATGTATGATCTCTCGAATCAGATGGAATCGTCGAAGAACATGTTTGGATCGTTGATGAGACCTTGGTTCCTTAGCCTGTGCTATAGCCCCGCTATTGTCACAATACAATGGAACGGGCTCAGCTGCTAATGGAACTACTCCTAATCCAATTAGGAATTTACAGATCCAAACTGCCTCTTTTGCTGCTTCAGCTGCTGCAATGTACTCCGCTTCAGTTGTTGAATCGGCAACATTATCTTGCTTGGAAGATTTCCAGCTCACTGCTCCGTTATTCAAACAAAATATGTACCCAGATTGCGACTTAAAGTCGTCTCTGTCGGTTTGGAAACTTGCATCGGTATACCCAGATACCTCAAGTTCTCCATCTCCATAGATTAAGAAAGCATCCTTAGTTCTGTTAAGATACTTAAGGATACTCTTAACCGCCATCCAGTGATCTTTACCTGGATCGGCCTGATATCGACTGCACATGCTCAAAGCATGGGACACATCAGGTCGTGTACATATCATGGCATACATGATCGATCCGACTGCCGAGGCGAACGGAGTCCGACTCATGTTGTCTCTCTCATCTTGTGTTTTAGGACACATGTCCCTAGATAGATAGACGCCATGTGATATTGGTAACAGTCCCCTCTTGGACTGATCCATGTTGAATCTCTTCAACACTTTATCAATATATGTACTCTGGGAGAGTCCAAGTAGCTTTCTAGATCTATCCCGGTAGATCTTTATTCCTAGAATAAAAGCTGCTTCTCCCAGATCTTTCATGGAGAATTTCAATGAAAGCCAAGCTTTCACCGACGTTAACATGGGAATGTCATTGCCGATAAGCAATACATCGTCGACATAAAGGACAATAAAAGTCAGTGCACTCCCACTAACCTTCTTATATACACAAGGATCATCTTCGTTTTGAATGAAATCATATTCTTTTATGATCTCATCAAAACGCTGGTTCCACGACCGCGATGCTTGCTTCAGTCCATAAATGGACCGATTTAACTTACAAACCTTGTTTGCAAGTCTAGGTGCGATAAAACCGTCAGGCTGTTGCATATAAACATCCTCCGAAAGGTTTCCGTTAAGGAAAGCGGTTTTAACGTCCATCTGCCATATTTCATAATCGTAATATGCAGCTATTGCAAGCATTATCCGAATGGATTTAATCATGGCAACGGGTGAGAAGGTTTCGTCATAATCAACTCCAAGTCGTTGACGATATCCCTTCGCTACAAGCCTAGCTTTGTACGTTTGTACGTTGCCATCCATGTCAGTCTTCTTCTTGAAGACCCATTTGCATCCAATAGGCTTTACGCCTTCTGGTGCATCAACCAGTGTCCAAACTTGGTTGGTATACATGGAATCCATTTCGGCCTTCATGGCTTCTTGCCATAAAGCGGATTCGATACCTTGTATCGCTTCCTCATACGTAGCCGGTTCATTATCCTCAATAAGATTAATATCTACATGAGGTGAGATCAGGAATCCATACCTCTCAGGTATTACCCTGACTCTCTCCGACCTACGCGGTCCTTGTGTATTTGAAGATTGTGGTTCAGTCTCATCCCAGATGGACTGTTCATGTTCCGTTGATAATTCATTGCCAAGAACAGTATCACTACGACTTTCATCGAGTTCTACTTTCTTCCCACTAAACACTGCATTTAGGAATTCCTTCTCAAGGAAAACCGCATGTAGAGCAACAAATACTTTGTTCTCTTGTGGGTGATAGAAGTAATATCCTTTGGTTTCCCTAGGATATCCAACGAATAGGCATTTATCTGATTTGGGTTCAAGTTTGGTACCTTCCAAACGTTTAACGTATGCCCAGCAACCCCAAATCTTCAGGAATGAGAAACCCGGTTTCTTTCCTGTCCATCTCATATGGGTCTGTTCAACAGACTTTGACGGAACCTTATTCAAAATAAGAACTGCACTGTTTAATGCATATCCCCAGAAGGAAATTGGCAGCTCAGTGCGACTCTCATCGACCTTACCATGTCCAACAAGGTACGGTTTCTCCGTTCGGACACACCATTTAATTGTGGTGTTCCAGGAGGAGTCCACTGTGAAAGAATACCATATTCTTTCAGGTAATCTTGAAACTCATTACTTAAGTATTCGCCACCACGGTCCGACCGTAATGTCTTAATACTCTTGCCTGTTTGTTTTTCAACTTCGTGTCGAAACTCTTTGAATTTCTCAAAAGTTTCCGACTTGTGCGTCATTAGATACACATAACCGTAACGTGATGCATCATCGGTAAAGGTTACGAAGTATCGATATCCACCTCTAGCCTGGCTAGACATGGGCCCACAAACGTCACTATGAACGAGGGCTAACAGTTCAGTGGCGCGTTCACCTTTACCGCTAAAAGGTGATTTAGGCATTTTGCCTAATAAGCAAGATTCGCAGACGTCATATGAATTTGGATCAAATCCGTTCCAAGTACCCACTCTTCGAAAGTGTGGATATGCGAGTCTTGTTAATGTGTCCCAGACGACAATGCCACATATAAGTTTCATCATTTGGATCACTCTTTTTAAGCCTTTTGTTTGTTAATTTATATGTAGGAGATTCATTTATATTCAAAATATAAAGACCATTATTTGCAACTGCAGTGCATATTTCTGCATCATTTTTATATAAATAACACCCAGTGTTTCTAAATACAAAAGTGTACCCATTTCGGGTTAACAAAGATACAGATATAATATTCCTAGTCAAACTAGGTACATAATAACAGTCATTTAGTTTAAGTACATGCCCCGAGGGCAGTTCTAATACAAAAGTGCCCACGGCCAAAACAGCAACAGGAGTTCCGTTTCCAACTCGTAGATCAATCTCCCCTGAAGCCAGAGTCCTGCTGTTCTGCAGATCCTGCACATCAGTACATATATGAGAACCACAACCAGAATCAAAAATCCAATTTTAAAACTAGAAGTAGCCATGTTTATTTCAATAACAAACATACCAGAGGTCGGTGCCTTGCCCGCCTTGATCTCCCTTCTGATCGCCTTGTTCATGCGGCAGTCACGCTTCCAGTGACCTCTTTTGCCGCAGTTAAGGCATATGTCTTGTGACTTGTTCCTCGGCTTCCCAGAAGCCATCGGCATCTTGGCCTTGCCCTTGTTCTTACGCTTCTTCTTTTCACCCTCCAGTTGCCTTGGGCCCAGCCCTTGACGTCTGAGAGGTCGATGCAAAGTGCGCCTCGCGCTTGTTGCCTTTAAGAAGCTCTTTCTCTGACTCCTTAAGAATGGACAATAGCTCTCCAAGAGTATCGTCCGTATCCATCAACTTGTAGTTGATGATAATCTGCTTCCAAGTATCGGGAAGTGACTGTAAAAGCATGTCTACAGTCAGCTCAGCCTCCAAGACTATTCCCATCTTGGCCAGCTCATCAATGTCAGCTATCATTTGAGTCCCGTGGGCCTCAACTGAAGCGCCATCAGTCATACGGGAGCGAAAGAGTTTCTTCACCAACTCATACCTCTCCATCCGCTTATTAGTGCGGTGTGAAGATCCTTTAGTCTAGCCATCATATTATAAGGATCCAAGTCCCTATTCTGGCGACGAAAGTGTTGAGTCATGGAAGCAAGCATGATCGACTGAGTTGTATCACAATCATCGCTATGAGTTCTCCATAACTCCAGCTCAAGTGGCTCAGTGGGCCTCGGCCCGAGAGGTCTCTGTATGGTGTACAACAGCCTCTCTGCCCCAAGGACTATCCTCAGGTTCATTTCCCAGTCAGCAAAGTTCGTGCCCTTAAATACATTATCACCCATGATTATGTCTCGGACATTTCCTTTGTTTGCCATCTTAACTACGATAGTCCAACTATCTAGTTAACGATATATGGGTACAGTCAAACTGTTACAAGAAAAATAACATTTTATTAGTCCAACTAATGTTAAAATATTGACGAAATAAATTTTGTAAGCGCGTAAAGCTAAGTATCTGAATGAAATTGCAAATTCAATACTAGCCTCCCACTATTTTCTACAAGTCTCTAACCCTCTGTCGAGTACTCGGGAAATCCAATTTCCTAGTGGGCTAGGATCCCGTTAAATAACACACAACCTTGACTTTGGCCAACAAGTTGTATGATATTTAACTAGGTAGATCTCGAAGATCAATTGGATCCCATCCAATTCCTAGATCCGGTAGGTGGACATCCAAGTCCGAAACATATATATCTAATACATATGTCAATGTATCCAATACATTTTCCTAACCATTTCCTCTGAATCAACTAAGTCTTGGCTTTGGCACAACAAACTTAATGATTCCAGTTAAGCGGGACCCATTGACATGGAAAGTTTCGTAATCAATGTCGATGGACAAGAAGTGATCTTGACTTTGGCCAACAAATCACAACTTGGACAAGACACCGATATGGAACAAAACTCTCATGATTCAAACACATCCTCAATTGACAAAGGTCTTGACTTTGGCCAACAAACCAATGCCAATTTCGGATCTTGAGAAAGAATCACTCAACAGGAAAATCGAAAATCGCTTAATATTGTTTGAGGGATTTTCGTGTAATTGGCAACCAATTAATTTATCTTTGTTAGGTCTCATCATCATACACCCTTAAGCATGCTTCTAAAACATCATAAAGCGCGTAAAGTAAAATAATAGTGATATGCGGATGGATATATAACAATTGTTCCTAGAACAAATCACTCCCTTTCCTCTCCCCGGCTAGCACTATTCTACTTCTACCCAATTACATAATACAATAAGAGAAACCTCATTTACATTGAGGGGAATTAGGTGAGAAGAGAATACAAAGAGATAATAAGAGAAAGGCTGGACACGCAGGTCCAATTATAAATTCTAAATTTACAATAATTTCTAAAATTACCCTTCCCTTCTAATATCCATCCGATATACACTATTCATACATCACATCCACATTCATTCATTCAAGGCATGTTATACAACCAATCTAATCCAATTAATTAGTCTTTAATTAGGTGACAATACAATGTTCAAACAATGGTTTGCATTTGCGCGAGTCCAACTCGTTTGAGAATAAGTACTTATAGTACGAATTCATGAATTATATCGAACTACTCGTCAAATCCAATTTAAGTCGTATTCAATACTAATCCTTATATTTAATTCCAAATTAAATATTTACACTTTTATTGTGCTTTTATGACTTAGATTCCAAATCTAATTCTATCGGGTCTCAAAGCCCAATCAACATCCAATGTCCGTTTAATTAAAGTCCGATGGGCTTTCAATTGATTTCATTAGGCTTGGGCCTTGGTCAATGTGGGTCAAACCCAATTTCCAAGCCCAATAAGGAATCACCCTCATTTGCCATAAAAATCAATATCAAGCCCATAAGGCCCAATTAAACATAAAAGCCCATTTATTACATTTGGACTTAATGGAGTGATTTAGGCCCATTTTGGATCCAATCCAATTTGCCCAAACCTACTTGGTCCAACCAAGCCCATTATGTCCAAATATAATAGTTTTAGGCCCAATTCAAAATTAAGCCCAATTAATCAAATTTTAAAATTCCAAATTTTATAACTTATTAATTAAAGTGTAATGTCATGATTAATCCTTTAAATCAATATTTCCAAAATATCAAATTAATCCATTAATCATATTTTATCTTAAATACATGTCCAACATTATTTAATCAAAAAATCAAGTCCCTAATCTTCTTCCATGCATTCGGCCAAGGTGATGAAAAATTACCGATTTCGTTTCATCAATAATCGAATCACAAATCGTCATTTTATGTTCGTTTAAAGTCATCCAATGATCTTATAAACAACAAATCATCATCTCCATGGTCTAGGTAGTATTCGGCCAAGCCTCTCCAAGAGGGGAAAAATTAATCCAATTTATTTTTCATGAAATTGATAATGTATAACATAATGTAACATACATTTAAGCATACTTAATCAATCAAAATCATCAAATCATGCTTCAATCAATTTTGCCCAAATATTACCCTAATATATTTTTCATGCTCTTTAAGCTCAATGATACCATTGTTGGAAATTCTAATCCATGTCCCAAGATCAAAAGAGCAAACAAATATATAAATGAATGAACAATATTGAAGTATGGCGGAATCATACTCACAAAGATCGGAATGCGGATGCGTTGATGAAATAAAAAACACCTCCTTTGTGCTTTGGATGATTCGGCCAAGGTAAGAAAAAGAAGCTCCAAGCTTTGTTGATCCTCCAAGCTCAAGATTAGTTTCCCATAACACCTTTGTATGATCCCTTGATGGTGCTAGCCAAAGATGTGTATTAAAGTTCTAAACTTATACACTTCTTCACAAGTTTTAAAAAATGGAAGAAAAATGGAGAGCCAAAACTGCAGTGAAGTTTCGGTCATGAGAGGGAGAGGAAGAGTGTTAATTTTGATTTTATTTATCTTATATATTTGTTTTCAAAACAAAATAAAAGATTATACCAACTATGTCAAAAGTAAATCAAAAGTCAAATCAACCTTTCTTTCAAGATTTTGAGTGTTCCATTACACAATCAACCACAATAATCCCATCACCAAAAAAGGTAATCTTGACTAGTGATGTGATGGTTGATGTGACATGTGGGCCCCACACGATTCCAAATGCGAGTGGGCCCGCAAACACTCTCGGGCTCGGGTTCGATAATTCCGAATTAGCGAACTTCCGTCGCGACGTTAATTAAATCAATTTAATAAATAATTATGCCTAGCAAATTACTATTCACGTCGCTAACGAATTAACTCTAAATTAACTCGTTTGCCCGAATTAAAATCTAATTTTAATTCCGCGTCGAAATCGAATTTCGTTTAATATATCGAATATATTATTTTAACGATTAATTCCAAATTAATCTTCTCTCTCTTTGAATAGTACTTTATCCAAGATAAAGTCTCTCCGCAATTAATCCAAGATTAATGAGTTCGAATCATACGTCATCGGTGAATCTTCGGGAAGCGACCCAAGAGATCTCTGGATATGTTGGCAGTAAATACGGTCGTCGGACTATCCGAACACGTACGTACCAAGTACTACGTTTTTACCGATTTACAAGACAAGGTTAGCCTCTAGCAAAACGCCATGCCTACCCAATTCTCCAGAAATATTCTTACTGGAATATAGATCTATAACAGGCGTAGTATACCGGTAGTATAGTGTATGAGTCCAGTATCGGATGATCACATGTAAGGCCTGGGGCTGGAGATGTGTCTGCCCCGTACGATACATATATCGGACATCAAGCAACTAGTCTCTTTGAATCGGATAATCCTGACCTTGTCATATTATCCCGATGGTTGCAACCATTATAGAGTACTAGTTTGTATCCTGCGCGATCATCATCTCCATATGTCTGAAGTGATACTTCCGTCTTGACATCACACCCAATACACTACGATTCCTAAACCTAGAAGAGGTGTACACAGAACCTGTTAAAGCCCTGGACGACCAAAACTAAAGTCTACCGATTGTCGCAAGTACTAGCGATGCAAGTCTCAGGTTAAGACCATATGCACCTACCCTGAAGCGGACTCCCATAGACACGCAGACATACTACCAATGGGATTCCGCGGGGTCTATCCAGAGCGAAGCTGTTTTCCGTACCATCGGTAAAAAACACAACCTCCTACCGCACTTGCATAAGTATCCAATACTCAAATATATGAGAACTATGCTGTTGTGCCCTCACAACACGCACAAGTGCAGTACTAGTCTATTCCGCATTATCGATGTCCAATCTCGATATCTCGACTAATACTACGACTAGGGATATTTAATGATTAAACCTTATGGATTGATGATATGTCTCATATCATCTCAATCCGGAATAATCATAGGGACTTTTACCATTATATATCAAAGTAAATAAATTACAAAACGGTAAAAAGGCAATTTCATTACTACATAGTTAATTTTGTACAATAATACAATATCATTTACAAAATAGTGACGCTATGGGTCATAACTGTCTAACAGATAGGCTGGACACGCAGGGTCAAAATTCAAATTAAATACAATATTTACAATAATTTTCCAAATGCCACATCATCTAAATATCCCATCGATATACTTATCAAACAAATACATCAAAAGCATGCTCACACTACATTGGTCAATTAAATGTAATCCAATTAAGTAATTCTTCAATTTAATGACCACCAAGGTCATACAACGATTTGATTTACGCGAGTCAAACTAGTTAAGATAAATACTCAAAGTAAGTATTCTGAAGATATCGAACTACAATATTAATCCAATTAAATTGGATTCAATACTAATTCAAGTTAATTATAAATTAAACAATTACACTTATTCTATTAAATAATGCCTTTTGACTTGATTCCAATCCAATCCAAATGGTCTAAAAGGCTCATTTAGCATCCAATGCCAATTCTAGTAGGTCCAAATGGCTTTTAATTAATTCTTTAGGCATGGACCTTGGCCATTATGGATCAAGCCCATAATGCCTTGGCCCATTTAGGAATCACCATATGCTATAAATTAATTTTGGCTCATTAGGCCAAATTAGATTATTAAAGGCCCAAAAGTCATATTTTGAACTTTTATGGAAATAGTTTAGGCCCAAGTGGATCCAACCCAATTGTCCACAACCAAACTTGGCCTAACTAAGCTCATTAATCCATATATATCCAAATTAGCCCATTTAGTATTTTAGGGACTAATTTACATTAATACAATATTCCAAATATTAATTAATCCATTTTAAGTGTAATTAGCATAATTAATTAATTAATCTAACATTTCCAAAATATTAATTAATCTAATTAATCATGCTTATCATTCCAATTCATGTCCAACACAAATTGAAGCAAAATCAAGTCTCCAACAAGCATGCTAACTCACGGTAATGACAAGAAATTAATATCCAATTTGATTCCAATCCAATTAAATCAACATTCAACATATATATCGTGCCATTAACACATCCAAGTGTCAAAATTTAAAAATCACTATGAGTTACACTAGGGTAATTTTCTACCAACTTAGGGAAATTAGGGAAATTCCAACAATGCACAACTACAAGTTATCATCATCTAACATCAACCAACAACTCACTTTTGAATTTTCATGCTCTAAGCAAAAATTTCTAATTAAAGTTTATGAACCATAGTTTTCAAAATCATATTTAGCAAGGCTCTAAGACATGCCACAAGATCCTAAACATGATTATATGTGTGAAATAACAAGAAAAGTGGCGGAATCACTTACATTGTTAAATGGAGAAATTTCGAAATTTCCTCTCACTACAAGAAAACTGCCAAACAGCGATGGAAAAATCCGTAGCTAATTGACCATTAGCGACGGAATAGCGATGGAAAAATTTCGTCTCTATTTTGTTGGTCGCAAAAAAAATTGCGACGGAAATATTCCATCTGTCGCTAAAGTTAGCGACGGATGGAAATTTTGTCTCTATATAGCGATGAAATTTCCATCTCCAAGCTTGTTGTTATGTTGTTTATGCCTTGGGTGAGTTTCTCTATCACCTAATTTGACTCCTCCAAGTGCTAACTGTTAGTTTCTATGATTAGTCCCAAGATCATAATGAACAAAGAAATACGAATGAATAACGAAGAAGAGTGGCGGAAACACACTTATATCGATCGGTTTTGGATGCGTCAAACAACAAAAATTTTCCCTCCATGTAGTCCGCAATGCTCCAAGCTTTGTTTTGTCTTTCCAAGCTCTTGAATAAGTTTCCCTAATCACCTTGTATGATCCCTTGAAGAGTACTAGCCTTATGATAAATTTTGCAACAAAATCTTATCAATTTTTCCCTTCAATTTCGGCCAAGAAATGAAAGAAATGGGAGAGAAAATTGCTTCACTGGTTTCGGTAATTTGGGAGAGAGAAGTTCTATTTTTCAATTCTATTTTGGCTTCAAAAACCGTATACAAGAATTGGAAAAACAATTACCAAATTTTGGTAAATGGTTTACAAAAAGTCAAAGCCATTTTGGCTCCAATTTTTGCATTAATTGCCCACACCAAACTCCATCATAAATAGTGACAACATGTCACTCACAAAAAGACTTTGACATCTATCATATATAAATGACAAGTGATGTGACTCACGATGTGACTTGTGGGCCCCGCTCGAATTCGAAATGCGAGTGGGCCCGCAAACACTTCCGGGTTCAGTTTCGCTAATTCTGAATTAACGAACTTCCGTCGCGACGTAATTAATAATTATGCCTAGCGAAATTACTATTCACGTCGCTAACGAATTAATTTTAAATTAGCTCGTTTGCCCGAATTAAAATCTAATTTTAATTCCGCGTCGAAATCCAATTTCGTTTAATATATCGAATATATTATTTTGTCTATTAATTCCAAATTAATCTTTCTCTCTCTTCAAATAGTACTTTATCCAAGATAAAGTGTCTCCGCAATTAATCCTAGATTAATCATGCTCGAATCATACGTCATCGGTGAATCTTCGGGAAGCGACCCAAGAGATCCCTGGATATGTTGGCAGTAAATACGGTCGTCGGACTATCCGAACACGTATATACCTCGTACTACATTTTTTACCGATTTACGAGACAAGGTTGGCTTCTAGCAAAGCGCCATGCCTACCCAATTCTCCAGAAATATTCTTAATGGAATATATGATCTATATCAGGCGTAGTATACCGTAGTATTGCGTATTGCGATCCAGTATCAGATGTCACGTGGGAGGCCTGAGGCTGGAATAGTGTATGCCCCGTACGAAGCACATATCGGATATCAAGCAACTAGTCTCTTTGAATCGAATAATCATGACCTTGTCATATTATCCCGATGGTTGCAACACAATAGAGAACCAGTTCTGAATCCCTGCGTGATCATCATCTCCATATGTCTGAATTGATACTTCCGTCTTGACATCACATCCAATACACTACGATTCTCAATAAACCCAGAAGAGGCGTACACAGAACCTGTTAAAGCCCTGGACGACCAAAACCAAAGTGTAGCGATTGTCGCAAGTACTAGCGATGCAAGTCTCAGGTTAAGACCAAATACACCTACCCTGAAGCGGACTCTCATAGACACATATACATACTACCAATGGGATTCCGCAGGGTCTATCCAGAGCGAAGCTGTTTTCCATACCATCGGTAAAACACAACCTCATATCGTACTTGCATAAGTATCATATACTTAAATATATGGGAACTATGTCGTTATGCCCTCACAACGCGCACAATTACAATACTAGTCTATTCCGCATTATCGATGTCCAATCTCGATAATACTACGACTAGGGATATTTAATGATAAACCTTTATGGATTGATACTGTCTCATATCGTCTCAATCTGGAACTAATCATATGGACTTTTACCATTTATATTTCAAAGTAAATAAATTACAAAACGGTAAAAGGCAATTTCATTACTACATAGTTAATTTTGTACAATAATACAATATCATTTACAAAACAGTGAGGCTATGGGTCATAATTGTCTAACAATCTCCCACTTGGCCTATAGTCAGTCACTCAAGCATCTAATACCTGAACTATGTACATGTCGCTCAAACTTTTACAGAGGAATAGCTTTCGTCAGTGGATCTGCCATGTTGTCATCTGATGCGACCTTCTCGACCTTCACATGTTAGTGTTCCTAGAACATGCCAAGGATCTAATAAGCAAGAAAAGGTGTTCATAAATTCAAAATAAGTTGCGGAATTACTTACATTGAATGGATTTGAGGTTTTAATATTTTGAGAAGAGATCTCCAAGATCCAAGCTTTAAGTGATGATTCCAACTCTTGAAGTAGTTTCCCTATCACCTTAGTTGATTTCTCCAAGTGCTAGCTTTGTTGATTTTGCCACAAAATCAAAGAGAAGGTGGGATGAAGCTCACGCCCCTTTGAGAGGATATTAGGGTTTCCATTTTTTGTTCCAAGTGTGTTTTGTGTGAAGCATCCACAAGTGAAGAGAGAGAGAAGAGTTTTAGGTAAAACCAATTTACCCTTTACCTAAACAAGGTAGTTGGGTAAATGGTTTCACCAAAACCATTCCAAGGTAGTTGGATGGTGGGTGGCTTGGCATAAATGCCAACTACCCTCCCAACTACCACATGTGAAGTGGGCCCCACATTTGAATTCAAAATTCAAATGTCTCTACGAACATTTGTCGCGGCTCAGTTCCGTTTAATCCGTTTAAACGAACTTTCGTCGCTAAATAATTAAATCTAATTTAATTAAATAACGATGCCTCGCAAATATATTACGAATGTCATTTATGAATTAATTCTAAATTAATTCGTTCGTTCGTATTAAAGTCCGACTTTAATTCCGTTATGAAATCAAATTCATATTATATATCCAATATATTAATTTTAGCCCATACGAATAAATTAAATAGAAAAATCAAATTTAACTATTAAATTTATTTTACCGATTAATTCCAAATTAATCCCGTTCTCTCTCTTTCGAACACATTTAATCCCAGATTAAATAATACCTCAATTAATCCCAGATTAATTTTCTCCATCTTAATTAATCCCAGATTAATTCTCTCTCTTAATTAATCCCAGATTAATTCTAATTTAAATCAACTGTCATCGGTGAATCTTTGGGAAGCGACCCAAGAGATCCCTGGATATGTTGGGAGTAAATACGGTCATCGGATTATCCGAATACGTGCGTACCTCGTACCACGTGCTTACCGATTTACAAGACATGGTTGGCTTCTAGCAAAGCACCGTGCCTACCCAATTCTCCAGAAATATTCTTACTGGAATATATTATCTATGTCAGGCGTAGTATACGTAGTATTGCGTATTGCGATCCAGTATCTAATGTCACGTGCTAGGCCTGGGGCTGGAACTGTGTCTACCCCGTACGAAGCACATGTCAGATGTCTGGTAACTAGTCTCTATAATCGGATATACATGACCTAGTCATAACATCCCGATGACTGCAGTACTCAAGAGCACTAGTACCGTATCCTACGTGACATCATCTCCACTATGACTGAAGTGATACTTCTGTCTTGTCATCACACCCAATACACTACGATTCTCAATATACCCAGTAGAGGCATACACAGAACCGGTTAAAGCCTTGGACGACCAAAACTAAAGCATACCGATTGTCGCAAGCATTAGCGGTGCAAGTCTCAGGTTAAGACCAAATACACCTACCCTGATTTCGGACTTCCATAGACACATAGTCATACCACCAATGGAATTCCGATGGGTCTATCCAGAGCGAAGCTATTTTCCGTACCATTGGTAAAACACAACCTCCTATTACACTTGCATGAGTATCCTATACCCAAATATATGAGAACTATGCCGTTATGATCTCACATAACACGCACAAGTGTAATACTAGTCTATTCTGTATTATCGATGTCCAGTCTTGATAATACTACGACTATGGATATTTAATGATTAATCATTCGTGGACTGATACTGTCTCATATCATCTCAATCCAGGAACTAATCATAAGGACCTCCTATCATTTATACATCTAGGTGATCTAATCACAAATGATAAGAGTGCAATCTCCTTGTCACATAGTTAATTTGTACAACAACACCATGATCTGTACAAATAGTGACGTTATGGGTCATAATTGTCCAACAATCTCCCACTTGGCCTACAGCCAGTCACTCGAGTGTCTTACACTCGAACTATGTACGGTTCGCTCAAACTGCTGAGGAAAGGCTTTCGTCAGCGGATTTGTATGATTATCGTCTGATGCAATTTATTCGAATCACATCGCCACGATGTATGATCCGAACGAATCAGATGAATAGTCGAAGTATATATCTGGATCGCTGATGAGACCATTAATTCTTTAGTCTGCGCTGTAGCCTAGCTCAGCTGCTTACAGAACTATATCTAATCTAATTAGATTTGTTAATGACCCAGATGGCTTCTATTGCTGCCTCAGCCGCAACAATGACCCGCATTTGTTGTTTATTCGGTAACGGTATCTTTCTTGGAAGATTTCCAGCTCACTGTTCCATTATTCAAACTGTATTGTACCATTTTTTTTATCGGTTACAAAACTTACAGCAGTGATCCCAGTCACTTCAAGTTTTCCTTCTCCATAGTTTAAGACATCATCCTTAGTTCTATAAGATACTAACGGATGTTCTTAATATCAATCCAGTGACTATCACTTGGATTGATCCGTTTGTAACTCCATATGCTCAAAGCGTATGAGACATCAGGTCACGTATATTTTTCAATGTACGAGTTTTCAGAGAGTGTTAACAACTTTAAATCTATCCCAGTAGATCTTTATTCCTAGAATAAAGGTTGTTTCTCCCAAGAATTCTACGGAGAATTTTCATGAAAGCCAAGCTTTCATCGATTGTAATATAGGAATATCATTTCCAAGAATGACATATCATCATTATTTAGGACATTATTGTCAGTGCGCTCCCACTAACCTCCTTATATACACAAGAATCATTTTGTTTGAATTAAATCATAAACCATTATGATTACATCAAAACGATAATTCCAAAAACCTTATGCTTGCTTCAATCCAGACATGGATCGAATAACCTGCAAACCTTGTTTGCTAGTTTTGGTATGACAAAACCGTCAGGATATTGTAAACATCCTCAAAAGGTTTCCTTTTAAGGAAAGCGTTTTTGACGTTCATTTGCCATATTTCATAAATGAAATATACAGTATCAACAAGCATTATCCAAATAGATTTAACGTGGCAACATGTAAAAGATTTCGTTGTAATCAACATAATATTGATAACGATACATTTCCGCTACAAGCCTAGCTTAGCACGTTGGTATGCTGCCATCCACGTATGTCTTCCTTGAAGACTTATATAGTACCAATAGGCACAATGCCTTGCGGTACAACAACTAGTGTCCAAACATAGTTGATATACATGGAATCCATTTCGGACTTATGGCACTTTGCCATGATAGGGAGTCGATACCTAGTATCACTTCCTCATACGTAGTCAGTTTGTATTCCTCAAAAGATTGACATCTTTATGAGGTGAGATCAGAAACCCATACCCCAGGTTATTTTCTGACTCTCTCCGACCTACGATGTTCTTGTGTATTCGAAGATTATTGGTATGGTTTCATCCTTGATGAACCGTTTGTGTTCCATTAAGGACTTGGTGCCTTGAACAGTATAACTCCGATTTTCATCGAGTTTTATTATCCTCCCACTTACCATTGCATATCGGTATTCCTCTTAGGAAAACCGCATGGTGAGCAACAATCATATTGCTCTCTTAGTGAGTTGTATAAGTACTATACTTTGGTTTCCTTAGGATAACCTACAATTGGCACTTATCCAATTTTGGGTTCCTGTTTGGTATCATCCAAACATATGCATAGCATTCCCAAATCAATAGGAGTTAGAAAATCTGATTTCTTTCCTGTTTATATCTAATATGAAATCTGTCAAACAGATTTTCATGGAACCTTATTCAAAATAAGTATTGCACTGTTAATTGTTATCCCCTTTGAAGGAAAAATTGTAGCTTAGAGCGACTCATGATTAACCTTATCATGTCTAACAAAATTCAATTTCTCCGTTTGGACACACCGTCAAATTGACGTGTTCCAGGAGGAGTCCTCATTGAAAGAATACTATACTCTTTCAAGTATATGAGAAACTTATTGCTGAAGTATTTTTCATTATGGTCAAACCGTGATGTTTTAATACTTTAGCCGACCTGTTCATCTATTTCGTGTCGAAACTCTAAAAGTTTCCGATTTGTGTTCTTCAAAAGAAACACAACCATAACGCGATGCCATATCCGTAAAGGTCACGAAATATTCTTATCTACCTCTAGCCTAACTAGACATGGGCCCACTTACGTCACTATGAACAAGGGCTAATAGATCGGTGGCACTTACACTTTTACCAAGTAAAAGGTTTTTAGGTACTTTACCTAATGAACTAGATTTGTAGACATCATTTGAATGGAATCAAATCCGTCCTAGTATCTACTCTTCAAAAGTGTGGATATACGAGTCTTGTTTAATGTGTCCCAGACAACACTGCCACAAATAAGTCTTATCTGATCAAATCAGTTTGAGTTATTTGTTCGTCATATTATATGTTTGAGAGATTTATTTATATTCAAAATATAAATACTGTTATTCACATCTAATGTGTTTATCTCAATATCATCTTTATAAAATAAAACACTTTAGTGTTCTAGAATATAAAGGTATACTCGCAACGAGTTATACTCGATATAGAGATAATGTTTCTAGTCAAACTAGTTATATTATAATAGTTTCCTAATTTAAGTACACACCCAAAGGGTAGTTCCTAAACTTAGGTATCTGCGGTTGAAACAGCGACTGTCGTCCCGTTTCTGATTCGCAGATTAATCTCAACTGAAGTCAGTATCCTGCTCACAGCAGATTCTGCACATCAATGAATATTTATGTATCACACTATTTTAAAATCCAATTTTAATACTAGTAATGAACATATTTATGATAAACATACTTGAAGTCAGAGCCTCGCTCGTCTTCAATTCCTTCATGTCTGCTTTGTCCATACGGTAGTCATGCTTCAATGACCCCGTTTGCCACAATTTAGGCAGACATCTTGGGATATGTCCTTTATCTTCCTAGAAGATTATAATGATTTTGCCTTTGCCCTTTTTCACATTCCAGAAGTCTTTGGCCAAGCCTTGGCCTTCTAGAATATTGAAGTAAGATGCGCCTTGCGCTACTTGTCTTATTGCAAACTTTGGCTTTGTCTCATTGAGAATGGCCATTAACTCTCCAAGAGTTATTAATTGCAATTTAATACTTCTAAGATCTAAGAATAGATCTATGAAGATCCTTCAATTTCTTCATCATATTTTAAGGATCTAATCCTTAGTTATGATTAGGAAATTAAGGAGTCTTTATGGCAAGCATAATGGATTAAACATTAAAGTTATCATCACATGAATCTTTCAAGATCATGCTCTACTATTTGCTTAACTCCGAGCTTAGGCCTAAGATGTTATTTTATCAAATAAAGTAACTTCTTAGTTTCAGGACTATCCTGAAATTTATTCCCAATTTGAAAATTAAAGTCGTCTAAACACATTTTCCCTAGGATAATGTTTTAAACACTAATCTTTCAATTTAATTTGATTCTAATAGTCCAACTATTTAATCAACGATTTCAAGTACAATCTAATGTAATGATTACTATAGTCTAACTATATAACTTATTACAATTTTATTGTGTTAAAATCAAATATATATTGATTACTATAATCCAATTATATAATCATTATAAATGATTGGTAAAATCCAAATATATTGATTACTATAATCCAATTATATAATCAACTATATTTAAGGGTAAAATTCAAATGTATATTGATTACTATAATCCAATTATATAATCAACTATAAATGAAGTAGTTTGAATACAGTCTAACTGTTAAATTTAAACAACTATTAAATATTAGTCCAACTAACATTTAATTTATTTGACGAATGATATTTGATTGATTGAGCGCGTATGGCAAGTATCTAAACGAATATTGCAAATTTAATTCTTGCCTCCCACTATTTTTCGGCGAGCCTCTAACCCTCTGTGGAGTACTCGGGAAACCATGTTTCCTAGTGGGTTAGGATCCCGTTAAATAACACACAATCTTGACTTTGGCCAACAAATTGTATGATACTTAACTAGGTAGATCTCTAAGATCAATTGGATCCCATCCAATTCCTAGATCCAGTAGGTGGACATCCAAGTCCTAAACATATATCTTATATATGCCATATATCAAATATATTACCTAACTTTTTCCTCTGAATCAACTAAGCCTTGGCTTTGGCACAACAAACTTAATGATCTCAGTTAAGCGGAACCCATTGACATGGAAAGCTTCGTAATCAATGTCGATGGACAAGAAGTGATCTTGACTTTGGCCAACAAATCACGACTTGGACAAGACACCGATATGGAACAAAAATCTCATGATTCAAACACATCCGCAATTGAAAAATGTCTTGACTTTGGCAACAAACCAATGCCAACTTTGGATCTTGAGTAAGAATCACTCAACGGAAGGAAAAACGCTTAATATGTTTTGAGGGTTTTTCGCGTGCAAATTGGCAACCAATTTATTATCTTTGTTAAGGTCTCATCATCATACACCTTAAACATGCATTCTAAATACATAATAAAGCGCGTATAAATAATAAATTAATAATGATATACGGATGGATATGTCACAAATTGTTCCTAGAACAAATCACTCCATTTCCTCTCCCCGGCTAGAACTATTCTAACTTCTACCCAATTAAAAAATACAATAAAGAAACCTCATTTACATTGAGGGGAACAGGTGAGAAGAGAAATACAATGAGAGAGGAGATAAAAGGCTGGACACGTAGGTCCAATTTAATAAATTCTAAACTTATTACAACAATTTCCAAAACTGCCCTTGCCCTTCTAATATCCATCCGATATACATTATTCATACAACACATTCATGTAATCATACAAATCATGTTATTCAATCAATCTAATCCAATTAATTAATCTTTGAATTAATGACCATCCAATGTTCAAACAACGATTTGATTTGCACGAGTCCAACTCGTTTAAGAATAAATACTTAAAGTACGTATTCTTGAATTATATCGAACTACAACTTTAAATCCAATTATTTGTATTCAATACTAATTCCAAATTTAATTCCTAATTAAATATTTACACTTACTTATAAGCCTTAAAGACTTGGATTCCAAATCCAATCTTAATGGGTCTCAAAGGCCCAATAACATCCAATGTCATTTTAATTAAAGTCCAATGGGCTTTTAATTGATTCTTAAGGCATGGGCTTTGGCCATAATGGATCAAACCCAAAATGCCAAGGCCCAATAGGAATCACCCTATTGCCAACAAATCAATTTAGGCCCATTAGGCCTAATTAAATTCTTTAAAGGGCCAAGTGATGTATTTGGACCTTATGGAATTGGTTTTGGGCCCAATTGGATCCAATCCAAAAGTCCAAAACCAAACTTAGTCAAACCAAGCCCATTAAGCCCAAATACACACTTTTAGCCCAATTCATAATTAAAAGCTTATTAACATAATTATAATATTCCAAATATCACAATTACTTTAATTAAAGTGTATTAGCCATGATTAATTAATTAAACTCAATATTTCCAAAATACCAATTAACTTAATTAATCATGCTTAATCCATTAATTCATGCTCAACACAAATTGAAGCCAAAAATCATCATTTCATGCTCAACACAAATTGAATCCTAATTCATCATTTCATGCTCAACATGCTCTTTGATTATAACATAACATTATTGACTTTGATTCTAATCCAATCAAACCAACAATCAACATTTAAACATGTATTAAAACACATTATTTCATGTTACAAAAAACAAAAAACTGCAGTGCATTGCCTAGTAGAATTCGGCCAAGCTAAGAATTTTTTAACTTTTGATTCTTTTGATTTGTTTCAAATCTAATCATGCATAACTCTAAGTTATCAAATTCTAAGCATGCTCAAAGCATCAATTTAAAAAAATCATGCTCAAAACACAAAAGCCCCAAATTTTAGTCTCATGAACCCTAAAATTTTCATGCTTAAAATTGGCTCTTGATACCATTGTTAGTGTTCCTAGAACATGCCAAGGATCTAATAAGCAAGAAAATGTGTTCATAAATTCAAAATAAGTTGCAGAATTACTTACATTGAATGGATTTGAGGTTTTAATATTTTGAGAAGAGATCTCCAAGATCCAAGCTTTAAGTGATGATTCCAACTCTTGAAGTAGTTTCCATATCACCTTAGTTGATTTCTCCAAGTGCTAGCTTTGTTGATTTTGCCACAAAATCAAAGAGAAGGTGGGATGAAGCTCACGCCCCTTTGAGAGGATATTAGGGTTTCCATTTTTTGTTCCAAGTGTGTTTTGTGTGAAGCATCCACAAGTGAAGAGAGAGAGAAGAGTTTTAGGTAAAACCAATTTACCCTTTTACCTAAACAAGGTAGTTGGGTAAATGGTTTCACCAAAACCATTCCAAGGTAGTTGGATGGTGGGTAGCTTGGCATAAATGCCAACTACCCTCCCAACTACCACATGTGAAGTGGGCCCCACATTTGAATTCAAAATTCAAATGTCTCTACGAACATTTGCCGCAGCTCGGTTCCGTTAATCCGTTTAAACGAACTTTCATCGCTAAATAATTAAATCTAATTTAATTAAATAACGATGCCTCGCAAATATATTACGAATGTCATTTATGAATTAATTCTAAATTAATTCGTTCGTTCGTATTAAAGTCCGACTTTATTTCCGTAACGAAATCAAATTCCTATTAATATATCCAATAAATTAATTTTAGCCCATACGAATAAATTAAATAGAAAAATCAAATTTAACTATTAAATTTATTTTATCGATTAATTCCAAATTAATCCGTTCTCTCTCTTCCGAACACATTTAATCCCAGATTAAATAATACCTCAATTAATCCCAGATTAATTTTCTCCATCTTAATTAATCCAGATTAATTCTCTCTCTTAATTAATCCCGGATTAATTCTAATTTAAATCAACTGTCATCGGTGAATCTTTGGAAGCGACCCAAGAGATCCTGGATATGTTGGCAGTAAATACGGTCATCGGATTATCCGAATACGTGCGTACCTCGTACCACGTGCTTACCGATTTACAAAACATGGTTGGCTTCTAGCAAGGCACCGTGCCTACCCAATTCTCCAGAAATATTCTTACTGGAATATATAATCTATGTCAGGCGTAGTATACGTAGTATTGCGTATTGCAATCCAGTATCTAATGTCACGTGCTAGGCCTGGGGCTGGAACTGTGTCTACCCCGTACGAAGCACGTGTCGGATGTCTGGTAACTAGTCTCTATAATCGGATATACATGACCTAGTCATAACATCCCGATGACTACAGTACTCAAGAGCACTAGTACCGTATCCTACGTGACATCATCTCCACTATGACTGGAGTGATACTTTCGTCTTGACATCACACCCAATACACTACGATTCTCAATATACCCAGCAGAGGCGTACACAGAACCGGTTAAATCCTTAGACGACCAAAACTAAAGCATATTGATTGTCGCAAGCATTAGCGGTGCAAGTCTCAGGTTAAGACCAAATACACCTACCCTGATTTCGGACTTCCATAGACACATAGTCATACCACCAATGGAATTCCGAGGGGTCTATCCAGAGCGAAGCTATTTTCCGTACCATCGGTAAAACACAACCTCCTATTACACTTGCATGAGTATCCTATACCCAAATATATGAGAACTATGCCGTTATGATCTCACATAACACGCACAAGTGTAATACTAGTCCATTCCACATTATCGATGTCCAGTCTCGATAATACTACGACTAGGGATATTAATGATTAATCATTCGTGGACTGATATTGTCTCATATCATCTCAATCCAGGAACTAATCATAAGGACCTCCTATCATTTATACATCTAGGTGATTTAATCACAAATGATAAGAGTGCAATCTCCTTGTCACATAGTTAATTTGTACAACAACACCATGATCTGTACAAATAGTGACGTTATGGGTAATAATTGTCCAACAATTTCGCCACGATGTATGATCTCACGAATCAGATGGAAACGTCGAAGAACATGCTTGGATCGTTAATGAGACCGCGGTTCCTTAGCCTGCGCTATAGCTCCATTATTGTCACAATACAATGGAACGGGCTCGGCTGCTAACGGAACTACTCTTAATCCAATTAGGATTTTCGGATCCAAACTGCTTCCTTTATTGCTTCAGCTGCAGTAATGTACCGCGCTTCTGTTGTTGAATCGGCAACAGTCTCTTGCTTGGAAGATTTCCAGCTCACTGCTCCGTTATTCAAACAAAATATGTACCCGGATTGCGACTTGCAGTTATTTTTGTCGGTTTGGAAACTTGCATCGGTATACCTAGTTACCTCAAGTTCTCCATCTCCATAGATTAAGAAAGCATCCTTAGTTCGTCTAAGATACTTAAAGATGTTCTTAACCGCCATCCAGTGACCTTCACCTGGATCGGCCTGATAGCGACTACACATGCTCAAAGCATAGGTGACATCAGGTCGCGTACATATCATGGCATACATGATCGATCCGAATGCCGAGACGAACGGTATCCGACTCATGTTGTCTCTCTCATCTTGAGTTTTAGGACACATGTCCTTAGATAGATAGACGCCATGTGACACTGGCAACAGTCCTCTCTTGGACTGATCCATGTTGAATCTCTTCAACACTTTGTCAATGTACGTACTCTGGGAAAGTCCAAGCAGCTTTCTAGATTTATCCCGGTAGATCTTTATTCCCAGAATAAAGGCTGCTTCTCCCAGATCTTTCATGGAGAATTTCAATGAAAGCCAAGCTTTCACCGACGTTAGTATCGGAATGTCATTGCCTATAAGTAATACATCGTCAACATAAAGGACAATAAAAGTCAGTGTTCTCCCACTAACCTTCTTGTATACACAAGGATCATCTTCGTTTTGAATGAAATCATATTCTTTTATGATCTCATCAAAACGTTGGTTCCATGACCGCGATGCTTGCTTCAGTCCATAAATGGACCGATTTAACTTACAAACCTTGTTTGCAAGTCTAGGCACGATAAAATCGTCAGGCTGTTGCATATAAACATCCTCCAAAAGGTTTCCGTTAAGGAAAGCGGTTTTAACGTCAATCTGCCATATCTCGTAATCAAAATATGCAGCAATAACAAGCATTATTCGAATAGATTTAATCATGGCAACGGGTGAGAAAGTTTCGTCGTAATCGACATCATGTCGTTGACGATACCCCTTCGCTACAAGCCTAGCTTTGTACGTTTGTACGTTTCCATCCATGTCGGTCTTCTTCTTGAAGACCCATTTGCATCCAATAGGCTTTACGCCTTCTGGTGCATCAACCAGTTTCCAAACTTGGTTGGTGTACATGGAATCCATTTCGGACTTCATGGTATCTTGCCATAAAGCGGAATCGATATCTTGTATCGCTTCCTCATACGTAGCCGGTTCATTATCCTCAATAAGATTAATATCTACATGAGGTGAGATCAGAAACCCATACCTCTCAGGTTATTTCCTAACTCTCTCCGACCTACGCGGTCCTTGTGTAATAGAAGATTGTGGTACAGTCTCATCCCGGATGGACTGTTCTTGTTCTGTTGAGGATTCTATGCCAGGAACAGTATCACTCCGATTTTCATCGAGTTCTACTTTCCTCCCACTAACCATCGAGTTCTACTTTCCTCCCACTAACCACTGCATTTAGGAATTCCTTCTCAAGGAAAACCGCATGTAGAGCAACAAATACTTTGTTCTCTCGTGGGTGATAGAAGTAATATCCTTTGGTTTCCCTAGGATATCCTACGAATAGGAATTTATCCGATTTAGGCTCAAGTTTGGTACCTTCCAAACGTTTGACGTATGCCCAGCATCCCCAAATCTTCAAGAATGAGAAACCCGGTTTCTTTCCTGTCCATATCTCATATGGTGTCTGTTGTACAGACTTTGACGGAACCTTATTCAAAATAAGAATTGCACTGTTTAATGCATATCCCCAGAAGGAAATAGGTAGCTCAGTGCGACTCATCATAGACCTAACCATGTCCAACAAAGTTCGGTTTCTCCGTTCGGACACACCGTTTAATTGCGGTGTTCCAGGAGGAGTCCACTGTGAAAGAATACCATATTCTTTCAAGTAATCTAGAAACTCATTACTCAAGTATTCGCCACCATCGTCCAACCGTAATGTCTTTATACTCTTACCGGTCTGTTTTTCAACTTCGTGTCGAAACTCTTTGAATTTCTCAAAAGTTTTCGACTTGTGTCTCATAAGATACACATAACCATAACGCGATGCATCATCCGTAAAGGTTACGAAGTATTCGTATCCACCTCTACCTGGCTAGACATGGGCCCACATACGTCACTATGAACGAGGTCTAACAGTTCAGTGGCTAGTTCACCTTTACCGCTAAAAGGTGATTTAGGCATTTTGCCTAATAAGCAAGATTCACAGAAGTCATATGAATTTGGATCAAATCCGTCCAACTACCCACTCTTCGAAAGTGTGGATATGTGAGTCTTGTTTATGTGTCCCAGACGACAGTGCCAGATATAAGTTTCATCTTTGTTACTCATTTTGAGCCTTTTGTTTCTTATGTTATATGTTTAAGATTGATTTATATTCAAAATATAAAGACCATTATTTGCAACAGCAGTGCAAATTTCTACATCATTTTTACATAAAACACCCAGTGTTTCTAAATACAAAAGTATACCCACATTGGGTTAACATAGATACAGAAATAATATTCCTAGTCAAACTAGGTACATAATAACAGTCATTAAGTTCAAGTACATGCCCCGAGGGCAGTTCTAAAACAAAAGTGCCAACGGCCAAAACGGCGACTGGTGCCCCATTTCCGACGCGTAGATCAATCTCCCCTGAGGCCAGTCTCCTGCTAATCCACAGATCCTGCACATCAGTACATATGTGAGTACCACAACCAGAATCAAAAATATAATTTTTAAAACTAGAAGTAGTCATGTTTATTTCAATAACAAACATACCTGAAGCCGGTGTCTTGCCCGCTTTACTTCTGGAGCGTCTTGTACTCGCGGCAGTCACGCTTCTAGTGACCCCGCTTGCCGCACTGGAGGAAAACATCCTGAGATTTGTCCTTAGGCTTCCCAGAAGCCTTTGACGATTTGGCTTTGCCCTTCTTTTATGCTTCTTCTTCTCACACCTTCAGTCGCCTTGGGCCCAACCCTTGGTGTCTGAGATGTCGAAGCAAAGTGCGCCTCGCGCTTGTTGCCCTTAAGCATCTCTTTTTCAGCTTCCTTGAGAATTGACAACAACTCTCCAAGAGTATCATCAGTGTTCATCAGGTTATAGCTTATGATGAACTATTTCCAAGTGTTGGGGAGAGATTGCAAGATCATATCTATGGTAATCTCAGCCTCTAAGACTATCCCCATCTTAGCCAGCTCATCTATGTCAGCAATCATCTGTGCCACATGGGACTCAACAGACATGCCTTCTGACATACGTGAATGGAAGATTTTCTTCACTAACTCATATTTCTGCGAACTTCGGTTAGATCGGTGAAGATCGTGCAACCTCGCCAACATGTTATAGGGATCCAAGTCCATGTTCTGTCGACGGAAATGCTGAGTCATAGCAGCAAGCATAATTGACTGAGCAGTTTCACAATCATCGCTGTGAGTCTTCCAAAGCTCCAGCTCAAGTAGCTCATCAGGTTTGGGCTTAGGCCCAAGAGGTCTCTGTATAGTATATAGCAGCCTCTCGGCTCCAAGGACTATCCTCAGATTCATTTCCCAATCGGCAAAGTTCGTGCCCTTGAAGACATTTTCGCCCATGATAATGTCTCAGATATTTCCCTTTCCAGTCATCTTGATTACGATAGTCTAACTATCTAATCAACGATATATGGGTACAGTCTAACTGTTACATGAAAAATAACATTATATTAGTCCAACTAATAAAATAATTTTGACGAAATAATTATGAAAGCGCGTAAAGCTAAGTATCTGAATGAAATTGCAAATTCAATACTAGCCTCCCACTATTTTTCGGCGAGCCTCTAACCCTCTGTCGAGTACTTAGGAAACCCAGTTTCCTAGTGGGCTAGGATCCCGTTAAATAACACACAACCTTGATGGCCAACAAGCTGTATGATATTTAACTAGGTAGATCTCGAAGATCAATTGGATCTAATCCAATTCCTAGATCCGGTAGGTGGATATCCAAGTCCGAAACATATATACAGTATATATGCCAATATATCCAATATATTTTCCTAACCTTTTTCCTCTGAATCAACTAAGCCTTGGCTTTGGCACAACAAGGTTAATGATTCCAGTTAAGCGGGACCCATTAACATGGAAAGTTTCGTAATCAATGTCGATGGACAAGAAGTGATCTTGACTTTGGCCAACAAATCACGACTTGGACAAGACACCGATATGGAACAAAACTCTCATGATTCAAACACATCCGCAATTGACAAAGGTCTTGACTTTGGCCAACAAACCAATGCCAACTTTGGATCTTGAGTAAGAATCACTTAACTGAAGGAAAAAACGCTTAATATGATTTGAGGGTTTTTCGCGTAAATTGGCAACCAATTTATTATCTTTGTTAAGGTCTCATCATACACCCTTAAGCATGCTTCTAAAACATCATAAAGCGCGAAAGTAAATTAATAACGATATGCGGATGGATATTTAAACAGATTGTTCCTAGAACAAATCGCTCAATTTCCTCTCCCCGGCTAGCACTATTCTACTTCTACCCAATTACATAATACAATAATAGAAACCTCATTAACATTGAGGGGAATTAGGTGAGAAGAGAATACAAAGAATAATGAGAGAGAAGGCTGGACACGCAGGGCCAATTTATAAATTCCAAATTTACAATAATTTCCAAAAATACCCTTTCCCTTCTAATATCCATCTGATATACGCTATTCATTCAACACATCCATATATTCATTCATAGCATGCATTACAACCAATCTAATTCAATTAATTAGTCTTTAATTATGTGACCATCCAATGTTCAAACAACGATTTGATTTTGCGCGAGTCCGACTCGTTTGAGAATAAGCACTCAAAGTACGAATTCTTGAATTATATCGAACTACTCGTTAAATCTAATTTAAGTCGTATTCAATACTAATTCTATTATTTAATTCCAAATTAAATATTTACACTTTTTAATGCGCTTTAACGACTTAGATTCCAAATCTAATCCTATCGGGTCTCAAAGCCCAACTAACATCCAATGTTCGTTTAATTAAAGCCCGATGGGCTTTCAATTGATTTCATAAGGCATGGGCTTTGGTCAATATGGGTCAAACCCAATTACCAAGCCCAAGTAAGGAATCACCATTATTTTCCATAAAACCAATATCAAGCCCATAAGGCCCAATTAAACTTTAAAGCCCATTTATTACATTTGGACTTAATGGAATGATGTAGGCCCAATTAGGATCCAATCCAATTGGCCTAAACCAACTTGGCCAAACCAAGCCCATTATGCCCAAATATAATAATTTCAAGCCCAATTCAAAATTAAGCCCATTAACCAAATTTTAAAATTCCAAATTTTATAACTTAGTTAATTAAAGTGTAATATATCAATTAATTAACTAAATCAATATTTCCAAAATACAATTTACCAATTAATTATGTATCTAATTATTCAATTATTGTCCAATAATTTTTGAATCAAAAATCAAGTCCATACATGCCATATAGCTCTCGGCCAAGGTAAGCTTTTAAGTCCGATTTCGTTTTTCAATCCGATCGAATTACAAATCAACTTTTCATTCGTTTCAACTCATCCAATGATCATCAAAACAAAATTTTCCAATAGCCTAGGGTACTACTCATATTCGGCCAAGCCTTAAGGTGGGGCAAATTTTGATCCAATCATAATTTGTTGAAATTGATCCAATCCAACCTCATTTCATCAACATACAAGCATACTCAACCAATCAATTTAATCAAATCATGCTCACATGGATTTTCCCCAAATTTTACCCTAATACATTTCATGCTCATTTTAGGCTCAATGATACCATTGTTGGTTTCTATGATTAGTCCCAAGATCATAATGAACAAAGAAATGTGAATGAATAACGAAGAAGAGTGGCGGAAATACACTTACATCGATCGGTTTTGGATGCGTCAAACAAAAAATTTTTTCCCTCCAAGCAGTCCAAGATTCGGCCAAGGCAGTCCACAATGCTCCAAGCTTTGTTTTGTCTTTCCAAGCTCTTGAATAGGTTTCCCTAATCACCTTGTATGATCCCTTGAAGAGTGCTAGCCCTTATGATAAATTTTGCAACAAAATCTTATCAATTTTTCCCTTCAATTTCGGCCAAGAAATGAAAGAAATGGGAGAGAAAATTGCTTCACTGGTTTCAGCAATTAGGGAGAGAGAAGAAGTTTTGTTTTTCAATTCTATTTTGGCTTCAAAAACCGTATACAAGAATTGGAAAAACAATTACCAAATTTTGGTAAATGGTTTACAAAAAGTCAAAGCCATTTTGGCTCCAATTTTTGCATTAATTGCCCACACCAAACTCCATCATAAATAGTGACAACATGTCACTCACAAAAAGACTTTGACATCTATCACATATAAATGACAAGTGATGTGACTCACGATGTGACTTGTGGGCCCTGCTCGAATTCGAAATGCGAGTGGGCCCGCAAACACTTCCGGGCTCGGTTTCGTTAATTCTGAATTAACGAACTTCCGTCGTGACGTAATTAAATAATTATGCCTAGCGAAATTACTATTCACATCGCTAACGAATTAATTCTAAATTAACTCGTTTGCCCGAATTAAAATCTAATTTTAATTCCGCGTCGAAATCCAATTTCGTTTAATATATCGAATATATTATTTTGTCGATTAATTCCAAATTAATCTTTCTCTCTCTTCAAATAGTACTTTATCTAAGATAAAGTGTCTCCGCGATTAATCCTAGATTAATCATGCTCGAATCATACGTCATCGGTGAATCTTCGGGAAGTGACCCAAGAGATCCCTGGATATGTTGGCAGTAAATACGGTCGTCGGACTATCCGAACACGTATGTACCTCGTACTACGTTTTTTTACCGATTTACGAGACAAGGTTGGCTTCTAGCAAAGCGCCATGCCTACCCAATTCTCCAGAAATATTCTTAATGGAATATACGATCTATATCAGGCGTAGTATACCGTAGTATTACGTATTGCGATCCAGTATCGGATGTCATGTGCGAGGCCTGGGGCTGGAATAGTGTCTGCCCCGTACGAAGCACATATCGGATATCAAGCAACTAGTCTATTTGAATCGAATAATCATGACCTTGTCATATTATCCCGATGGTTGCAACACAATAGAGAACCAGTTCTGAATCCCTGTGTGATCATCATCTCCATATGTCTGAAGTGATACTTCCGTCTTGACATCACATCCAATACACTATGATTCTCAATAAAACCAGAAGAGGCGTACACAAAACCTGTTAAAAGCCCTGGACGACCAAAACCAAAGTTTAGCGATTGTCGCAAGTACTAGCGATGCAAGTCTCAGGTTAAGACCAAATACACCTACCCTGAAGCGGACTCCCATAGACACATATACATACTACCAATGGGATTCCGCAGGGTCTATCCAGAGCGAAGCTGTTTTCCGTACCATCGGTAAAACACAACCTCTTATCGCACTTGCATAAGTATCATATACTTAAATATATGAGAACTATGTCGTTATGCCCTCACAACGCGCACAAGTGCAATACTAGTCTATTTCACATTATCGATGTACAATCTCGATAATACTACGATTATGGATATTTAATGATTAAACCTTTATGGATTGATACTGTCTCATATCATCTCAATCCGGAACTAATCATATGGACTTTTACCATTTATATTTCAAAGTAAATAAATTACAAAACGGTAAAAGGCAATTTCATTACTACATAGTTAATTTTGTACAAAAACACAATGTCTTTTACAAACAGTGACGCTATAGGTCATAACTGTCCAACACTAACTATGTAGAAATTTTGAAGCAAAATTTCACTCTAATATAGAGAAGTATTCGTCCATGGAGAGGAAGAAGAGAGAGTGAGATATTTTTTTCAAGACTTGGTGGTTGTGTGTGTTAAATGCAATTAATAAATTAAGCCAACTACTTACATCAATCTTTGACATTTGTTTCCAAAACAAACAAAACCATTCCCCTTTTCCACCATACACATATTCGGCCAATGCATATATTTTTCCTTAATTTTGTAACAATTGTATTAACTTTCAATAAAGGCAATATATGTTACAAAAATAAAAAGTTACTACCTTATTAAAAGGTTTAACTTCCAAAATAATGCCAAGGGTTTCCAAAACCCAAAAATTGGAATTCCTTATTTAACCTTACATTAAAAAAATTTGGAATTCCTAATTTGACCTTACATTAAATTATATCTTATATAATTTAATACATTTATTTAAATATCATATATTTAATAAAACCATATATTAACTTTTAATATAATGTTTCAAGTGTGACAAAATAATATTATTAATCATATTAATAATATTTATACATTTGTAAGTATATAATTGGACTATCCAATTATACTAAATCCGCTATAGTAAATCGAGCTAGCATGGGGACCAAATGGACCTATGGTTCTGAGCTCCAATAATCTCGAAATATTAATTAAGCTCTTAATTAAATATTTCGAATTATTAACTCCGGGTTATTCCATTAAAACTCGAAGTTGCACTCTCATTGCCGCATATGATATATTAAGCTGAACCAAGTCGGTGTCCATCGATATAGTCACTACATATAGATTATTCATTCACGAGTATCTCGTAATTAGAGACGGGTCATAATATCCGTTATACCCCTCTAATTATTTTTACCTTAAGTATCATTGATTCTCTAGTGAATGATTTATTCATAACGAATATGAATTTTAATCTTTCTATTTGTAATAGAAAGACTTGTGCGCTCTAACCGTTCAAGTTCCAAATCAACCCTTAAGAAAGATACTCCTCTACTTCTCGCAAGAAGGAGTGAACTCCATATCTATGTAAAACGTTCCAAGCTACACAACAGACCATGCCCCCAAAGTACATAGCTTTTGGTCGGGATTGATACACCAACCTCACCTTTGTAAATCAAATGACATAGCCTGCCATGCAGGAGTTCGTAGTACAGTCAAGATTAAGATTAATCCATATATGATCATCTAGTAGATCTAAATGACTTTATTTGTTTAACAGATATTATAAGAATGTCATTTCCATCTTGGTCCAGTCCTATATGATCACATCATACAAAGTGCCTTCATTCTCATGTCTCTACATGGACGATCTCGGATTAAGGTCGCCATACAAATATAGAATGGAGCGCAACTATAGATAAACCGCAAACAAAGTACCCGCTTTGTTTGCTCTCTATGGACTATTTAAGATTACTAACTTCATACTTAAATCCTCTTGTGTATGACACTCATACACTAAGTCTGAATGTACATAAGTAATATAGGGTATTCAAGATAATTTATAATATGCGAAAATTAAACAAACATTAAAATAAATGAACAATGCATCATTTTATTTCAAAACACATAAAGTCGTTTACATCATATTTAGCTCTAGGGCATACATCCCAACAAATACATCTAGTGGGTTTCGAACACTAAATCTAAAAGGAGCAAATGACTCAAACACAAAACCTTTACCACTAAGGCAATCCCTTAGGGTTAAAAAACCTGAACTCTTACCTGCAATTTTTTCATCAAACCTATTACAAATTTGGACTTATATAAAGTTAGAATCATCCCCAAAGTTTTTACATCGCACATACTTCACATTAACCTTCGTTATGACCACATTATATCTCAGTCATATTGGTAATTGTAAGTTACATAATATATACCCCAGTCACATTATTTACTTTAATCACATTGCCGACCATCAGTCACATTGATCACAGTCACAAAAAAATTTCACTTTAATTCACAAGAATTGAGTCATAGTCATTGTGGATGTTGGTTTTCACCTGAGGTCCAGAATTGAGAATCTGAAGTATGGGGCGCTAGTGAACCTGCAAAACAAAGGTAGAACGAGTGGGGAGTACTACCCACCGGTGTGGTGGAAGCCGTAGGCTCTTTGAAGCTCAAGTCAGTGGCGAAGATGAGCTGTAAATAAAGGAAGAGCAAGGCTTGATGTTACATTGACTTCTATAGACTGCCATGAGGGCGGTGACCAGTGTTTATAGAGTAAGAAACTTAAAGAGTTTCAAGTATGAGAGCTAAAATCTGCCTTGAACAATGAATCATCTCTTCCTTTTATAGACTCCTTCGAGGTCAGCTTTAATTTCCTCCATTAATTGCTTGTCAGTTGGGTGTCTGAAATGGCTAACTACGTGGGTGAGTTACTAACCTTGATTTATGTGCTTTAGGTTTCGATAACTGATAAGCCAAAGGTTTGCTTGGTAGACCTTTCTTTGTGCGTCGGCCTGAGAAGGTAATTGGGTCTTTGGCCCAAGTTTATTCTAGGTACTGTTTGGAGGGATTGGACTACCACTGGTGTAGGGCCTGAAGCAAAAAGTTAAAAATGCCCCTGGCCCAAATTTGGCCCATACAGTTTGTGCCATACTCTATAAGTCGAGAAGTCATTGACTTGGAGAGTGTTTCAGAACATGTTGTATGAAACAAGATGTAAGAGTACCTGTCAAGAATGTATAGCTCTAAGCACAATCCTTAATCGTTTGGGTTAATGGATGGTTAACACGTTAGAACAGAAGAGTTGTGTAATTTTTAGTGTTCCTTCTGATTAAAATGCAGTCTATGTTTATGAACTAGACTTGACATGAGCCATGGGGAATTTCCTCAGCCGACTGAACGAGACGATGATTCAAGGTATAGTTCATACGACATGAATCATTTGGATGTTAAGTAATCAAAGTCTTCGACTTGACTCGACATGAGTCTATGGGGAATGTCTCATGCGACTGAACCTGACGAAGGTTCATGGGTTAATTCATACGTTATTTTTTTCTGGAATAATAATGATCTAGGTCTTCATTTGATTCGACATAAGTCCATGGGGGAAGTCCTCGGTCGACTAAACCAGATGAAGGTTCAAGAGTCAATTCATACAACATGTCATCTTGACTGAGGGAAGTCCAAATCTTCATTTTACTCGACATGAGTCCATGAGGGATGTCCCCAGTCGACTGAACGAGATGAAGGTTCATGAATCAATTCATACGACATTGACGTCCAAAATGAGGGAAGTTAAAGTCTTCATTTGACTCGACATGAGTCCATGAGGGATGTCCCCGGTCGACTGAACCAGATGAAGGTTCGGGAGTCAATTCATACAATATTGACGTCTGGACTGAGGGAAGTCCAAGTCTTTATTTGACTCGACATGAGTCCATGGGGGATGTCCCCGGTCGACTAAACTAGCTGAAGGTTCAAGATTCAATTCATAAGACATTTTCGTTTGGAGTGAGGGACGTCCAAGTCTTTATTTGACTCGACATGAGTCTATAGGGGATGTCCCCGGCCGACTGAACCAGATGAAGGTTCAAGAGTCAATTCATACGACATTGTCGTCTGGATTGATGGAAGTCCAAGTCTTCAATTGACTCGACATGAGTCCATGGGGGATGTCCTCGGTCGACTGAACCAGATGAAGGTTCAAAAGTCAATTCATACGACATTATCGTCCGGACTGAGGGAAGTCCAAGTCTTTAATTGACATGACATGAGTCCATGGGGGATGTCCCCGGTCGACTGAACGAGATGAAGGTTCATGAGTCAATTCATACGACATTGACGTTTGAACTGAGGGAATTCCAAGTCTTCATTTGACTCGACATGAGTCCATGAGGGATGTCCCCGGTCAACTGAACCATATGAAGGTTCATGATTCAATTCATACGACATTGTCTTCTGGACTGAGGGAAGTCAAAGTCTTCATTTGACTCGACATGAGTCTGTAGAGATGTCCCCAGTCGACTGAACCAAATGAAGGTTCGGGAGTCAATTCATACAACATTGTCCTCTGGACCGAGGGAAGTCCAAGTCTTCATTTGACTCGACATGAGTCCGTGGGGATGTCTCCGGTCGACTGAACCAAATGAAGGTTCCGGAGTCAATTCATACGACATTGTCGTCTTGACTAAGGGAAGTCCAAGTCTTCAATTGACTCGACATGAGTATATGGGGGTGTCCCCGGTCGATTGAACCAGATGAAGGTTCATGAGTCAATTCATACGACATTTTCGCCTAGACTTAGGGAAGTCTAAGTCTTCATTTGATGTCATGTCACATGATTTCTCATATACTTCTAAGTCTTCGTACGATATCGTGTCAGATAGCATCATACCTTGTAGTAAGTCTACTCATGAGGTAGTATCGAATGGCATCATCATCCATACCAAGCCTTCACATAATGTCATATTGAGTCTTAACTTGAGGAATCTTTCATCATAATTTCTTTCAGTCGACGTTATTGAAAGATTCCTTAATTACTTGATGGGCCTTGATTGTTTCTAGGCATTTCTCCACTCATTTAATACAACCCTAGCGTAAGTTTCGATGTGCTTTTGGCGAGAATTCGAGGCGCCAATGAGGATGGTATAAAAGAGAGCTTTGAGTGTTCATTTGCCTCATTTGCAAAATCTCACTTCAGTCATCAATTAGGGAGAAGTCTCAAGCCCTTCAAGGTATTCTTCAAAAACCCATCTCTTGTTCTTCAATATCTTTGAATATTCATAGTGTAGATTCAAGCTGTTCTTAGTCAACATAGGTTGTTTGATCTTTGGAATCGTAGATTTATTGTTGAAATTATGTTTAAGGATTGGAGTAGAGTTTGATCTTTAGGGAATATATTTTTAAGAAATCTTATGTTCGTACGCTTGTCGTTTGGAGAATGTCGAGTGAATAATCCTTAGGCATTTTAGGCGCTGAGATTGATAGATTTGTTGAATTATATTCTAGTGAGTCGAGAGAGGAAGAAACATATAGGGATTGGTCATATGAGGATCTAATTGAGGCAGGATTAATAACGGTAGCGGAGTTATCTCATGAGGTTCCTATTGAGGCTATACCACTTAGAACTTTGCCAGCAATTGGAAAGTCGAGTGGGATTCCCAGCACCAGTGAACTAACAAACCTGTTAACCAAGAACCATGCCAGTCGAGAGATAGAGAAATCACTGAAGGAATTTAGGTGCAAGTATAGGTTTCCAAACTCATTAGAACTAAGATTATCTTTGCCGAGTGAAAGAATAGATTACAAATTCCCAAGGTGGATTGGGTTCTATGAACGACCTTTTGCAGACAGGCTTAGATTTCCCATACCGAGACTAGTTCGTGAGGTTTTGGATCATTTTTCAGATCGCTCTTTCTCAATTGATGTCAAATACTTGGAGGATTCTATTATCGATTGAGTGTATGGATTTTGAATTAGGAGTGTTCTTCATAGTGAAGGATTAGCTATTCTTATACTACCTAAAAGAGAATCTGACTAAAAATGGAAGATACACTCTGTTTCTTCGCCAGAAGAAGAAACATTTAGTGACTGGGCTCCTAACAAACGATATGGGGAACTGGAAATCTGATTATTTTTTGTGAGGGTTGATAGTGTATTTGGGTCGGCTGGAGCTGGTCGAATCCCAAAACATTGGAGTTTATCGAGTGAGTTTTACATCTTCATCATGCATTTTTTTTTTAATGCACTAGTGTAATGAGACTAATATCTTTTTTCTGTTTTTGCAGATCCTCTACAAAATAGGTCGTTTGAGAGAACAAGTCGAACCGTTTCCAATACTAAGGCTATCCTAGCTTTGCCAGCTGAAGATAGAGACTAGAGAGTCATCTTGGTTGAGAAGAGATTGATGGCGACTCTGTTGTGGAAGGAGATTCACGATCAAAAATATACATTTTTGGCCCTTTGTAAACATAAATTGGCTGAGATATACTGTAATTGTTCGTGTCGAGAAATATATGGAGAGTCGACATTTTTAAAGCCTCTAACACCTGAAGAACTTTTATGCTCAGAAGACATTTTGTCAGGGCATTTTAAAATATCTTCAATTGACGAAATGAAGAGCCGGATGAGAGCCAAGAGAGCAAATGTGAAGGAACACGAAGTAGAAAAGGTTGAGGTTCCTAAATTAAAAGAAGTCGTATCAGATGAGGCTGCAGTGGCAAAATGACAGTCGACTTGGATGACTGTGGCTGGGAAGAAAATGAAAGTTGTTCCTGAGGTGAAGGAGGATTTAGAAAATGTCATAATAAGGATCCTGCACGGGTCGACTGCGATTTCGGATCCTTCCAGCCTTAACAAATTTGTGAAAAGGGCTTCTACTGGAAGAAGATGAAAACAAGCTAACAGAGATAGGGCCAATTGAAGCAATGAAGAAAGCAGCAGCTTTGAGTTATCAAGTATGAACTCACCCAAACTTATTCTTTTGATATTTCTTTTATTTTTGGTCGAATAAGTACTAATTTTGGGTTTTTCAGACATTGGAATACAGCTTGTACATTGCAGACGTACGCCAAGTCAAGTAAAAAGAGGATAATGGGCTTGGAAAAATCCCTTACTGTAGTAAGGAATGAAGCAGCTGAGTTGAATTCCAGGTTGGATGCTTCTGAGAGGAAGGGAAATGGATTAGAGAATGAGTTGAAGGAAACCAAGGATACACTTAAGGTGGAGAGAGAAGTGTCTGAAGCCACAATTGAAGCCTACAAGCAGGACTTTGATGATGTAAAAAAAAAAGAATGAGCAACTGCTTGAGAAACTTGAAGAAATTGCATTCGAGTCCATGATGAAGGAAATGAGCAATTTAATGAAGGATTATCTTGAAGGAAAAGCTATTGCATGGAAGCCTAAGAAGTGGATTCGAGAATACGACAAGCTGGGGGTTGGACTCTCTTCGTCGAATGGAGGTAGTGAATAAGAAAAATGAGAAAAATTTGAATCAAATAAGGATGAGGGCAAAGATTGAGATGGCAGTGTCCGAAGGTCTGGTGAAGGAAGGAGAAGACGGTGTTTAGACGGGTGTCGAGCCTACTGTTCAAGAAGAAGATGTTCCTGCTGGTGCTCACGAAGCTGCTGAAGACCAGCTGACCGAGGCTCCAGAAGTTTGATAACATAGCTAATTTAATGTGTTATTGTTTTTTTTTTGTTTTTTTTTTATATTTTGTACTAGACTACCATTGTGGAACAGAAAATAAATTCTCAGTCTTCGAATGCATTTTATTTTCACATCGAATGAATTTTGCAAACAACATATCATTTATTTCATACTCGAAAGATAATTAAGTATGCATGTATTACCAGTAGAATCACTTAAGATGAATTACATTCCAACTGTTGTGGATGAGTGCTCCTTCCACGGTTTGTAATTTGTAGGCTCTTTGCCCAACGACCTTTGTGATGAGGTATAAACCTTCCCAATTTGGCCCCAGGTTACCATCTCCAACCTCCTTGGTGTTCTGGAAAACTTTGCGTAGGACCAAATCTCCTTCCCTGAAGGTTCCGCTTTTAACACTTTTGTTGAAGTATCTGGCTATCCTCTGCCGATGGGCTGCTAGTCGAATGGATGTCTAGTCCTTCAATTCATCAATTGTATCAAGACTATGATTCATAAGTTGTCGATTCGAATCCTTATTGAGCCATTTGTAACGTGGGGATGGGATGCTTTCTTATGTTGGTATTACTGCTTCCGTACCAAACGCCAGAGGGAATGGAATTTCTCTAGTGGGTGACCGGACCGCTGTTCTGTAAGACCACAAGACTCCAGGGAGTTCATCTACCCAAACTTCTTTAGCTTTCTCCAATCTCTTCTTCAAAGTGTTCAGTATTGTTTTGTTAAACGACTCGGCATGGCCATTAGCTTGTGGGAAGCGTGCGGTTGAAAAGCTTAAATTTATACCCCAATTTCTGTAGAAATCTTGAAAATAATGGCTGATGGATTGCAAACCATTATCAGTCACAATTTCTCTCGGTATGCCGAATCGACATATGATATTATTCCAGATGAATATCTGTACATCTTTGTCGCGTACCTTGCCTAAAGATTATGCTTCAATCCACTTCGAGTAGTAGTCCGTAAGTGCAAGCATGTAGACTCGCTATCCTGGGGCGGTTGGAAGTTTCCCGATGATATCCATCCCCAATTTCATGAACGACCAATGTGATAAAATATGATTGAGTCTCTCTGGTGGGAGGTGTGAAACTGGTGCAAACCTTTGACATTTTTCACATTTCCTTACGAAGTCTGCAGAGTCGGTCCTTATGGTAGGCCAATAGTAACATGTCGAATGGGCTCGTAGTGCCAAGCTCCTTCCTCCAGAATGATTCCCACATTCTCCTTCATGTAGCTCTGCCAACACGTGTTGTGCCTCTTCATGAGTGAGGCACTGTAGGTAGGGTCTGGAAAATGACCTTTTTAGCAATTGGCTGTCGTATATGGTAAACCTTGCAGCCTGCCTCTGGATTTTCCTGGCCTGAACTTTGTATTCCGGAAGTACGCCTTCCTGCAGATATTTGACTAGTGGTGTCATCCATGAGTCAACTACAGTAATTGAAACGACCTCTTTTTCTTCTTTCCAAATAGCTGGCCAATTCAAGTATACTATCGGAATAGATTGTGGTTTGTCTCCTTGTATTGTTGATCCAAGGGTGGCCAATGCATCCGCTTGAGAATTCTCACTTCTTGGGACTTGGATTATTGTGAGTTTCTCAAATGTCGACTGAATATCTGTTACATTCTGTAAATAGGATGCCATCTAGGGATCTCGTGCGTGATATGATGATGAGCAGAAATTATATCAATATTTACCGCCCCTTTTACTTAATATTTTATTTAGTTTCTCGGGTTTGATGAACGTTTTGATGTGTTTTAGTTTATTTTGCAGATAAAATAATATTGGGACTCAATGAAATCATTTAGGACGAAATGTGGGTCAAATAAGGGCAAAAATTAGACTTGACATATTAATTTTGGAGATTGGAAACTTGAAAGGGCGTTCTAACGAAGTGCGATTTCGGAAATTCCGTTTTTACGCAACTGTCATATTTTAGGAATAACGTTTTACTCCGATATGGATTAAGCTGATTCAGGTTCTAGATTAAAGAATACTCAAAGATCTACAACTTTGAAGAACAAAATAATTTCCAATTCTGAAGATTTCATGATCGAAATGGATGAAACATCCGCAAGTGTGTTATGTGTAATTATTAAAGTCATTTTCAAAGAAAATAAATAAATAAATAATAAAAATAGTCAAGCTCCCACCAAACATGATAGAAATTAATAATGGATTTGGTGGAGCAATTAGTGGAGCAATTAGTGGAGGATTTGGTGGAGCATTTGGTGGATGATTTGATGGAGGCAAAATTTTACCTATAAATACCAAGTCATTTCATTTGTAAATTCATACTTTCTTCTTTGAAATTCCTTAAGAATAACTAAGAAGTTTGTATCTTGTTTGTTTATTTACAACTTTCAGTAATTAATTTCCGCTTTCGCACTTTCTTTTCTTTACTTTCCAGTTTTTACTTTCCGTAATTTACTTTTACGCACAGTACTTTCCTTTCTTTACTTTTTCAGTTTTTACTTTTCAAACAATGAGGAGGTAACTCCCCCTTGCTGGGGTAAAAGGTAAAGCTTTTATTATTGCTATTTAGATTAATCTCCCCTAATTATAATATAATAACTATTTAAAATCTGACTTAACGAGGATACCGCCATATTTGTCGGTTGGTAATTAATTATAAATTGGTTTTAACCTGACTAAGCATGGATACCGCCTGGTTGGTCGGTTGGTAATTAATTATTAATTTGACTTAATCAGGATACCGCCTATATGGCTGGTTGGTAATTATCACACAAAGTTAATATATTATATTAACGGAGATATCTAAAATAGTAGTAATAAAAGTGGATCATTTTACCTCAGTATTTTCTTTATTGTACTTATACATTATTTACTTTTAGCATTTACTTTCCAGTAATTTAATTTCCAGCATTTACTTTCCAGTAATTTAATTTCCAGCATTTACTTTATATCTTTTCTTTTATTTAAGTTTTTACAACCCGTAAATATATGTCGTAACTAAGCCAGTTATCTGGGGTTGTGATGAAATCCAATATCACCGGTTTATAAGGGGTTAAATTACAGTTTGGGTAATATAATGGTTTATTTATTGAGCCTTAATCCTAATGCTTTTTATTAACTGGCCATTAATAAAATTGAACTGGTAAACTTAAAATGAACTTGGAAAAGAGATTTTAGGTTAAAGACCTTAGACTCAATAGCTCACGATCTTCCTTGAGGATAGATAATTCTTTAATAGATTTCCTTACAGGATATGAATATACCTGTCGGGCGGGGGTAGCCATAATTGGAACTCAATCTTAATGAATTCAGATAACTTAATTGACATAGGAATATGATTAATTGGGTTACATTGGGTATTTGTATCTGACCATCAGAAGAGGCTTTTACGTAATTTCGTGTTCCAGGTTAATAAACCGATATATTACACAACCATAAGATAACCACTTCATCTTTAAAAATGATATTGGAAGGATTCACAACCCTGGATAAATTTTATAAAATTGAATTTTTCCTAAATCTACTTTCAAGCAATTTTAATTTACTTATTTTAATTTCAAAGTCATCATCCAATCAATCCATTAGATACTCATAAAATTTAACTTTATAAATTAATAGCTTAGGTATTAAGTCATCGTGGGATCGATACTTTTTATACTACTTGAATGATACGTGTGCTTGCGTTATACGCGTGTGATTACACCGGTCAAGTTTTTGGCGCCGTTGCCGGGGACTTATTTATCTTTCACTATTAGTTTGGGGTTAGATACCTTTACTTGTATCTAATTTTATTTTTACTTTTTATTTATGTTTTCTTGTGTTTCAGGTTCTCAGACACTACATAAGACGAACCAGAAGCTTTGAAATCTGACCGCTTGACCTAGAAATTGAAAGAACCATCAGACAATTAAGAAGGGTAATGCGAGAAGGCCAAGAAGCAATCGTTAATATGGAACCTGAACGGTTGGAAGTTGCACCACCAATTCCCATTCGAGACAGAACCATTCCAGTGGTGGACGACCTCATTTCATGTATTGCACTTCCTCTCTTACCAGCAAATGCGTGTGACATCAAAATATGCATTCAGATGATTCAGCAGTCAGTACAGTTTGGGGGGAATGCAACTGAAGATCCTAATGCCCACATCAGCAACTTCCTGGAAGTTTGCGACACTTTCAATTACAACAGAGCATCAGAAGAAGCAATGAGACTGTGATTTTTTCCATATTCCTTGAAAGACAGAGCAAAATCTTGGCTACATTCACTACCAGCATGTTCCATCACAACTTGGAACACTCTAGCCACCAAATTCCTTGCAAAGTACTTTCCACCAGCCAGAACAGAAAAACTGAGAAATGAAATCACATCCTTTGTACAACTTGACTCGGAAACTCTCTACGAAGCTTGGGAAAGGTACAAAGATTTGCTCCGGAAATGTTCTCACCATGAGATTCCAAAATGGCTTCAAGTCCAAACTTTCTATAATGGACTTCTGGATTGATGAGAATCACAATTGATGCTGCTGCTGGAGGAGCTTTGATGGAAAAAAGAGAAGATCAAGCCTGGGACTTAATCAAAGAAATGGCTAACAACAATTCATTGTGGCCAACAGAAAGGAGCATGATTCAACTAATTGCATGAATTTATGAAGTTGGAGCTAACTCGGTAGTGAATACTAAGTTGGAGCAAATGTGAAAAAGCCTGGAAACATTTAGCACGCAAGTTGTAAACATCGCCAGAACCACAAGTTCACCATATGAAGGAGCACCAGAGCCAAACCAACATGAAGAAACGATGAACTATGTCAACAATTTCAACAGACAGAGGAACAATCCATATTCCAACACCTACAACCCAGGGTGGAAGAATCATCCCAATTTTTCATTGAACAATAATTCAAGGCAAATGAACAATCCACCACTCGGATTCCAACACCAAAACAAAGGCCATGAGTATGACAAAGAAACATGAATAACAGAAGTGCCGACCCACTTGAAAAAGATAGAAGCAAAACACGACTCTCAAGCAGCTAGGTATGATGCTTTATTTCAATCCCAAGCAGCATTAATTCAAAGTCAATCTGCTTCTATTAAAGCACTGGAGAATCAAATTGGAAAACTGGCCAATGCTCAAAGTTACAGACCGCCAGGTAACCTTCCTAGCAATACAGAACCAAATCCAAGGAACATGGGAAGGAGAAATGTCATGCCATCATGTTAAAAAGCGGTACTGAAATCAACAAAGATGTTGGAATCAAGGCAAATGTTGAGGAAGTTCCAAAAGAAAGCAGTGAAGCAGTTCCATAAATGGAGGAAAAATAAGCAAAAGAAAAAGATCAAGAAAGAATCACTATACCTCCACCTTTTCCACAGCGTCTCCAGAAGAATAAACTAGACAAGCAGTTTTCTCGATTCCTGGAGATCTTCAAAAAGCTGCATATCAACATTCCATTTGCAGAAGCGTTGGAACAAATGCCCAGCTATGTCAAATTCATGAAAGACATTCTTTCACGAAAATGGAGATTGGGAGATTACGAGAAAGTAGTATTATCAGAAGAATGCAGTGCCATCATTCAGATGAAGCTTCCCTCAAAGTTGAAAGATCCTGGTAGTTTTACTGTTCCTTGCACCATAGGAGAACATGACTTCGGTAAGGCTTTGTGTGATTTAGGTTCAAATGTTAACTTGAATCCCTTTTCTATTTACAGGAAACTGCAGATTGGAGAAACAATGCCCACCTCAGTCTCTCTACAACTTGCTGATAGAACGCTCGTAATTCTGAGGGGTGTAGTTAAAGATGTGCTGGTCAAAGTTGACAAATTCATTTTCCCAGAAGATTTTATTGCCATTGATATGGAGGATGACGAAGATGTGTTGATCATCCTCGGAGTACCATTCTTGGCTACTAATCGAACAATTATTGATGTACAGAAAGGAGAACTAACCATAAGGGTACAAGACCAAGAAGTAACATTCAATGTTTTCAAGGCCATGAATTTCTCAGATGATGAAAAGAATAAGGAATGTTTCAGACTTGATGTGATAAATAGTACCATCCAGAACTCCAATGCAATGCAAAGTTCTACTGACAAACTTAAAGCATGTCAATTGCCTGTGGAGCCGGAAGATAAAGAGTATTGCGCACTGAAGAAGCCTATTCTTGCACTACAAGCAACAGAAGAGGAATAGTTCCACCAACTCAACGAATTGGAGGAATTTCACATACAGTCTTTTGAGAATGCCAAATTGTAAAAATAAAAGGCCAAGAAGAGACATGATTAGAAGTTAGTGTGCATACAACTGGAACCAGGGCAGAGGTTACTATTAAACAAGTCAAGCTTGAAACTCTTCCCATGAAGCCAAAATCACGGTGGTCAGGTCCATTCTTAATCACCAAGGTTTTACCAAATAGAGTCGTTGAGTTATATGATCCCGACTCCAATAAACATTCAAGGTTAAAAACAAGCGTGTCAAACACTACTGGGGAGAATCATTTGAGCGAAAAAAAAAAGTGTCACACTTTCAGATCCAGCCTAACGTTCGGGAAATCATGTCTAGCTGACGACATTAAACTTAGCGCTAGCTGGGAGGCAACCCATGCAATTTGTGTATTTATTATGATTTGGTGTCTTTTAATTTTTTTGTGTTTAGTTTTTGCAGGTTAAGTCATTTCAAGATGGAAAATGCTATCGTAAATCTTCACAAGCAATTTCCTTCTCTCCCTCAAAATTCTCTGATGAAAGTTTACAAAGCTCGCTTAGAACGGATGAGACTACTGATGATCAAAGGTATGCCTACTGACATTCGTTGGATTATTGAAGCACGGGTCCGATTGGCATGTGAGTCCTCTGACTCTTTTATTTCATATCTGCCTGGTTTAGGAAGAAGCAACTATGCTAAAAATAGAAGAGCTAAAAGAATGGGTGTTTGTTATAAATGTGCTTGTATGACATGTAATACCCGTTGTCGTTCTTTGGGAATGGTGTCTGATAACCGTGAAGATAAGATTAATTTCATTGGGGATGGCTTGAGTAAGGAGTCTTTGGTTGACATATCTAAGACTCTTGAGACACATCCCAGTGGATATGTATATCATGAAATTTGTATGTTATATGCACAATTCCGAAAAGAAAGACAACAGTATAGTCTCGGGAATCTGACTCTAAAAGACCATGTTTGTCAATTTATAAGAAAATTGGATGGGAAGCTTGTCCCTGGCACATAGACGTCATTCAAGCCGTTACATTATTGTAAATATTATATTTATTTGTCTTTTCCTAATAATTATGATTTGTTTTGTTATTTTCTCCGACAGGATCCAGGCTACTTTTTGACCATTCACGATTTACTATTTTTCTACTAATCGTCCTTTGGAAGATACTTGTGCTATTATTACTCACCCTTTTTAGGTTCTATAAATTCAACTCATCATTGCACCTTTGAAGGCATCCAGATAAAAATGGAAGCTACTTCAAAAATACGGGTTGAAAACATCTGTGTATTTTGCGGTACCAGTGTTGGTGTTAAACCAGAATATGTAACAGCGGCACATGAATTGGGTCGAGTCATTGCTGAAAGGAATATGCACTTAGTATATGGCGGTGGCAATCTTGGACTAATGGGGATCGTTTCAAAGGTTGTACAGGATGGAGGCAGTCAAGTCTTGGGAATCATCCCAAAACCCTTGGCTGATGCGAATCTTATCGGAGCATCAAACGGCGAGGAACTAATCGTGTCAGGTATGTCTGAACAAATGGTAGAGATGATTAACTGTGATGATGCTTTTGTTGCTTTGCCAGGAGGCTTGGGTACGATGGAGGAAATTTTTACAGTACTATCTTGGGCAGACTTGAACATACACCAGAAACCGCTTAGACTGTACAATGTTGATGGATTTTATGATTTTCTTTGTGTGTTTCTTAATGATGCCCGGAGAAATGGGTTCGTGTCAAAGCCTGTAAAAGAACTCCTCTTTACTGCCAAAACTACCATAGATTTAATTGACCAAATCTTAGCCTTTGAACCTCAAATTGACCCCATTCTTTCCAAGATAAACCGGTACGATGATGATCGTGGTAAGAGGCGTCGGATAAATCTGGATCTTAACCTTTAACTTTTCATTTAGATGTAGAATTTCAGATAACCAGTAACGATTTTCTAAACTCTTCTTCTACTGTTTAAGATATTGGGGACAATGTCTCATTTAGGTTTAGGGGAGGAGAATAGTTAAATTGTATCTTTTTTTATTGTTTTATTCAAAAAATTTCGAAAAAGCCAAAAAATTTGAAAATTTTTACAAAAACCAAAAAAATATTTTGTATTTTTGTGTTTTTATTTGATTAATCATGTGAAATTGGTGTGAGATAGCTGTGTAAGGAATTTTTTTTTATTTCCTTTTAAATTATTTAATTTGTGAATTCTCCATAAAACTGACTAAAATGAATCTTCATATGCTCAGTTGACAGGTATTATCAGCATATATGGTAACATACAGACATGAGCTGTAATTGAAAAGTTTGAAATATTCAGTGCTCTAGTTTAATTGGAGGAAGCATCTATAAAAAATGATGGAGTAAAAAAAGGTCTGAGATCCGAGTTATTAAGTCTGTAAGGGTGTTTTAACACCTAGTGCCCTAAAACCAACTGGTTTGGGAGTCACTGGCTCAAAGCTCGCTACATGGATCAAAGATGTTGCAAATATATATATATATAATATATATATATATATATATATATATATATATATATATAATATATATATATATATATATATATCTGAAGTCTGAGTAATTAAGTCCGTATGGGTATCTTAACACCCAGTGCCCTAAAACCAACTGGGTTGGGAGTCACTGGCCCAAAGCTCGCTACATAGATGGAAGATACTGTATATAAATCAAAAAAATCAAAAAAAAAAAAATTGTATTCTATTGTTTAAAAAAAGTGTGAATTCTGATAAAACTTTAGGACAAAAATATTACTCTATTCTCAACTACACTCGTGACTATTGTAAGCAAAATGAGTTGATTAATATTTTGTTGACTGTGTATATGGAGAATGGTAAAATTAATCGAAGAATTTACTTATTCGGTAATTTAAAAAGAAACAAAAACAACTATTGACTTGGATTATTAGTTTCATTTGTTTAGTCACTAACTTCTTTATTGTCTTTTCTCTTGTCTTTTTGCTTTTGTGTGCATTAGTTTTATTATCTTTTTTACTTTTTTAAAATGTTTGTGGGTACGTTGCTGTAAGCCCTCACGAGACTACAACTCGTCCACTAGGGACACCTAGGGGTTTAAAGGCTTGTTGCATACGCTAAATGCAACCGTGATCCCTACGAAAGTGGCTTAGTTTAATTTTAATTGTTTCTTGTATTTTATTTTATTTTTTTTCTCGAGGACTAGCAAAATTTTAGGTTTGGGGGTGTGATGAGTGAAAATATATTAATATTTACCGCCCATTTTACTTGATATTTTGTTTAGTTTCTCGGGTTTGATGAACGTTTTGATGTGTTTTAGATTATTTTGCAGATGAAATAATATTGGGACTCAATGAAATTATTTAGGACGAAATGTGGGTCAAATAAGGGTAAAAATTGGACTTGACATATTAATTTTGGAGATTGGAAACTTGAAAGGGCGTTCTAACGAAGTGCAGTTTCAGAAATTCTTGTTTTACGCAACTGTCGTATTTTGGGAATAACTTTTTACTCCGATATCGGATTGAGCTGATTCAAGTTTCAGATTAAAGAAGACTCAAATATCTACAACTTTTAAGAACAAAATAATTTCTAATTCTGAATATTTCATGACCTAAATGGATGAAATATCCATAAGTGTGGTATGTATAATTATTAAAGTCATTTTCAAAGCAAAAAAATAAAAAAATAAATAAATAATAAAAATAGTCAAGATCCCACCAAACATGGTAGAAATTAATAATGGATTTGGTGGAGCAATTAGTGGAGTAATTAGTGGGGGATTTGGTGGAGCATTTGGTGGATGATTTGATGGAGGCAAAATTTTACCTATAAATACCAAGTCATTTCATTTGTAAATTCATACTTTCTTCTTTGAAATTCCTTAAGAATAACTAAGATGATTGTATCTTGTTTGTTTATTTACAGCTTTCAGTAATTAATTTCTATTTTCGCACTTTCTTTTCTTTACTTTTCAGTTTTTACTTTCCGTAATTTACTTTTACGCACAGTACTTTCCTTTCTTTACTTTTCAGTTTTTACTTTTCAAACAATGAGGAGGTAACTCCCCCTTACTGGGGTAAAAGGTAAAGCTTTTATTATTGATATTTAGATTAATCTCCCCTAATTATAATATAATAACTATTTAAAATCTGACTTAACGAGGATACCGCCATATTTGTCGGTTGGTAATTAATTATAAATTGGTTTTAACCTAACTAAGCATGGATACCGCCTGGTTGGTCGGTTGGTAATTAATTATTAATTTGACTTAATCAGGATTCCGCCTATATGGTTGGTTGGTAATTATCACGCAAAGTTAATATATTATATTAAGGGAGATATCTAAAATAGTAGTAATAAAAGTGAATCATTTTACCTCAGCATTTTCTTTATTGTACTTTTACTTTATTTACTTTCTGCATTTATTTTCCAGTAATTTACTTCCAGTAATTTAATTTCCAGCATTTACTTTCCAGTAATTTAATTTCCAGCATTTAATTTATGTCTTTTCTTTTATTTAAGTTCTTACTATCCGTAAATATGTGTCGTAACTAAGCCAGTTATCTGGGGTTATGATGAAATCCAATATCACCGGTTTATAAGGGGTTAAATTACAGTTTGGGTAATATAAAAGTTTATTTATTGAGCCTTAATCTTAATGCTTTTTATTAACTGGCAATTAATAAAATTGAACTGGTAAACTTAAAATGAACTTGGAAAAGAGATTTTAGGTTAAAGACCTTAGACTCAATAGCCCACGATCTTCTTTGAGGATAGATAATTCTTTAATATATTTCCTTACAGGATATGAATATACCTGTCGGGCGGGCGTAGCCATAATTGGAACTTAATCTTAATGAATTCAGATAACTTAATTGACATAGGTATATGATTAATTGGGTTACATTGGGTATTTGTATCTGACCATCGGAAGAGGCATTTATATAATTTCGGGTTCCAGGTTAATAAACCGATATATTACACAACCATAAGATAACCACTTCATCTTTAAAAATGATATTGGAATGATTCACAACCCTGGATAAATTTGATAAAATTGAATTGTTCCTAAATCTACTTTCAAGCAATTTTAATTTACTTATTTTAATTTTAAAGTCACCATCCAATCAAACAATCAATCCATTAGATACTCGTAAAATTTAACTTCTCAAATTAATAGCTTAGGTATTAAGTCCACATGGGATCGATACTTTTTATATTACTTGAACGGTACATGCGTTGGCGTTATACGCGTGTGATTACGCCGGTCATATGACCCTTAGAATTGGTTGACAATCAGTTGTGAATCAGACATTACTTCAATCTTTTTAGCCCCAAGTTCATTGAACAAGGTCAGTCCTACTATCAATGCTTCATATTCTGCCTCATTGTCGGTGACTCTAAAACCGCACTTGATTGCTTGCTGTAATATATCACCTTCTGGAGTAATGATCACTATTCCCATACCGCAACCCTTTTTATTACTGGACACATCGACTGTAAGTTTCCAGGGGATTTTCGAATGGATAAAATGAACTTTTGGTTCAGTTGCAGCTAGTAGGCTGGGACTGAAGTCGGCTACAAAATCCGCTAAGGCTTGAGACTTGATGGCAGTCCTAGGTAGGTAAGTGATGTCATGTTCCCTAAGTTCAACTGCCCATTTTTTCAACCTCTTAGACAACTCCGGATTATGGAGTATGCTTCTCATAGGATACGAGGTATAAACCGTGATTGGGTGTCCCTGAAAATAGGGTCGAAGTTTCCTTGCAGCTATTATCAAAGCCAACACCAAATTCTCCATCAGGGGTAGCATGACTCCGTACCCAGTAGTGCTTTACTCACATAGTAGACTGGGAGTTGTGTCTGTTGGACAATTATGACCCATAGCATCATTATTTGTAAAAGACATGGTGTTTTTGTACAAATTAACTATATGACAATGGAAATTATTATTTATCATTTTGTAATTAGATTACTTGGAAATATATAAATGATAAAAGTCCTTATGATTGGTTCCAGATTAATAAGATATGAGACAGTATTAATACACGAACAGTTTAATCATTAAATATCCCTAGTCATAGTATTATCGAGACTGGACATCGATAATGCGAAATAGACTAGTATTACACTTGTGTGCGTTATGGAAGCTTAACAGCATAGTTCTCATATATTTAAGTATTGGACACTTATGCAAGTATGATAGGAGGTTCTATTAGCCGTTGAACCGGGAATAGCTTCGATCTGGATAGACCCATCGGAATCCCATTGGTAGTATGACTATTTGTCTATGGGAATCCGAATCAGGGTAGGTGTATGTAGTCAACCTGAGACTTGCATCGCTAATACTTGCGACAATCAGTACACTTTGGTTTTGGTTGTTTGGAGCTTTAACGGGTTCTGTGTACGCCTCTTCTGGGTTTACTGAGAATCGTAGTGTATTGGGTGTGATGTCAAGATGAAAGTATCACTTCAGTCATATGGAGATGATGATCACGCATGATACAGAACTAGTACTCTTAAATATTGCAGCTATCGGGATAGTATGACTAGGTCATGATTATCCGATTACATAGACTAGTTGCTAGTGATCCAATATAGGCTTCGTACGGGGCAGACATAATTCCAGCCCCATGCCAAGCATGTGAAATCAGATATTGGATCGCATTACGCAATACTTAGTATATTACGCCTGATGCATATTATATATTCTTCGTTGAATATATCTGGAGAATGTTGGGTTTTCTAGGTCAAACCAAGATCAATTAAGCAATGAAACATGTGAATACAACAAAGTAAGATGGCGGAAATACTCACTTTGATCGGATTTTGGATGTGTTGAACACAAAAAATTTCCTCCTTGATGAATTCGGCCAAGCTCATTTCTTTGAATGAAATCCAAGCTCCAAGCTTTGTTGTTGATTCCAAGCTCAATGATTAGTTTCCCTTTCACCTTTGTAAGACTCCTTGGATGTGCTAGCATTCATGATTTTTGAATCAAAAATCAAAGAGAATGAACCCTAGGTTCACGCCCAACTTGAGAGAGAAAGAGGAAGACCATTCGGCCAAGGCAAATGGGAGAGGAATGAGATGATGTTCACGCCCAAGGCATGAATTGGGAGAGAGACAGAGTGATTTTGTGTAATGTATAATTGATTTCAAAAAACAATTATCATATACCAAAACCAAACTTTTGGTATTAGTCATTCCAAAATGACAAATAGTGTTTTTCAAGTTACCATCAAATCCAACTACTTCCATCAATAAAAAGGTGATGAGATAGACTAGATGATGTGACTTGTGCGGGCCCCACTTTAATTCAAAATTCGAGTGGGCCCGCAAACGCTCCCAGGCTCGGGTTCGCTAATTCCGAATTAACGAATTTTCCGTTCCGACGTAATTAAATCAAATTTAATTAAATAATTATGCCTAGCAAAATTACTATTCACATAGCTAGCAAATTAATTCTAAATTAACTCGTTCGCGGAATTAGAATTTAACTGTGTGACAAATGAAATTGCTCTTTTATCATTTGTAATTGGATTTCCGAGATATATATAAATGATAAAAGTTCATATGATTAGTACCGGATTAATAAGATATGAGACAATATTAATCCACATAAGGTTTAATCATTAAATATCCCTAGTCGTAGTATTATCGAGACTGGACATCGATAATGCGGAATAGGCTAGTATTACACTTGTGCGTGTTATGGAAGCGTAACAGCATAGTTATCTTATATTTGGGTATTGGATACTCATGCAAGTGTAATAAGAGGTTCTGTTTACCGATGGTACGGAAACAGCTTCGCTCTGGATAGACCCCTCGGAATCCCATTGGTAGTATGACTATGTGTTTATGGGAGTCCGAATCAGGGTAGGTGTATTTGGTCTTAACCTGAGACTTGCATCGCTAATACTTGCGACAATCAGTATACTTTAGTTTTGGTCGTCCGGGGCTATAACAGGTTATGTGTACGCCTCTTCTGGGTATACTGAGAATCGTAGTGTATTGGGTGTGATGTCAAGATGGAAGTATCACTTCAGTCATATGGAGATGATGATCATGTCAGATACGGAACTAGTACTCTTGTATACTGCAGATATCGGGATAATATGACAATGTCAGGATTATCCGATTATAGAGACTAGTTACCAGAGATCTGATATGTGCTTCGTACGGGGCAGACACAATTCCAGCCCCAGGCCTAGCATGTGACATCTGATACTGGATCGTAATACGCAATACTACGTGTACTACGCCTGACAAAGATTACATATTCATTTACATAATATTTATGGAGAATTGGGTAGGCACGGTGCTTTGCTAGAAGCCAACCATGTCTTGTAAATCGTTAAGGATGTGGTACTGGGTACGGAAGTATTCGGATAGTCCGATAACCGTATTTACTGCCAACATATCCAGAGATCTCTTGGGTCGCATCCCGAAGATTCACCGATGATGTTTGACTCGAACAAAATTAATCTGGGATTAATTATGAGAGAGAAAATTAATCTGGGATTAATTACGACAATAAATTAATCTGAGATTAATTAAAAGAGAAAGAATTAATATGGGATTAAATGCGTCGAGAATTTATCTGGGAATAAATTCGTCAAAGATAGAGAACAAGATTAATTTGGAATTAATCGGTAAAGTAAATTTAATAGTTAAATTAGATTTTACTGTTTAATTTATTTAATTGGGCTAAAATAATATATTGGATATATTAATTGAGATTAGATTTCAATGCGGAATTAAAGTTGGATTTTAATTCAACCGAACGAATTAATTAATTCGTGAGCTATTTCCGTAATAATTTTGCTAGGCATTATTATTTATTTAAATTGGATTTAATTATGTCGCGACAGAAAATTCGTTTAATCGGATTAATCGAACCCGAGCCCGAAGTGTATTGAGAAAGCCACTTGAATTTTGAATTAAAATGGGTCCCACCAACTTACATCACATGTCTATCAAGTGTCAACTTGAGTGATGGAAGTGGTTGGAGGCATTAAATGTCATTTTCCCACCAACACTTTGCCTTTGCTTTTGGAAAAGTATATACACCTTTTGGAAAAGTGTAATTGGTAATTTTTGTTTTAGAAACAAAACACAAAACTCTTCTCTCTCTCTTTTTCTCTACCTTGGCCGAATTTGGCCTTGTTTCTTCTTGGCCGAATGGCCTTGAACTAGGCCGAATGGCCTTGCCTCATCTAGGCCGATTGGATCCCTCTCTCCCAAGCCGAATATTGCTTCTCTTGGAGGGCGATTTTGAGCTTATTTTGTTCTAGCTAGCACTTAAAGGAGTCAAGTGAAGGTGATAGGGATACTCACCCGAGAGTTTGGAACTTGATCTCAAGCTCCGGAGCTTCCAACACATCCAACAAAGAAGGAAAAAGTTTTGAACTCAATCCGATCAATGTGAGTATTCTGCAACTCCTTTTTGATTTATTCACACACAAATCATAACTTAAAGATCTTGGCATGTTCTAGGAACACTAACAATGGTATCAGAGCAGTTATTAAGCATGAAATTGAAATTTAGGGTTCTTAACTTTAATTTGGGTATTTTTTTTATTTGAGCATGTTTTTGGCAAATTGTTTGTTTGAGCATGCTTATAATATGTTAACTTTGAGTTGTGCATGATCAATTTGAAGAAAAATTAATTGGATTAATTTTCCCCAAATTTGGAGGCTTAGCCGAATAGATTTGGAACCCTAGCTCTTGGTGATTTTGAATTTTAGACAATTGGATATGTTTAAAATGCATGGGATATATTAGTTTGTGATTTAATTGGATTGAAATCAAAATTGAAATAAAAAGTCCCCTATTGCCGAGAGCTTAAGAGCATGTTGGGATTGATTTTGCTTCAATTATGTTGGACATGAATTGATAATAATAAAGCATGATTAATTAGTGTAATTGGTATTTTGGAAATGTTAATTTGACTAATTAATTATAGCTAATACACTTTAATTGATTAAATTATGATATTTGGAATATTGGAATTTAATTAGTTGGGCTTAATTTGGAATTGGGCTAAAAATGTTGTATTTGGGCTTAATGGGCTTGGTTGGGCCAAGTTTGGTTTAGGATAATTGGTTGGATCCAATTGGGCCTAAAACCATTTCCATAAAGTCCAAATATAATATAATGGGCCTTTAAAATTTTAATTGGGCCTAATGGGCCTAAATTGATTTTTGGCAAATGGTGATTCCTTATTGGGTTTTGGTTACCAAAGCCCATGCCTTATAAATTAATTGAAAGCTCATTGGACTTTAATTAAATTGACATTGGATGTTAATTAGGCTTTTTTTGAACAATTATGACCCATAGCGTCACTATTTGTACAGATCACGGTGTTGTTGTACAAATTAACTATGTGACAAAGGAGATTGCACTCTTATCATTTGTGATTAGATCACCTAGATATATAAATGATAGGAGGTCCCTGTGATTTGTTCATGGATTGAGAATGATATGAGACAGTATCAATCCACGACGGATAAATCATTAAATATCCCTAGTTAGAGCATTATCGAGATTGGACATCGATGAATGCGTAAAAGACTAGTATTACACTTGTGCGCGTTGTGAGGGCACAGCAGCATAGTTCTCATATATTTGGGTATAGGATACTCATGAAAGTGTAATAAGAGGTTGTGTTTCACCGATGGTACGGAAACAGCTTCGCTCTGGATAAGACCCCCTCGGAATTCCATTGGTAGTATGACTATGTGTCTATAGAAATCCGAAATCAGGGTAGGTGTATTTGGTCTTAACCTGAGACTTGCACCGCTAATACATACGACAATCAATATACTTTGGTTGAGGTCGTCCAGGGCTTTAACCGGTTCTGTGTACGCCAATACTGGGTATATTGGGAATCGTAGTGTGTTGGGTGTGATGTCAAGACGGAAGTGTCACTCAGTCATATGGAGTTGATGATCGCGCAGGGATACAGAACTGGTTCTCTATATAAGGTTGCAACCATCGGGATAATATGACTTGGTCATGATTATCCGATATTAAAGAGACTAGTTTCTCGTAATCCGATATATGCTTCGTACGGGGCAGACACTGTACCAGCCCCAGGCCTTGCATGTGATCATCCGATACTGGACAGAAATACGCAATACTACGTATACTACGCCTGATACAGATCCTTTATTCCTGTAAGGATATTTCCGGAGAATTGGGTAGGCATGGCGCTTTGCTAGAGGCCAACCTTGTCTTGTAAATCGGTAAAACGTAGTACGAGGTACTTATGTGTTCGGATAGTCCGACGACCGAATTTACTACCAACATATCTGGGGATCTCGTGGGTCACTTCCCAAAGATTCACCGATGACGTATGACTCACACTTTAATTAATCTGGGATTAATTGGAAGAGAGAGAAAATTAATATGGGATTAATTGCGGAGATATTTTATCTGGGATAAAATATCATTAAAAGATAGAACGGTTAATTTGGAATTAATCGAGAAATTTAATATATTTGATATATTAAACGAATTGGATTTCGACGCGGAATTAAAATTAGATTTTAATTCGGGCGAACGAATTAATTTAGAATTAATTCGTTAGCGATATGAATAGTGATTTCGCTAGGCGTAATCATTTAATTACGACGCAACAGAAAATTTGTTAATTTGGAATTAGCGAACCCGAGCCCGGGATTATTTACGAGCGCATTCATATTTCGAATTCGAACGCGGCACGCAAGTCAAATCAAGCGTCAAATCGCTAGTCGCATCAAGCGTTAAATTATTAGTCACTTTGAGTGATGTGACAAGCTAGTCACATTGATTGATTGAGTGATGTGACTTGATGGATGTTGATGGTGGAGTGTAATACACTCAAGTGTGATGGCATGATTGACATTTAATATATTAAATGTTTTGTATTTGTTTTTGATTTTAGAAATCAATTAATTGATTATGGAAAATCAATTTAAGTGTAATGGATACACCATTTTGCCAACCACTCAACACAAACTCATCTCCTCTTTTTATTTCTTCTTTCTCCTCACGCCCAAGTGGGCAATTTTTCTTCTGGTTGGCAGTGAACTGCCGTGACTCTTGAAGAAAAATGGGAAGCAAAGTGTGATTTTGTGGCAAAATCAAGAGTGCTAGCACACTCCGGGATCAATGCGAAGGTGATAGGGAAGTCCACCCATGAGCCGAGAACCATTCGACGAAGCTTGGAGCTTGAAGATGATCCTCAAATGGCCGAAAATCAGTGAGGACAGCAGCCCACTGCCGACGCCTAAACAGTGAGCAGAAAGTTCATTTTGTTCGTCGTAGCGTCGCTCAACCGATCGATGTGAGTATTCCGTGACTTCTCGAATGTATTCACTTATGTTTCATGCTTGATTTGTGATCCTTGGGATGTTTAGAATCACCAACAACTTTGAGACCCGTTAAGATTAGATTTAGAATTTAAGTCACAAAGGCTCATTAATAAAGTGTAATTATTTAATTTGGAATTAAATAAAGAATTAGTATTGAATACAAATTAAATTGGATTTAATATTGTAGTTTGATATAATTCAAGAATTCATATTTTGAGTACTTATTCTTAAACGAGTTGGACTCGCGCAAATCAAATCGTTGTTTGAACATTTGATGGTCATTAATTAAAGATTAATTAATTGGATTAGATTGATTGATAACATGCTTTGTGTGAATACATGGATGTGATGTATGAATAATGTATATCAGATGGATATTAGATGGGTGAGGGCAATTTTGGAAATTGTTGTAATAAATTTAGAATTTATTAATTGGACCTGCGTGTCCAGCCTATTACCTCTTGATTCTTTGTATTTCTCTTCTCACATATTCCCCTCAATGTAATGAGGTTTCTTTAGAAGTGTTATGTAATTGGGTAGAAGTAAGATTTGTGCTAGCGGGAGAGAGGAAAGTGAGAGATTTGTTCTAGGAACAAAATATTTTGAATATCCATCCGCATATCATTATTAATTTATTTATCGCGCCTTATTATGCTTTGAGAATGCATGCTTAAGGGTGTATGATGAGACCTAATCAAAGATAATTAATTGGTTGCCAATTACGCGAAAAACCCTCAATAAATATTAAGCGTTTTTCCTTCCATTGAATGATTCATTCTTAAGATCCAGGATTGGCACTGGTTTGTTGGCCAAAGTCAAGACCTTTGTCCATCGCGGATATGTTTGAATCATGAAGGTTGTGTTCCTTATCACATGTCTTGTCCAAGTTGTGATTTGTTGGCCAAAGTCAAGATCATTTCTTGTCCATCGACATCTGATCGGCGTAAACACACACGTATAACGCAAGCGTACGTATCGTTCAAGTAGTATAAAAAATATCGATCCCACGAGGACTTAATACCTAAGCTATTAATTTTATGAGGTCAAATGATTACTAGTATCTAACAGGTTGTTTAATTGATTTGAAATGGCGACGATTCTAAATTTAAAGACAAGTAAATAAAATTGTTCGAAAGTAAGTTTTAAGAAAATTCAATATTAAAAACTATCTAGGGTTGTGAATCTTTTCAATATTATTTAAAGATGAAGTGGTTATCCTATAGCTGGGTAATATATTGATTTATTAACCTGGAACACTAAATTATGTGAAAGCCTATGTCGATGGTCAGACACAAATACCCAGTTTAACCCAATTGAACCATATGTCTATGTCAACCAAATTATTTGGATTTATTAAGTTTAAGTTCCAATTATGGCTACCCCCGCCCGACAGGTATATGTCTATCCTGTAAGGAAATCTATTAAAGGGTTATTTATCCTCAAGGAAGATCGTGGGCTATTGAGTCTAAGGTCTCAAACTTAAAATCCCTATGTCTAGTTCATTTTAAGTTTACCTAATCAATTTTATTAATGGCCAGTTAATAAAAAGCATTAAGATTAAGACTCAATAAATAAATCTTTATATTACCCAAACTATAATCTAACCCTTATAAACCAGTGATATTGAAATTCATCACAACCCTAGATAACTAACTTAGTTATGACACATGGCTAGGGCTAGTAAAAACTTAAAAGTAAAAGCCATAAAGTAAAAATGCGAAATAGTAAATGCGGTAAAGTAAATACTGAAAAGTAAATAACAATAAAATAAAATGCTAAGGTAAAATGAATTACTTTTACTATTTACTATTTTAGATATCTCCCATAAAATAATATATAAACTTGTGATAATATTACCAACCAGCCATATAGGCGGTAACCTGATTAATTCAAATTAAGTCCGACCAGCCATAAAGGCGGTATGATTTGTCCATGAACCTGCCATATATGCGGTAAGAAAAGTTAATTATCAACCAGCCATATAGGCGGTATCCTTGATTAGTCAGGTTTAAACCAATTTAAATTTAATAGCCAACCGACCAATATGGCGATATCCTTATTAAGTCAAATTTTAAATAGTAAATATATTATATTTAAGGGAGATTAATCTAAATAGTAACAGTAAAAGAATTACCTTTCACCTTAGCAATGAGAAGTTACCTCATCATGGTTGAATAGTAAAACTGAAACAGTAAAAACAAGATAAATTATTATTACTATTACAAAAAGTAATTACTATTACAGAATGTAATTAAAAATTAATTACAAAACTTAAATTAAAAGAAATTAGAGAGAGAAACTCCCTATTTACATCAAAGAAATGAGAGAGAATGGGTGCAACTAAAACTGAAATCTCGAGCTCAATTTATAGACAATTTTTGCGTCCAGCGTCGCGACGCCAGCACGTGTTTTAAGTCAACGCGGCTTTTGACCACGCGCATTGTCGGCAGAATCTGGTGATGACACGTGTCACACGGTAAAGGTGATGCAATGAGAAGACGACACGTGGCACACGGTGATTGGCTGAGCTTTCGGTCTAATGAACATCTAACACGTGGCACGCGTTTAGGATTGGTCTAATAAGATTTTAACACGTGGCAGCATGTGATTCGCCGGTGATGCCCTTTTTCCCAATTTTCACTGTTTTGCTCCAAATCACCTTCAGAATGTCCTGAAATTTTATTTATCTACAAAATAACACAAAACACATCAAAATATTCACAAAGCTCGAGAAACTATACAAAATATTAGGTTAAATGAGTGGGAAATAGTGATAGATTTATCACTCATCAACATCGATTACGAAGCTTTCCAAGGTCAATGGGTCACGCTTAACTAGAATCATTAAGCTTGTTGTGCCAAAGCCAAGGCTTAGTTGATTTAGAGGAAAATGTTAGGCAATATATTGGATATATTGACATATATCGGATATATGTTTCAGACTTGGATGTCCACCTACTGGATCTAGGAATTAGATGGGATCCAATTGATCTTAGAGATCTACCTAGTTAAGTTTCATACAATTTATTGGCCAAAGTCAAGATTGTGTGTTATTTAACGGGATCCTAGTCCACTAGGAAACTAGTTTTCCCGAGTACTCCACAGAGGGTTAGAGGCTCGCCGAAAAATAGTGGGAGGCAAGTATTAAATTTGCAATTTCGTTTAGATACTTGCCAATGCACGCTCATTTCATTTTTCGTCATTAAATATATATTAGTTGGACTAACATTCAATTGTTGTTTTAATTTAACATTTGGACTGTATTCAAACTACTTCATTTATAGTTGGTTATATAATTGGATTACAGTAATCAATAAATCTGAATGTAACCGAACAATTGTAGTTGATTATATAGTTAGACTATAGTAATCATTGCATTTAATTGTACCTGAAATCCTTGATTGAATAGTTGGACTATAGCAATCAAGATGACTGAAAGATTAGCGTTTAGAATATAATCCTGGGTGAAAATGTCTTTAAACACTTTAATTTTCAAATTGGGAATAAAACCTCAGGATAGTCCTAGGAACTGAGAAGTTATTCTATTTGATAGAGTGACATCTCGTGCCTAAGCCCGGATTTTAGCAAATAGTGGAGCATGAGTTTTGGAAGACTCATGGTGATGATAACTTTAGTGCTCAATCATTTATGCTTACTGCAATGACACTTTAATTTCGTTGTCAAAACTAAGGATTAGATCATTATACCATGATGTTGAAATTAAAGATCTTCATAGATTTATTCTTAGATCTTAGAAGTAGTAATTGCAATAGAAAACACTTGGAGAGTTAATGGCTATGCTCAATGAGACAAAGCCAGAGTTTGCAAAAGGGCAAGAAGCGCAAGGCACATCTTATTTCGACATCCCAGAAGGCCAAGGCTTGGCCGAAGGCTTCTAGGGTGTGAATAAAAGGGCAAAGGCAAAATCATTACAGTCTTCTGGGAAGACAAAGGACATATCCCAAGATGTCTGCCTAAATTGTGGCAAACGGAGTCATTGGAAGCGTGACTGTCGTATGGACAAGGCAGACGTGAAGGAAGTGAAGGCGATGCAAGGCTCCGGCTTCAAGTATGTTTGTCATAAACATGTTCAATATTAGTTTCAAAATTGGATTTTGATACTAGATATGGTACATAGATATGTACTGATGTGCGGAATCTGCTGATTAGCAGGAGACTGACTTCAGTTGAGATCTACCCTGCGAGTCGGAAATGGGACGAGAGTCGCTGTTTTAACCGTAGAAACCTAAGTTTAAGAACTACCCTTTGGGTATGTACTTAAATTAGGAAACTGTTATTATATACCTAGTTTGACTAGAAACATTATCTATATATCAGAGTATAACTCGTTGCGGGTATACCTTTATATTCTAGAACACTAAGTGTTTTATTTTATAAAGATGATAATGAGATAAACACATTAGATGTGAATAACAGTATTTATATTTTGAATATAAATAAATCTCATACATATAACATGACAAACAAATAGCTCAAACTGAAATAATCAGATAAGACTTATTTATGGCATTGTTGTCTGGGACACGTTAACAAGACTCGTATATCCATACTTTCGAAGAGTGGATACTAGGACGGATTTGATTCTAATTCATATCTACGAATCTAGTTTATTAGGCAAAGTGCCTAAATCACCTTTTACTTGGTAAAAGTGCAAGTGTTACCGATCTGTTAGCCCTCGTAGTGACATATGTGGACCCATGTCTAGCTAGGCTAGAAGTGGATATGAACACTTCGTAACTTTTACGGATGTGGCATCGTGTTATGGTTATGTGTTTCTTATGAAACACAAATTGGAAACTTTTGAGTAATTTAAAGAGTTTCGACACGAAGTAGACAGACATATCGGCTAAAGTATTAAATCGTCACGGTTAGACCGTGGTGGAAAATACTTAAGTAATAAGTTTCTCGATTACCTGAAAGAGTATAGTATTCTTTCACAATGGACTCCTCCCGGAACACCTCAATTGAGTGATGTGTCCGAACAAAGAAACCAAACTTTGTTGGACATGGTAAGGTTTATGATGAGTCGCTCTGAGCTACCATTTTCCTTCTAGGGATACGCATTAAACAGTACAATACTTATTTTGAATAAGGTTTCATGAAAATCTGTTAGACATACTTCATATTAGATATGAACAGGAAAGAAATCGGATTTTCTTATTCCTGGAGATTTGGGAATGCTGGGCATACGTTTGGATGATACCAAACTAGAACCCAAATTGAATAAGTGCCTAATTTGTAGGTTGTCCTAGGGAAACCAAAGTATAGTACTTATACAACTCACAAGAGAACAATTCAATTGTTGCTCTCCGTGCGGTATTCCTAAGAGGAATTCCTATATGCAGTGGTAAGTGGGAGGAAAGTAAAACTCGATGAAAATCGGAGTAATACTGTTCCAGGCACCGATTCCTTAACGGAACACAAACAGTTCATCAGGGATGAAACTGTACCACAATCTTCGAATACACAAGAACCGCGTAAGTCGGAGAGAGTCAGAAAATAACCTGGGAGGTGTGGGTTTCTGATCTCACCTAATGAATATGTCAATCTTATTGAGGAAGACGAACCGACTATGTATGAGGAAACGATATAAGGTATCAACTCCTTTTATGGCAAAGTGTCATAAAGTCCGAAATGGATTCCATGTATATCAACCAAGTTTGGATACTAGTTGATGTACCAGAAGGCAGTGTGCCTATTGGTACTATTTGAGTCTTCTAGGAAGACATACATGGATGGAAATATATAAATGTACAGAACTAGGTTTATACAGAATGGGTATCTTCAACGACATAGTGTCGACTACACGAAACCTTTTCACTTATTGCCATGATTAAATCCATTTGGACAATGCTTGATGATGCTGCATGTTTCATTTATGAAATATGACAGCTGGATGCCAAAACTGCTTTCCTTAAACGGAAACCTTTTGGAGGATGTTTTATACAACAACCTGACGGTTTTGTCGTACCAAAACATGCAAACAAGGTTTGCAAGTTAAATCGATCCATGTATGGATTGAAGCAAGCATTGAATTCTTGGAATTAGCGTTTTGATGTAATCATAATGGTATATGATTTAATTCAAAACAAAGATGATTCTTGTGTATATAAGGAGGTTAGTGGGAGCGCACTGATAGTGATAGTCCTACATAATGATGATATATCATTTCTTGGAAATTATATTCCCATAATACAATCGGTGAAAGCTTGGCTTTCATGAAAATTCTCTGTAGATTACGTGGGAGAGACAACTTTTATTCTAGGAATAAAGATCTACTGGGATAGATCTAAAAGTTGTTGGCACTCTCCGAGAACTCGTATATTGAAAAGATGTACGTGACCTGGTGTCTCATAGGCTTTGAGCATATAGAGTCACAATCAGGCCAATCTAAGTAATAGTCACTGGATTGATATTAAGAACATCCTTAGGTATCTTAGATGAACTAAAGATGCTTTCTTTACCTATGGAGAAGGAGAACTTGAAGTGACTGGGTTCACCGCTGCAAGTTTCAAAACCTACAAAAACGAATATAAGTCGTAATAAGGGTGTTATATGTTTGAATAACGAAACAATGAGCTGGAAATCTTCCAAGCAATATATTGTTGCCGAATAAACAAAAAAAATGGAATATTGCTGCAACTGAGGCAGCAAAAGAAGCGCTTTGGATCTATAATAATCCTAATTAGATTAGGTGTAGCTCTGTTAGCGGCTGACATAGGCTACAGCACAGGCTAAAGAATTAATGGTTTCATCAATGATCCAAGTATGCACTTCAACTGAATCATCTGATTCGTTCGATTATACATCGTGGCGATGTGATGACCGAATAAAACGCATCAGACGATGACATTGCAAATCCGCTGACGAAAGCTATTTCTCAGCAGAAGTTTGAGCGACCCGTACATATTTCAGGTGTAGGACACTTGAGTGATTGGCTATAGGCCAAGTGGGAGATTGTTGGACAATTATGACCCATAGCATCACTATTTATACAGAATATTGTGTTGTTGTACAAATTAACTGTGTGACAAAGGAAATTTCTCTTTTATCATTTGTAATTGGATTACCGAGATATATATAAATGATAAAAGTCCATATGATTAGTACCAGATTAATAAGATATGAGACAATATTAATCCACATAAGGTTTAATCATTAAATATCCCTCGTCGTAGTATTATCGAGACTGGACATCGATAATGTGAAATAGGCTAGTATTACACTTGTGCGTGTTATGGAAGCGTAACTGCATATTTCTCTTATATTTGGGTATTGGATACCCATGCAAGTGTAATAGGAGGTTCTGTTTACCGATGGTACGGAAACAGCTTCGCTCTGGATAGACCCCTCGGAATCTCATTGGTAGTATGACTATGTGTCTTTGGGAGTCCGAATCAGGGTAGGTGTATTTGGTCTTAACCTGAGACTTGCATCGTTAATACTTGCGACAATCAGTATACTTTGGTTTTGGTCATCCGGGGCTATAACAGGTTCTGTTTATGCCTCTTCTGGGTATACTGAGAATCGTAGTGTATTGGGTGTGATGTCAAGATGGAAGTATCACTTCAGCCATATGGAGATGATGATCACGTAAGATACGGAACTAGTACTCTTGTATACTGCAGCTATCGGGATAATATGACAAGGTCAGGATTATCCGATTATAGAGACTAGTTACCAGAGATCCGATATGTGCTTCATACGGGGCAGACACAATTCCAGCCCCAGGCCTAGCATGTGACATCTGATATTGGATCGTAATACGCAATACTACGTGTACTACGCCTGACAAAGATTACATATTCGTTTACAGAATATTTATGGAGAATTGGGTAGGCACGGTGCTTTGCTAGAAGCCAACCATGTCTTGTAAATCGTTAAGGATGTGGTACTGGGTACGGATGTATTCGGATAGTCCGATAACCGTATTTACTGCCAACATATCCAGGGATCTCTTGGTTCGCATCCCGAAGATTCACCGATGATGTTTGACTCGAACAAAATTAATCTGGGATTAATTATGAGAGAGAAAATTAATCTGGGATTAATTACGACAATAAATTAATCTGAGATTAATTAAAAGAGAAAGAATTAATCTGGGATTAATTGCGTCGAGAATTTATCTGGGAATAAATTCGTCATAGAGAGAGAACATGATTAATTTGGAATTAATCGGTAAAGTAAATTAATAGTTAAATTAGATTTTACTGTTTAATTTATTTAATTGGGATAAAATAATATATTGGATATATTAATTGAAATTAGATTTCAATGCGGAATTAAAGTTGGATTTTAATTCAAGCGAACGAATTAATTTGGAATTAATTCGCGAGCGATTTCCGTAATAATTTTGCTATGCATTATTATTTATTTAAATTGGATTTATTATGTCGCGACGGAAAATTCGTTTAATCGGATTAATCGAACCCGAGCCCGAAGTGTGTTGAGAAAACCACTTGAATTTTGAATTAAAGTGGGTCCCACCAACTTACATCACATGCCTATCAAGTGTTAACTTGAGTGATGGAAGTGGTTGGAGGCATTAAATGCCATTTTCCCTCCAACACCTTGCCTTTGCTTTTGGAAAAGTATATACACCTTTTGGAAAAGTGTGATTGGTAATTTTTGTTTTAGAAACAAAACACAAAACTCTTCTTTTCTCTTTTTCTCTACCTTGGCCGAATTTGGCCTTGTTTCTTCTTGGCCGAATGGCCTTGAACTAGGCCGAATGGCCATGGTTCTTGGCCGAATGGCCTTGCCTCATCTAGGCCGATTGGATTCATCTCTCCCAAGCCGAATATTGCTTCTCTTGGAGGGCGATTTTGAGCTTATTTTGTTCTAGCTAGCACTTAAAGGAGTCAAGTGAAGGTGATATGGATACTCACCCGAGAGTTTGGAACTCGATCTCAAGCTCCGGAGCTTCCAACACATCCAACAAAGAAGGAAAAAGTTTTGAACTCAATCCGATCAATGTGAGTATTCCGCAACTCCCTTTTGATTTATTCCCACACAAATCACAACTTAGAGATCTTGGCATGTTCTAGGAATACTACCAGAGAATTGGGTAGGCACGGTGCTTTGTTAGAAGTCAACCATGTCTTGTAAATCGGTAAGAACGTTGTACTGGGTACGCACGTGTTCAGATAGTCTAATGACCGTATTTACTGCCAACATATCCATGGATCTCTTGGGTCGCTTCCCAAAGATTCATTGATGACATTTGACTCGAACAAAATTAATCTGGGATAAATTATTAAAGAGAAAATTAATCTAAGATTAATTGCGGTAAGAATTATCTGGGATAAAATTCATCTAGAAGAGAGAACGCGATTAATTTGGAATTAATCGATTAAATAATATATATTGGATATATTTATTGAAATCGGATTTCAATGTGGAATTAAAATTGGATTTTAATTCCGGCGAACGAATTAATTTGGAATTAATTCAACAGCGACTTTCGTAATAATTTTGCTAGGCATTATTATTTAATTAAATTAGATTTATTTACGTCGTGACGGAAAATTCGTTTAATCGGATTAAACGAACCCAAGCCCAAAGTGTGTTGTGTAAGCAAACTTGAATTTTGAATTTAAGTGGTGGGACCCACAACTTACATCAAGTGTTTGACATATGATTGAAGTAGTTGGGAAAAGTAATTAATTCATTTAATTCTCTCAACCACCAACTTTGGTAACACAACTTGCTTTTTGGAAAAATATATACATAACTTTGGAAAAGATATACACAACTTTGGAAGTCAAAAATTGGTATAGTTTTTGGAAAACAAAATATCAAAAATTCTCTCATCTCCCTCCTCCTTTTGTCGTGAGCTTCTTCTCACTACTTAGAAATTTTGTTGCAAAATTTCAAGCATTGCTAGCACTTTGGGAGTTAAAGAAATGTGATAGGGAAACTCACCTTGATTTGGAATTCACTTTAAAGCTTGGAGCTTCCATACATCAAAGATTTTTGAACTTCTCATACGCTCAATGTAAGTTAATTCCGTAACTTATTTTGATTTTATTCACACTAGAATCATGTTTAGGATCCTTGGAAGTCTTGGACAAACTAACAATGGTATCATGAGCCACATAAACTTGATTTAAAATCTAGGGTTCTATACTTTAATTTGGTTATTTTTGCTTGGAGCATTATTTTTTTCAATTGATTGTTTGGTTATGCTTAGATTATGATAACTTAAAGTTATGCATGATTGGTTTTGAGTAAAATTGATTAGATTAATTTTTCCCCAAAAACCAAGTTTGGCCGAATCTATACCCCAGGAGTTCTCATGGTGATTTTTTGAATTTAGACTATTGGATGAGTTTAAAGTATGAAATGAATGTTAATTATTGGTTTAATTGGATTGAAATCAAAATTGAATGTTGTTTCATGTGATTGTCGTGGGATGTATCATGTTGAATGGATTGATTTTGCCTCAATTTTGTGTTGGACATGAATTTAAGAATTAAAGTATGATTAATTAGATTAATTGATGTTTTGGAAATATTAGATTAATCAATTAATTGTGGTAATTGTAATTTAATTGGATTAATATGTAATTTGAAATAAAATATTAATTTAATTTATTGTATTTGGGCTAATGGGCTTAGTTGGGCCAAGTATGGTTTTGGACAATTGGATTGGATCCAATTGGGCCTAAAATCATTTCCATAAAGTCCAAATCTGACTTTTGGGCCTTTAAAATTTTAATTGGGCCTAATGGGCCTAAATTGTTTTTTTGGCAAATGGTGATTCCTAATTGGGCCTTGGCTATTGGGTTGGATCCAAAATGGCCAAAGCTCACGCCTAAAGAATTAATTGAAAGCCCATTGAACTTTAATTGAATAGGCATTGGATGCTAATTGGGCCTTTGAGACCCAATTGGATTGGATTTGGAATCCAAGTCTTTAAGGCACAAAAATAAGTGTAATTATTTAATTTGGAATTAAATATGAATTAGTATTGGATACAATTTAAATTGGATTTAAAATTATAGTTCGATATAATTCAAGAATTCTTAAACGAGTTGGACTCGCGCAAATCAAATTGTTGTATGAACATTGGATGGTCATTAATCAAAGATTAATTAATTGGATTAGATTGATTGACAACATGCTTTGTGTGATACTTGGATGTACTTGTATGAATAATGTATATCAAATGGATATTAGAAGGGTGGGGGCAATTTTGGAAATTGTTGTAAATTTGGAATTTATTAAATTGGACCTGCGTGTCCAGCCTTTCACCTCTTATCTCTTTGTATTTCTCTTCTCACCAATTTCCCTCAATGTAAATGAGGTTTCTTTAATGTATTATGTAATTGGGTAGAAGTATGTAAAGTGCTAGCGGGAGAGTGGAAATGGAGAGATTTGTTCTAGGAACAAATTGTGTTATATATCCATCCGTATATCATTATTAATTTATTCACTCCTTATTATGCTTTTAGAATGCATGTTTAAGGGTGTATGATGAGACCTAATCAAAGATAATAAATTGGATGTCAATTTACGCGAAAAACCCTCACTTTAATATTAAGCATTTTTCCTTCCATTGAGTGGTTCTTTCTCAAGATCCAAGATTGGCTTTGATTTGTTGGCCAAAGTCAAGATCATTGTCCATCGCGGATGTGTTTGAACCACGAAAGTTTTGTTATATATCGCATGTCTTGGGCAGTTGTGATTTGCTGGCCAAAGTCAAGGTCACTTATGTACATCGACGTGGATTACGAAGTTTTCCCACTGTCAATGGGTCATGCTTAACTGGAATTATTAAGCTTGTTGAGCCAAAGCCAAGGCTTATTTGATTCAGAGGAAAAGGTTAGGATATATATATTGGATATATATTTTGGACTTGGAGGTCCACCTACCGGATCTAGGAATTGGATGGGATCCAATTGATCTTAGAGATCTACCTAGTTAAGTTTCATACAGCTTGTTGACCAATGTCAAGGTTGTATGTTATTTAATGGGATCCTAGCCCACTAGGAAACTGGGTTTCCCAAGTACTCATCAGAGGGTTAGAGGCTCGCTGAAAAATAGTGGGAGACCAGTATTAAATTTGCAATTTCGTTTAATACTTGCTAAATGCGCGCTTTATTTTTTCGTCGTTATAAATTTATATTATTTGGACTGATATTTTATTGTTTTCATTGAACATTTGGACTGTACTCTTACTACTCCATTTGTAGTTGGTTATATAGTTGGACTATATAATCATTACATTTGAGTGTACCTGATATCGTTGATTGGATAGTTGGACTATTGCAATCAAGATGGTTAGAAAGATTAGCGTTAGGGACATCGTCATGGGCGATAATGTCTTTAACGGCTCTAATTTTCCAGATTGGGAGATGAACCTCAGGATAGTCCTGAGGGCCGAGAAGTTACTATGTGTCACAGAGAGACCTCTCAGGCCTGACCCTGGAGTTGAGCAGCCAGTTGAGCATAAGCTTTGGAAGACTCATAGTGATGACAACTCAACTGCTTAATCTGTCATGCTTGCCGCAATGACTCCTCAATTTCGTCATCAAAATAAGGGATTGGATCCCTACAACATGATGTTGAAATTGAATGACATTCACAGATCTAACCTTAGATCTCAGAAGTACAAATTACAGAAGAAGCTTTTTCGCTCTCGTATGTCAGAGGGTACATCTGTCGAGCACCATGTGTCGCAGATGATTGCTGACATCGAACAGCTAGGCCAGGTGGGAATTACCTTCGAGGCTGAGACTTCCATAGATTTAATCTTACAGTCTCTGCCTGATAGCTGGGGCGAGTTCATCATAAACTACAATATGATGAACCAAGAAAAGACTCTTGGAGAGTTTATGGTAATGTTGAAAGAGGCAGAGGCAGAGGCAGAGCTTCTGAAGGGCAAGAAGCATGAGGTGTATCTTACTTCGACATCTCAGAAAGCCAAGGCTTGGCCGAAGGCTTATGGAGATGTGAAGAAGAAGAAAAGAAAGGGCAAGGCCAAATCATCGCAGTCTTCTCAGAAGACTAAGGACAAATCCCAAGATGTCTGCCTACAGTGTGGCAAACGGGGTCACTGGAAGCGTGACTGCCGTGAGTACAAGGTGCACATAATGGAAGTGAAGGCGGGCAAGGCTCCGGCTTCAGGTATGTTTATTATTAAGGGTGGCAACGGGTCGGCCCGGCCCGAGCCCGGCCAACAAAAAAAAAAACCCGGGCTCGGGCCCGGGCTTTTTTTGGGCCCGAATTTTTAAAAAAAAAATTAAAAATATTAAAAATATATAAATATAAAATACATTTACACTATATACAAAGACAATTTATAAATAAATCACAAGTTTCATTGATAAATTAACAATTTAAATGCTAAAAACAAATAAAAATGATACAAACATATTAATATATATATATATATATTTTTTTTTTTTTTTTATTTTGGCCCGGGCCGGGCCCGGGCCAAAATTGGAAAGCCCGGGCCAGAGCCCGAGCCGGGCTTTCATTTTAAGGCTCGGTCCGGGCTTTTTCCACCCCGGGCCGGGCTTCGGGCTTTTCTGTCACCCTTATTTGTTATTGAAATAAACATGTTTACTTCTAGTTTTAAAAAATGGATTTTTGATTCTGGATATGGTACTCACATATGTACCGATGTGCAGGATCTACAGATTAGCAGGAGACTAGCATCCGGCGAGATTGACCTTTGAGTTGGAAATGGGATGAGAGTCGTTGTTTTAGCTGTTGGAACCTATGTTTTGGAACTCCCATTGGGGTATGTATTTACACTAGGTGACTGTTATTATGTACCTAGTTTGACTAGAAACATTATCTATGTATCTTGTTTAACCCGATGCGGGTATACCTTTGTATTCCGGAACACTGGGTGTTTTGTTTATAAAGATGATTTTGAGATATCAGATATGTACAGCTGATGTTAATAACGGTCTTTATATTTTGAATAAAGAAGAATCTCAAACATATAACATGACAACAAAAGGCTCAAATTGAGTAACACATATGAAACTTATATGTGGCATTGTCGTCTGGGACACATTAATAAGACTCGTATATCTACACTTTCGAAGAGTGGATACTTGGACGGATTTGATCCTAATTCATATGACGTCTGTGAATCTTATTTATTAGGCAAAATGCCTAAAACGCCTTTTAGCGGTAAACCGAACTGTTAGCCCTCATTCATAGTGACGTATGCAGGCCCATGTCTAGCCAGGCTAGAGGTGGATATGAATACTTCGTAACCTTTACGGATGATGCATCACGTTATGGTTATGTGTATCTTATGAGACACAAGTCGAAAAATTTTGAGAAATTCAAAGAATTTAGACACGAAGTAGAAAAATAGACCGGCAAAAGTATTAAAACATTGCGGTCGAACCGTGGTGGAGAATACTTGAGCAATGAGTTTCTCGATTACCTAAAAGAATATGGTATTCTTCCACAGTGGACTCCTCCCGGAACACCTCAATTGAACGGTGTGTCCGAACGGAGAAACCAAACTTTGTTGGACATGGTAAAGTCAATGATGAGTCGCACTGAGCTACCAATTTCCGTCTGGGGATACGCATTAAACAGTGCAATACTTATTTTGAATAAGATTTCGTCAAAGTCTGTTGGATAAACTCCATATAAATATGGACAGGAAAGAAACCGGGTTTCACATTCCTGAAGATTTGGGGATGCTGGACATATGTTAAATGTTTGGATGGTACCAAACTAGAACCCAAAGCAGATAAGTGCCTATTTGTAGGTTATCCTAGGGAAACTAAAGGATATTACTTCTACAACCCACAAGAGAACAAGATATTTTTTGTTCTCCATGCGGTTTTCCTTGAAAAGGAATTCCTAGATGCAGTGGTAAGTGGGAGGAAAATAGAACTCGATGAAAATCGGAGTGATACTGTTCCTGGCACAGACTCCCTCACGGAACACGAACAGTTCATCAGGGATGAGACTATACCACAATCTTCTAATACACAAGAACCGCGTAGGTCGGAGAGAGTCAGAAAATAACCTGAGAGGTATGGGTTTCTGATCTCACCTCATGTAGATATTAATCTTATTGAGGAAGACGAACTGGCTATGTATGAGGAAGCGATACAAGGTATCGACTCCGCTTTATGGCAAGAGGCCATGAAGTCCGAAATGGATTCCATGTATACCAACCAAGTTTGGACACTGGTTGATGCACCTGAAGGCATAAAGCCGATTGGTTATAAATGGATCTTCAAGAAGAAGACAGACATGGATGGCAACAGAAAAACGTACAAAGATAGGCTTGTAGTGAAAGGGTATCGTCAACGACATGGTATCGATTACGATGAAACTTTTTCACCTGTTTCCATGATTAAATTTATTCGGATAATGCTTACTATTGCTGCATATTTCGATTATGAAAAATGGCAGATGGACGTCAAAATCACTTTCCTTAACGAAAACCTTTTGGAGGATGTTTATATGTAACAGTCTGACGGTTTTGTCGTGTCAAAACATACAAACAGGGTTTGCAAGTTAAATCGATCCATTTATGGATTGAAGCAAGCATCGCGTTCTTGGAACCAACATTTTGATGAGATCATAAAAGAATATAGTTTCATTCAAAATGAAGATGATTCTTGTGTATATAAGAAAGTTAGTGGGAGCGCACTAACATTCATTGTCATATACGTTGATGATGTATTACTTATTGGCAATGACATTCCCATGCTACAATCGGTGAAAGCTTGGCTTTCATTAAAATTCTCCATGAAAGATCTGGGAGAAACATCCTTTATTCTGGGAATAATGATCTACCGGGATAGATCTAAAAAGCTGCTTGGACTCTCCCAGAGCTCGTACATTGACAAAGTGTTGAAGAGATTCAACATGGATCAGTCTAAGAGAGAGCTGCTTCCGGTGTCACATGGCGTCTATTTATATAAGAACATGTGTCCTAAAACACAAGATGAGAGAGATACAATGATTCAGATCATGTTTGTTTCTGCAGTCAGATCGATGATGTATATCATGATATGTACGCGACCTGATGTCTCATATGCTTTGAGCATATGCAATCGCTATCAGGTTGATCAAGGTGATGGCCACTGGATTGCTGTTAAGAACATCCTTAAGTATCTTAGACGAACTAAGGATGCTTTCTTAGTCTATGGAGATGGAGACCTTGAGGTGACTGGGTTCACCGATGCAAGTTTCCAAACCGATAAAGACGACTCTAAGTCACAATCTGGGTACATATTTTGTTTGAACAACGGAGCAGTGAGCTGGAAATCTTCCAAGCAAGAGACTGTTGCCGATTCAACAACAGAAGCGGAATATATCACTGCAGCTGAGGTAGAAAAAGAAGCAGTTTGGATCCGTAAATTCCTAACTGGATTAGGAGTAGTTCCATTAGCAGTCGAGCTCGTACCTTTGTATTGTGACAATAACGGGGCTATAGCGCAGGCTAAGGAACCACGGTCTCATCAACGATCCAAGCATGTACTTCGACATTTCCATCTGATTCGTGAGATCATAAATCGTGGCGATGTGAAGATCGAAGCTTCATATGACAACATTGTAAATCCGCTGACGAAAGCTATTTCTCAGCAAAATTTTGAGCGACGTGTATATAGTTCAGGTGTTAGATACTTGAGTGATTGGCTATGAGCTAAGTGGGAGATTGTTGGACAATTATGACCCATAGCATCACTATTTGTAAAAGACATGGTGTTTTTGTACAATTAACTATATGACAAAGGAAATTGCTATTTTATCATTTTGTAATTAGATTACTTGGAAATATATAAATGATAAAAGTCCTTATGATTAGTTCCGGATTAATAAGTTATGAGACAATATTAATCTATGAACGATTTAATCATTAAATAGTCATAGTCGTAGTATTATCGAGACTGGACATCGATAATGCGGAATAGACTATTATTACACTTGTGCGTGTTATGGAAGTTTAACGGCATAGTTCTCATATATTTAAGTATTGGATACTTATGCAAGTGTGATAGGAGGTTCTGTTAGCCGTTGGACCGGGAACAGCTTCGCTCTGGATAGACCCCTCGAAATCTCATTGGTAGTATGACTATGTGTCTATGGGAATCCGAATCAGGGTAGGTGTATGTAGTCAACCTGAGACTTGCATCGCTAATACTTGCGACAATCAGTACACTTTGGTTTTGGTCATCCGGAGCTTTAACAGGTTCTGTGTACGCCTCTTCTGGGTTTACTGGGAATCGTAGTGTATTGGGTGTGATGTCAAGATGGAAGTATCACTTCAGTCATATGGAGATGATGATCACGCAGGATACAGAACTAGTACTCTTAAATACTGCAGTTATCGGGATAGTATGACTAGGTCATGATTATCCGATTACAGAGACTAGTTGCTAGTGATCTGATATATAATTCGTACGGGATAGACACAATTCCATCTCTAGGCCTAGCATGTGAAATTAGATACTAGATCGTATTACGCAATACTTAGTATACTACGCCTGATACAGATTATATATTCCTCGTTGAATATTTCTGGAGAATTGGGTAGGCACAGTGCTTTGCTAGAAGCCAATCATGTCTTGTAAATCGGTAAGAACGTGGTACTGGGTACGCACGTGTTCGGATAGTATGATGACCGTTTTTACTGCCAACATATCCAGGGATCTCTTGGGTCGCTTCCCAAAAATTCACCGATGATATTTAACTCGAACAAAATTAATCTGGGATTAATTATGAAAGAGAAAATTAATCTAAGATTAATTGCGGCAAGAATTTATCTGGGATAAAATTCGTCTAGAAGAGAGAACGCGATTAATTTGGAATTAATCGATTAAATAATATATATTGGATATATTAATTGAAATCGGATTTCAATGTGGAATTAAAAATGGATTTTAATTCGGGCAAACGAATTAATTTGGAATTAATTCAAAAGCAACTTTCGTAATAATTTTGCTAGGCATTATTATTTAATTAAATTAGATTTAATTACGTCGCGACGGAAAATTCGTTTAATCGGATTAAACGAACCCAACCCCAAAGTGTGTTGTGTAAGCCAACTTGAATTTTGAATTTAAGTTGTGGGACCTACAACTTACATCAAGTGTTTGACATATGATGGAAGTAGTTGGGAAAAGTAATTAATTCATTTAATTCTCTCAACCACCAACTTTGGTAACACAACTTGCTTTTTGGAAAAGATATACACAACTTTGGAAGTCAAAAATTGGTATTAGTTTTTGGAAAACAAAATATCAAAAATTCTCTCCTCTCTATCCTCCTTTTGTCATGAGCTTCTTCTCACTACTTAGAAATTTTGTTCCAAAATTTCAAGCATTGCTAGCACTTTGGGAGTTAATAAAAGGTGATAGGGAAACTCACCCTTGATTTGGAATTCACTTTAAAGCTTGGAGCTTCCATACATCAAAGATTTTTGAACTTCTCATACGCTCAATGTAAGTTAATTCCGTAACTTATTTTGATTTTATTCACACTAGAATTATGTTTAGGATCCTTGGAAGTCTTGGACAAACTAACACTGTCCCATTATCTTCTCTGATCAGAACTGCACTAACTGCTTGTTCTGAAACTCCCAGGTAGAGAAAAAGTCTCTCAATGTCGAGTGGTTTTGACAGCAGAGGTGGGGAGGTTAGATACCATTTGAGTTATTTCAAAGCTTTCTCGCAGGCTGCGGTCCATTCGAAGTTATTTGCTTTCTTTAGGGCTGGGAAGAATAAAAGCTTTTGTCCGTAGACTTGGAGATGAACCTATTAAGTGCAGCAATCCTCCTTGCTAGTCACATGACATCTTTTGGGCTGGAAGGTGAGGGGATATCAATGATATATTTGATCTGATTTGGATTCGCTTCTATTCCGCATCGAGTGACAACGTATCCTAAGAATTTCCCTGAGGCGACACTGAATGCGCACTTAGTGGGGTTCAAATTCATCTCATACTTGTCCATTATGTTAAAGGTTTCCTCTAGGTGTCCTAGATGTTGCTCAGATTTCGAAGATTTTACAAGCATGTCTTCTATGTACACCTCCATAGTTTTTCCAATTTTCTTTGAGAACATCTTATTGACCAGACGTTGATATGTGGCTCTAGAATTTTTGAGGTCGAATGGCATGACCTTGTAACAATATATACCTCGGTTGTTGACAAAGGCATTCTTCTCTTGGTCGTCTAGATGCATGAGAATTTGATTGTAGCCAGAATATGCATCCATGAAACTTAATAGCTCATGCACAGCTGTAGCATCAACCATTGAATCAATATGAGGTAGAGGGAATGAATCATTTGGACAAACTTTGTTCAAATCCGTGAAGTCGATGTAAACTCGCCACTTTCCATTTTTATTTTGGACTACCACCATGTTGGCGAGCCAATCTGGAAACTGAACTTCCCTGATAGCACCATTTGCAACAATTTTTGAATTTCTTCATCGAAGATTCGATTTCTTTCTAGTGCGAACTTTCTCCTCTTCTGTCTGACAGGAGGGTAGTCTAGATCCACATGGAGTTCGTGAGTAATCAGTTCGAGGTCGATCTCTGTCATGTCTTTGTGAGACCGTGTGAAGCTGTCGTGTCACTTCTTTAAGAAGTTAATCAAGTCAGCTCGTAGTTTGGGGTCTAAATTAGCTCCAATTTGTGCCTTATGATCTGCATGTTAAGGGTGAATTTGGATCTCATCAAGCTCTTCAAGATTTGGTAATATCGGCTCCATACTGCGAGACCAACTATGTAATTGCTATGCAGACTGGGTTTTCGCCCTCAATGTTATTTGGTAGCAGCTCTTCTGGATGCGGCTCTGTCTCATTTTATCTCTTAAATCCCCCACTTGGTAGGGAACTTTAGAACTTGGCGATAAGTGGATGATATTGCCCTCATTTCATGAATCCAAGGCCTGCCCATAATAATATTATAGGCTGAAAGATTATCTAAGACCAATAATGTGGTCATCTTGTTGACTCACGCGACGTAGACTGGGAGAGATACTTCTCCCATGGTGAATTTTTTTTCTCCATTAAATCCAATCAACACCGTCGTCCGTCTGTTTATCTTCTCAAGCTCGGCTCCCATGTCTGCAAGGGTTTTAGAAAAAATGATGTTGGCTGAAGATCCCGTGTCGACTAACACTCGTTTGATCATAAAATTCACCACTTGCAAGGAGGTCACCAGAGCATCATGGTGTGGATTCATTTTACATGAGTTGCTATCGTATGGAAATTTCATAGTCAGGTTGGTAAACATCATCTCAATAGACATCGTAGAATGAGGAAGGCTGATCGCAGCAGCCCTAGAATACCGTTTGGCTACTGAATATGATACACCACTAACTTCTGATCCTCCCGAAATAAAATTAACTATGTTATTAATTAGTGGAGGTGGAATTGGGGCCTCTCCTTGGAAATCTCTTTCATCTCTTCGGGCCAACGTAGCTTTTCCTTTCTTCGTGAGTAAGTCTCTCATAAATCCTTTATTCAACAATTCCAGGACTTCCAATCTTAATGCCACACATTAAGCTGTAGTATGGTCGTAATCTCGATGGAACTCACACCACTTACTGGTGTCCTTTTTTGTGGAGCTTTCCTTGGAGCGTGAGGTCCATTTTACCTCATTTCTCATTTTTTTAAGGACCGAAACCAATTCTCCTGGGGAAATGGTAAAATTGTAGTCTGTGAGACTAGGTCTGCTTGTCGGCGTTCTCTCTTGGATTTTGTAAGGCATAGGTCACCTGTCGAAATCTTTGTGGAAATGTCTACGCTCGCTTCTCTGATGGTTCATCCTTTCTGAAGGATGATGAGGGATTACATTGTGTCATTCGGGAATACTATGCATTCTATCATTCTACAAACTGAAGGAACTTTCTTTTCTTTTATTTCTCTTGTCTTCTTCCCACCTGATTTCAATTTGGGCCCGCGACATGGCTTGGTCCATTGTGTAGCATCGAAACTTGGTAAGTTTTTTGTAGAGTCCATTTTCGTAGAGTAATCTATTTTTGAAAGTTTCCACTGTTGTAGGTTGATGGAGATCTGGAATATTTATCCTCTCTTTATTGAAGCGGGCCACGTAGCTTCGCAATGATTCTCATTTCCTTTGTTAGATGGCATTGAGGTCATCAGTGGTCCTTTCAAGCTTACAAGAACTCACGAAATGTTCCATAAATTTGTCTGCTAGTTGTTGGTATTACTCAATGGATCTGTATGGCAGGTTGATGAACCAGGTGAGGGCTGGGCCTGCCAATGTTTCTCTGAATCCTCTGCACATTCCATCATATCATTGGTGGGGTGCCAAGCCAGTTGACATCATCTTATATTTATAATGTACATCATGGTCATATGGGTCTGTGGATCCATCATATAGCTTCATATCCGGTGGGCTGAACTTTCGTGGCAGCTCGACAAACGTGATAGTCTCCAAGAATGGGGTGTCGGAAATTATTCCAGCGCTGCTCTTTCTAATTGGTAGTCTCATTTTGGTAGTTTGGACATAACTGCTTCCTTGAACTCCATCATTTCTCTTCTCTTGATGGATGAAACTTGTTGTGTTTGGTCGACTGAAGAAATTGGCGGATTCCTTGGGCCATGGTCACTTGGTGGGTTATCATCTGCTACTTCGTTAAACACAGGTGGGATCGCTGGATTGCCAGATTGATCTGGAGTGTCGCGATGCTAAGAGGTTGAAGAAATTTATTCCAGCTGTTTTTGTAACTTTGCGTTGGAGTTTTGCATGGTGAGGTTCTCTTCTTCTAAAGTTCGTAACCATTCTTGGAGCGTGGCTAATTGTGCTGCCACAGGGTCTGGTGTCTGTTCACTGCTAGAAGCCATAAGTAATCATACTTTTAGTGACCATAGTCTGAGTGATATTTGTCTGCTATGAATCGCTAAGGCCCCACGTTGGGCTTCAAATTGTGGATGTTGGTTTTCGCCAGAGGTCCACAATCGAGAATCTGAAGTATGGGAGCGCTAGCGAACCTGCAAAACAAAGGTAGAACAAGCGGGGAGTACTGCCCACCGGTGTGGTGGAAGCCGTAGGCTCTCCGACGCTCAAGTCGGTGGTGAAGATGAGCTGTAAATAAGGGAAGAGCAAGGCTTGATGTTACCTTGACTTCTATTGACTACCGTGAGGGCGGTGACCGGTGTTTAGAGAGTAAGAAGCTTAAAGAGTTTCAAGTATGAGAGCTAAAACCCACCTTGAGTAGTGAATCGTCTCTTCCTTTTATAGACTCCTTCGAGGTCAGCTTTAATTTCCTCCATTAATTGCTTATTATTTAGGTGTCTGAAACTGGTAACTACGTGGGGGAGTTACTAACCTTGATTTATGCGTTTTAGGTTTGGGTAACTTATAAGCCAAAGGTTTGCTTAGTAGGCATTTCTTTGTGCGTCGGCCTGAGAAGGTAATTGGGTCATTGGCCCAAGTCTATTCTAGGTACTGTTTGGAGGGATTGGGCTACCACTGGTGTAGTGCCTGAAGCGAAAAGTCAAAAATACCTGTGGCCCAAATTTGGCCCATGCAGTCATATTTTTACCCAAAGTCACAATGTGATTATTGTAAGAAATTTTCTAAAAGGGAATGATATGTTATTTGAATGTAAATGACATAACCCTTAGGAATTGTCTTAATAGACATAAGGGTACATTTTCAATGGTAACCCTCCAATTCTATAAATAAAGCATTACATTCCCATTTCAATTCACTGAATTTTTTCTATATACATTCTCTAAGAGTCTTGCATACTAGAAAGTCTTTTAAGTAAAAGAGAGTTCCCACCATTGTCCTAGTTCAAAACAACAACAACAACCATTCATCTATGATGATAATAATTCAACAACAACAATGACCATCCATCCATGATGATAATAATAATTCAAAACAACAACAACAACCATTCATCGATGATATAATAATTCAAAACAACAACAAACATCCATTATAATAATCAAAATTATTCATCTATCACATCATATACTAACTAGATTAGTCATTATTATCTTCGGTATTTGAGGATTCCTGACTGGACTCAGACTCGTCTTCAGTTTCGAATTCTTCTTCATTTGCTGCTTCCACGCTAACTTCAGAATGAGGAATTATCTCAACATCTGTATTTTCTCGAGTTAACGTGATATTTTCAGTAACTGTGACATTTGGTAAATGAAATATCTATTCAGGAACTTCAAAGTTGTCAGAGACTTGTTGTGCTTCATCTGAAATTTCAACACTATCTTTCTCCTGCGTGTCTCAAATGCCCCTATGTTGTAACTTTTGTACCACCATCCATCCATTTTCTAGCTTTGGATCAGATATATATATATCACATACCGTGGTTTACGTTGAACATTAATTGACATTAGATGATTACTAAATTGAATTATCCTTTTTCTGGCATTTGTGTCAATCCATTTGCATTCGAATAGCTCAATACGTCGTCTGGGTCTGTATCAAACTCAATGACTGATTGCAACACTTCGTATAAGTCAACAATATCTGAGATGTGTTCTCCTATGACTACAATTCCATAATTCTGAGTGACATGTCAAACATCTCGCTGCTCGGTATGAAATCTAACTCCGTTCACAATGCATCCACTGTATTCGTAAGCCTGCTTTTGAGGCCCATATGCTAATGCAACTAACGAAGAGGACGAGTCCAGTTGACCATTTTACATTTGGTTGTTTATCTAACACATGATAATATTTATGTGTTAATATAACAAACTTGAATATTTATTATTAGGATAAAAATAAATAGACAATGTTAGGGCTTACAGTTGCCTCAAACCATTTAGAAAATTCTTTTTTGTGTCTTCCATCAACGTTGTGGTCACCATCACATTGTAGCATGGTAATATGTTGCCTTAAAAAAATGAGTTACGTTAATGTAAGACAATAAAAATACACTTATGCACCTACAAGACTTACATTAAGTACGGTTACACTTCATCGCAATTACTCAATATAAATCAATGTGCACGCTGAGCTTCCTCGAATGTTAGTAATTTGACACCTAATGCTCCAAACGGTTTGCAATTTTGACGGAATACTATGATATTTTGCTGATTACTTGCATCTCCATCATAGTTTCTTGGCCGACGATTAAAATGAGTTTCAATATTCTACATGTACATCTAACAAAATGTTATTGCCTCACTTATTAAAACAGCCTCTGTTATTGACCCTTCAGGCCGCACCTTATTTTTCACATATTGTTTGTAATGTCCCAAAGCCCTGCAGATATGACAATAAATTTGCATTATTAATAAATTTAATGCAAAATCAAATTTAAAAATGTAATATTTAAAACGGTATATTACCTCTCAAAAGGGTAAATCCATCTGTAATGGACATGACCTCAATTTCTAGCTTCGGAATGTAAATGCACGGCCAGATGTACCATCACATCAAAAAAACTGGTGGTAATATTCGCTCCAGCTTGCATAGGATTATCACGATTCCTCGCTCAAGTTCGTCAATAACAGATGTGGTTAATGTCCTCTGACATAATTATTTAAAGAAGCCACATAGATCAAGTATGACGTCACATATATTCGGTGGAAGATAAGGTCGAATGCCAACAAGAAGTAGAATCTCCAGAAACACATGACAATCGTGACTCTTTAACCCATTTATTGTATCATCTCTGACCCAACGTCCAATAGTCGATGCATAATCATCAGGAAATTTAACCATTTTCAGCCAATCATAGAATGATTCTCTCTGATTGAGTTAGCACGTAACTAGCAGATGGCTTAATAAGACCTTAAGGAGTGACCTGTAAATGCAATTCACTGCGAATTCTAAGATCTTATAGGTCCAATTTAGCATTTACAGTGTCTTTCGTCTTACCCGGAATATTGAACAGTGTGCCCATTAAACTCTCGCATATTTTTTTTTCTATATGCATTACATCCAAATTATGTCGCAGACTCAAACTCCCCCAATACTCTAACTCAAAGAAAATACTATTTCCTGTCCAATTCAACTCTTCAGGTTGACGTTTTCGATTTTTATCTATATTATTAGGATATTTCCCTGGTGTGATATCTCTGAGATGTTGATGTTGGAAAAGTATATCGAATCCAAACAATGGACTAGGCATACTCTGAAGTTCTTGTTGACCGTTGAATAATTTACTTCTCTGCCAAGGATGACTCAACTCGAGAAATCTCTTGTGCCCTATGTATTCTATTTTATTCTGTAGTCGTTGCGAAACCCGCACAAATTGGACATATCATGTATCATTTAGTGTTCCATCCAGATAATGAACCATAAGCTGGAAAATCATTAATGGTCCATAATAATGTGGCATGCAATTGAAAATACTGCTCAGAAGCTGCATCATAGGTATGCACACCCACATTTCATAATGTTTGTAACTCCTCGATCAATGGTCTCAAGTAAATATTCATATCTTTACCAAGGGAACGTGGACCAGGGATAAGCAATGACCTAAACATGAACGGATCCTTCATACATTTCCATGGAGGTAAGTTATATGAAATAACAATAACGAGCCACATGCTATAAGAGTTGTACATATTTCTAAACGGGTTAAAACCATCGGAGGCGAGACCTAACCTGACATTATAGGGGTCCTCAGCAAGACGGGGGTACATGTCATCAAATTCTTCCACTCGGTTCCATCCGTAGGATGTCTGAGTATGCCCTCTGCAGGGATCATCTTTTCATGATGCCATATCATGTCAGTCGTTGTGTGTCGTGACATGAACAACCTCTGCAGCCTGAGCGTTAATGGAAAATATTGTAATATCTTCTGAGGCACTTTCTTCCCCATACCACGGACTTTGTACTGACTTTCACCACATATCAAATAATATTCAAGTGATTCATACTCTGCACAAAATAATACACAGTCATACTTACAAGCATGAATGGATTCATACCTCATTCCCAGATCACGCAACATTTTCTTTGCCTCGTAATACGACTTAGGCAATTCGCTTCCAACCGGTAACATTTGCCCCAATAAGTTTAGCATCATATCAATACTTTTGTTGGTCATTCTGTTGATCACTTTAATGTGTAATAATTTCACAACGAAATTCAAGATCGACATTCCAGCACCTTCAAATGGAATTTTTTTTGCCTCATCAAGTAGTTCACTAAATAAATTTTGACCATTTCCACCTAACACTGGTATGTCACCGCTAACACTATGACCAACTTATAGACCTTGTAAGTCATACAAAGCATCAGTTATCTCATCGTTTGCAGGTTGATTGTAACTACTGCTCCCTTCACCAGAATTAATAAACTTTGATTGAGAATTATACTGCTCACTGTGATAAATCCACGTACGGTAAGTTGGTGATATTCCTAGCATGTATAAATGATTATGAACTCCATCTAACTGTTTCCTTTTCCTATTCAAATAAAATTTATACATTGACACCGAACACGATCTTCTACGGCAATGCTTTGCTTTGCCGATTCCATGAACTCATACACTCCATTACGGTATTCAACGCTCAATCTATCCGCCGAGCTCATCCAATTTCTATCCACTTCAGCCAAATATCTAAATATAAAAATATAATTATTAGACATCATATTACACTCATCACATCACCAATTCATTAATTATTTATTTAAGCATACACATATATATTCAGTTAATTAATTAATTAATTACAAAATAAAATATATTTAGTTAATTAACTAATCTACATATATGCATCATAAACTACTAACACAAGTATATAATAAACATAATTATAAAAAATGAAAACCATAATTTTTTAGAAAGATTAAACTAAAATACTTAAGTGAGATATATAATTATTCTTTGCAAATATAAAGAAAAATAATAAAGATATATGAAAGAAAATTTACCTTATGGAATATTAATTAGAGTTTTATTGAAAATTTGTAGGAGAGTTGTGAGGTTGCAGATGAGAGAGTAAGATTGTAAAGGATGAGAGAAAAAGTAAAGGGGGAAGAAGGGTTGGTGGTGCTGTATTTTAATATAGTTTTAGCGTCGAAGTCCTAAATTCGATGCTAAATGTCTGATTTTTAGCGTCGAAACTAAATTTCGATGTTAAAGTTTAAAAGACTATTGGTGGTATCGTCATAAACCTTTAGCAACGCAAATTAGTCGACGCTAAATGTCAAATTTTTAACGTCGAATATGTTATTTCGATGCTAAAAGTAGCAATTTTAGAGTCGCAATTTATTTCGACACCAAAGGTAATGGGAATAGTTAAAAATCTTTAGCGTCGACATATTTTCGATGCTAAAATTACTATTTTTAGCGTCATTTTTAATATACAACATTAAAAGTAGATAATTTGGCGTCGAAGATTATTTTCGACGCTAAAATATTGACATTTGGGGTCGAATATTATTTTCGACGCTAAAAGTTGTTATTAGCGTCGAAATTAATTTCGACGCTAAAAGTACATTTTCTTGTAGTGAATGCTAACTCTTATGTTTTATATTATATGTTTTTCTTAAGCTCGAATAGTATTATAAATTAATATGTCAGAAGTGAATGTGTTGAATTTTAGTTTCATGAAAAAACATGTTTTTGGTCAGCTATGATTTAAGACAAGCAGTTCCAATATTTGAATTATTTTTAGACATGACAAATGGAATATGTTTTCAATACATATGTTTCCTTGCAACAGTTATGTTTTCATAGTATGTATATGACTTAAAATGGAAATAGTATAACGTTTTCAAACTATCGATATAGTATTGCCCCATTAGTTTCACATAGTGTCCCGGGTTCGCTCAGTTTCACAGGCCTAATGGGCTATCAGTGATCCTCTTAGGCAATTACACGTTCAACATAGCATCCCCTGCCTACATGGTGTTTGGTCCCGTTAGGTAAGTTATATTTCCCCCAGGTCATGATACATGTGAGGTTTTTCTCTGTAGATATTCAACAGCTCATATTTTATTAGCAAAATATGTTTATAGATATGTTTTCAAGAAGATAAAACTATATGAGGATAAATCCTATAGGACCGTCCAATCAATGAGTGCCACATGTATCAATTTCATAATAATTGGAACACGTGGCAGTTACTGATTTGGACAATCCATATAAAATCTTCTTTTTCAGGAGAATATGTATTTCATTATAGTTGAGTATGTTTCCAAACATGATGCTTTTAGGTTATTTTCACTTTTTCAACATTCACTTACTAGGTCGTTCAAATTATTTACCCTTCATTCCCACATTTTTTTATTTTTGGTGGCAGGTTTAGTTCTAGCCATTGATGGCATAAATCCCAGATCCAGACACTCAGGCTCGGAAGAGATGGATACCAGCTGCAGTCTCAAGAATTCATGATCAAGGCCCACATATGTGCACAATCGTCATTGTAGGCCATAAAGTCAATTACCATCATAGCATCATATATGGTTATACACTTAATAAGTATAATTTCTAAGAAAATGATAATCATGCATGTTAGCATAATATTATATGTGTGTATATCATCATCATCATCATTTGAAATAAATTATGGATTCAGTTCAAGTCATGTCATGCGTAGTGAGGTTAGAGGTTCAGAGAGATGGTTCTACTGTCTCCTGCTGGTCGTATCCCAAAAATAATGGGATGTGACAGCCATCTAACTCACATATACATAATGTTAATGATATTCTTAATGAGATAGAAGTTCATAAGAATAACAACATTAACCTAAATGATATTGTTTTAAACTTGTCAAATAAGAAAAATGATTTTGCTTTCAAAAAGCATGAATTTTGAAATATAAATTTGTGAATGTCATTTCATGTAATGACCCTAATATAATATGTAATTTTTTTTTAAGGTGGGTCATAAGAGTTTTGTATGCCCCTTGAGAAATGTTTCCAATACTAAAAGGATTTGGGTTCCAAACGGAACCAAAATGGACCCAAAAAAATTTGGATACCAAGAGTATTTCTTAATTATTTATGTGTAGAGGCAAGGAATTAAGAACAATAATTGATTGTTGGATTACTCACATGTGTGGTAAAATGATAAAAATTGAATCTTTGTGAGTACTTATTTTATCTTGTCTTTTATATGCAAATATGGTAATAATTGTATAACTTGTGCATGAATTTGATGATATCATTTTAGTCACACTTATATGAGGTTGTTTTGCTCATCATATGTGAAAATTTTAGTATCCCTAAATTTTTTGATATTACACAAATTGAAGAGAAGTTATTATTTTTGGGATGTTGCTTATATCATTTGCATAATGTTTTCAATTGATATATCATATATACAAATTATGTGTTGTGTGTATAGATTTAGGGTGAGCTATTTTAGAAAATATGTTCATATGTATCTCAATTAGTTACAGTTTCCAAGTTTACATGTTTTGTGATTAAATTGTATTGGATAACTTATAACTATATTTTAATTGGTTTTATTTCTTAGATGATGCATATATTACCTCATTAATAGAGAGCTCAAGCTAGAATTTTATTAAGTTTTAATAGCCCTCAAAAGGAGGAAGATTTCTAGTATGAGTTTATATTTTTCCATTGGCATATTTTTGTGTATATTTGTATGAATTAGGGAATATATTGAAAACTTAATTTCATACTTAAAGACTTAATTAGACACCTTTTTATGTCAAAAGCAATGGACAATTTTGATGTATATTTTGATCTTGTTTTGAGAGCTTGTGAACATGTTTAGTGAACACATGCTGTAAAATGTGAACATATGTTAAATAACTACTCAAGAGTATATACACAAGTTTAAGCCCAGGTTGTGTTTGATTATGAATATTGGCAAATGAGAGGTCAAAAAGATATTTTAATATTATATACAAGTAATAAAAATACTAAATAACATTGTTCTAACATAAAAAGTTGAGTTTATATAGTGTCTACTCAAAAAATAGCTGTTATGAATCAAAAATTCACACTGAAACGGTTTTCTAGTTCATTGAACCAGTCTCCTAATTAAACTAACAAATAGAGAGTAATTCAAAGCAAAATGGTCTCCTACTTTCATAAATCGAACATCCAGTTCAATAATTTTACAAATTTGAGATTTGTGGTGAATCTTGAGCTCTCTGAATTCTTAGGCCAACTTTGAAAATCTTACATTTAAGTCCTTAAAACTTTGAAAACTTTGTAAATTGATCAATGAGGCTTAACACACAACCAATTAGTTGGTTAGACAATTCGATGAGTCAGTTTGACAGAAATTTGCAGATTTTATATTTTAATCTAAAATTTCAAAATTTTCTAAGATTTATGAATTAACCCAACCATTTTTTGGAAATCTTTCAATGAATCCATTTTTTCATCAAATTTAAGAAAATAAAATGAGGACAATAAAGGTTTTTAAAATGATCTAAAAGATCATTTTTCACTCATGTTCAAACTATGAAAATTTAGCAATTTAGTCAAAGATTTCATAACTTATCAAGAAATAACAAATTAGTCCAATAAATTTAGATAAAGACACACCTCAAATGTTTTTAAAATGATCTCACAGGCCCAATTCGTGGCCCAATCGAGAACACAAAATTAAATAGCACTTAATTACTCAATCAGTCCTCGTCGTCTCGGCACTAACCACAGAAACCAAATCGACAAAACCCTAACCCTAATCCCCAATATAAAGTCTCATTTTAAATCAACGGAAGCCATGGTGTGCATACGGAAGGCGACAGTAGACGATTTACTTGCGATGCAAGCATGCAATTTGTTCTGTCTGCCGGAGAATTACCAAATGAAGTATTATTTTTACCATATATTATCGTGGCCGCAGCTCCTCTACGTGGCCGAGGATTACAACGGCCGTATTGTTGGATACGTATTGGCAAAGATGGAAGAAGAAAGCAACGAGTGTCACGGCCACATCACCTCCCTTGCCGTACTTCGCACGCATCGCAAATTAGGTTTGGCTACTAAGCTTATGAGTGCTGCTCAGTCAGCTATGGAACAGGTCACTTTTTTAATAATGTTCATGTCTTTTCTTATGATTATTATTGTCAGTGGCGTAGCCGCCAGAACATCGATTTAATTGCAAAATTTGATAATCTCTGTCAATCAACATTATATCATTAATCAATCAGAAATTTCATTAATTTGTAGGACACATCTAACAAATTTTAGAATTGTGCAGAGCAGTTGAGTGGGTCTGCCACGGTCACTTGTTCCATTATAACAGGACTGGAAAGTTTAGATTTTTATTTCTATTTTTAATGTAACATTATGAATGCATAGTCATTGTAGTTTACACTTGTGTTGATTATAGTTTAGGAAACTTTTTTGTGGTGGTACAAGAGAAAAGATTCGGTTTCAAATCTCGTTTGTTGTATTTGTGTCGAGGTTCGAAAACTCAGTATGCGGTGCAAGATTGTTCCCGCGTGAGGCGAGGCAGGCAATCTCGAGGCGGTTGAGGTGACAGCCTCGATCCGGACACATCATCCACAACAAATGCATATTAACTAATATATAAAAGCATTCATCAAAACTAAATAAAATGAAACACAACAAAATAGGTTCATGAAATAAAATAACCGGTAATCTCTAAATAGGTTATCATTTGTGTCTAATATCCAATGTTAAAAAAAAACAGATAACGCCTCGAGGCGATTGGCCGTCGAGGCGGATGTCTCAATTCGAACGTCAAAAAAAATTAAAATCATAAAATCAGCATAATAAAAGCATCTAACAAGGCCAAAACTCATTCATTTATCCATCCATCATAGTATGTTCAAAATACAACTGATAACTAATCCCTAAATATGCTATCATTTGTGTCCAGTGGCATGAAATTTGTGTCAAAAACCTTATCATATTGCTGAAAAAATTAAAAAAAGGGACCTATATAAGCAAACCTTTATCAACTTGAACTAATTTTAATACCCATAATTTCAATGTGCGAAAAGAAACACAAAATTGACCTAATTTTGAGAACATGCACATGAATTGAATTTTATAATTTTAATACCCATAATAAGAAACACAAAATTGAGAGAGCTGTAAAACAAATGCTAAAATGGCCAGTTTAGAGGGAAAAAATTAGTTGTAAAGCACATGCTTGCTGGAGATCTTACCAGGGAGACGGAGAGAGTGTGTGCTTACCTTCGTGCGAGAGAGCCACGAGAGAGAGGTCACAAAATCTGAAACCAGAGAGAGAGGCAAACAAAATCCCATATTTATTTTTTATTTTTTTGTTTATATTCACCCTCAAACAACGATGGTTTGGGGTTTTTAAACGTTTTGGAAGTAAAAAAAAATTAAAAAAAAAAAAAAAACACATTATATTTCACGGCCTCCTCACTTGCAGCGATGCGGAAAAACTTGAAAACACGCTATAGGCGGACGCCTCTACGCACCGTCGCCGCGAGGCGGCGCCTCTGGCTATATTTTAAAAGTCATCCTCCAAAGAGTCACCATATATAATTCCTATCGTAAATAAGTTTATTAATAACAAATATAACTAGTAAATAAATATAATAGTAAATTTTGGTTATTTATAAAGATAATAATTATTTTCCCATTTTCGACGAAGTATTAGGATCGAACTATCCTGTCAACGCGGTTAACAACACTGTCAATTAGGATTTCAAAATTAGAAATTTAGTTTTATGTAGATTCTTAGTTTATAAAGAAAGTCAAGTCGAGACTCTGTCCGAACTTTTAACTCCCTTATATAATTTTTTATTTTTTTGAAAAGTAGTAACCTTATTGCTTTCGGGTTGAGGCGTCTGCCTCAAACCGCCTCAAGCCTTTGAGGCGGGCCTGTTGAAAACTCGACTTGAGGCAACAACCTCGACGCACTACGGCTGCGAGGCTCGCCTCATATGGAGTTTTCAAACTTTGATTTGTGTAATATTTAAAACAGGATTTAGAGATGTTCAAGGTGACCAAATAAGTCCATAGAGCTTAAATTTGTTATTAGACAGGTTAAAAGGGGAATCCGAGTGACTGAGAGCTGTGTTGTTGATGTTTGAAGTGGATTTTTTCCATGTGAGTAAATTTTGGATGAATAAAACTACTTTTGAGATTCTAATTAAATGTAAATGTGTTATTCAAATAGCTAAGCTTGAAGCATGATGTGCCACAAAGAAATCAATGTTTCAAAAAGCGGACTGAGGCAGCGCCTTGAGGCATGCCTCAGGGTTGCTGCCGCCTTGAGGCAGTCGCCTCGAGCCCCTATTGTTGTTTTTTCCGCCCCGCCTCACACCGCACCAAATCGAGGCTCGTGAGGCTTCGCGACTCAGACTCCCCAATTCCAGCGTGCAAAAACCTCTTCAGTTTTATTTTATTATATATATATATATATATCTGCCCCGCCTCGCACCGCACCGCACCGATTCGAGGCTCGTGAGGCGTGACTCGGACCTCCCCAACTCCAATGCGCAAAAACCTGTCCAGTTTTATTAAATAAGCTGAAATACAAAGCAAAGATTAAAAAAAACGCCCCTTTTAAAACCTAAGCTTAAAATTAAAAAAAGCCTTCTCCATTTTCAATTTATTGTTCAAGGTAATTTTTTTTACTTCTGTTTGTTTTTTTTTTTTTTTTTTGGCTTTGTTTTGTTTTGTTATGTTATCTTCGTTCTTGTTCTTTACGTTATTTTTATTTATCTTTTTTTCTGTTCTCTCAAAATTTTTTTCCAGTTCAGTTCTGTTTCATGAACCCTTTTTATTATGAACTTATTTTGTTATGATGATGATGTTTTATTTATGTTTTGGTTAGCATGGATGTGTTATGGATGATTTCATGAATTTATGTTTATATTTTATATATATATTTTAATTTTTTTCGGTGTCTAGATTGTGGCTACCGCCTTGAGGCTGTCCTTTTCGCCTCAAACGAGAGATCGCCTCGCACCGCATACCGAGTTTTCGAACCTTGTGGGAAAATTTTATTTTTTTCACTTTTTGTTGAAAACTATTTTGCAGATCGAATGAATTAGCAATACGTTGAAAAAGTTATAAGTGCCTCGAGTTGATATGTTACTTATTTCTAAAGTGATGTGATGCAGGTATTTGGAGCTGAGTATGTCTCGCTGCATGTTAGAAAGAGTAACCGGGCAGCATATAACTTGTACACAGAAACTTTAGGTTATAAGATTCATGATGTGGAGGCAAAGTATTATGCTGATGGAGAGGATGCATATGATATGCGGAAGCAGCTAAAAGAAAAGCAGAGTAATCAGCATGGGCATGGGCATCACCATCAACACCACCACCACCACCACCATCATCATCATCATGGTGGTGGATGTTGTTCTGGTGAGGTGAAAAGTGCGGAGACAAAGAGCGTCGAGGCAAGAGGAGATACAAAATCAGATTCGAAAGCCAGCACGAAATCAGCTTCAAAAGCAAGCTGACTACGTTAACGAGTCTTCTGAGAGGTGAGGGCTGGTTATTTGTTGTGCTTGTCGGAGTAATATTGCTGTTACTTGGATATTTGTATTGTGTTTCTTAATAATGCACTGGTAATGAGTCATATGACTATTTTTTTTCAACTACTTGACGCTAAATGATTGTGATGAACGTGGCTATTAAATGGTATCTGCACTTGTGTGATTCGTTGTGGGATTCTATTTGCAAAATCTTTTATTTAGCAATCCACCGGTAGCCCTTTTTCTTTTCTCAGTGAGAGTTGTGCTATAGTAACATGCATGCTACGTCGTTCATTTATGACTAATGTGATGCAAAGCTTGGTTGCTTCTTTGGACATGATTTTAATATGTTTTTTTTTCTCATTAATTGATGAATTGTTTCCACTTGTTTCCTCAAAATTTGTCATTTCTAGACTTACAATGTTCTGCTCATGAATTTCACGAGTGATTAAATTTATTGGCAACTTTATTATGGTTAACAAGTGCAGCCTGCATCTTGAGATTATTTTTCGATTAAATTTTGGTTGATATAGAAAAGCTTTGATCTTGAATGATCTATAATGAAAATAGAATGGCTAGTCGGATTTTCTATTATATGTTCTCTAGGGTATCAATCTGCCCTATATGATTCCCTGTTGAAGCATATATTCCAGGGTGGGTGAGGGGCGGACGATTTCAAAGCGGAATATTGATGGGATCCTTTGAACCGATCTCACTTGAGATCTCTGATCCAAATTTGTTGAATCTAATTGGAAATCAAACTGTCAACATTATAATATCAAATTTGATATATCAGAATCTCAAAAGGCTAAACCAATAGCTGATTTTAAAATAGACAAAACCAGATCAGCTTTGTTGCCATTTGCCACTACTACCTCGTTGCTTGCTTTGTATCTACAACCAAAAACCTAAACACTTTGCATCCTTTTAATGTTCTATACTATTTTAGTTAATTGACCAAACCTTAACACTTTGCATTATTCTAGTTGACATCAACTAAGATAAGGAAGTGAGAGCTTCAACTTTAAATTACAAGTAATGCAGAATCTTCCAATATCACATTTAGAAAAATTATAATTTACAGATACTGAAATTAGGAAAACATTTTGCATTTACAGATGGGAAATGTTATTGAAGTTGAGGATGTAAAGCATACCAATCTAATGTGTTGAGCTGCAGAACCCAGAAATAGAAATCTGCATTTGACGTTTCAGGAAAAGAAAGCAGAGGGAGCTCCATTTTTTTTTATATGTTTTGTTCCAAATTCACTCACCTTCAGTTATGTTGTCAAATGTAATATGCGGGACAAGATGTTTTGATAGTTCAACTTGCTCATGTGATGCCTAAGCACCACCCAAGGCTGACATTTAAAATTTTATCGATTATATGAATAATCATATCTTAAAAATACTTAACTGCCACCTATAGCTGCCTAAACGGCTGTTTAAGAAACCCGCCTAACCGCCTGCACAAGTGCCACTTAGATGACACCTTTAACAGCATATTCAGTCCTTCAACACCAATGTTCTAAAACGCCCTACCTAGGCACGCCTAGGCGGCCCATATAGGTTCGGCGGCCTATAGCCGCCGCGCCTAACCCCAAATCGTTGGGGTCAAGAGTTCGTCGCAAATTCATCAGTCAACCACCGTTGATCGACGCAGAATTCGAAATTAATTGCTTTTTCCGACCGAATTTCACACCACATTCCTAATCCTAACCCTAATCTTAATTTTATAAAGTTAACTCTCTAACTCATCAATTTGCAAAAAAAAATCCAAATTTAGAGCATAAACTCTAATTTCAAAAATCTAATCTTTTTTTCTATTTTTGTTAGTTTCTCGTCAAATTGACCATTTATAAATATTAACTATTACTCCAGTAACACTTATTTATGATTAATTTCTCCAAATCTTAAACCTAATTATAGAAATTCTCAATTTCCGTAGGCCCCGCCTAGGCGCTGGATCGCCGTCCGACTAGCGCCTATCGCATTTTAGAACACTGTTCACCACATACACCACCAAAATTTTCTTACATGAATACTTGAAATTATAGCATTCAAAAAATGTTAGAAAATGAAATTGGATTTTCCAAAGCAGTTGTTTGTGAATACAACATGACAGAAAATTCAAGGAGTTTCATAATCCCTGTAACCTCCATGATTGTGAACTTATAACCATGACCTTTAGCTGTAATAACCAATTGTCTCCACCCTATGCGCTCTATTCCCGTATCTTCTGAATTCCAACCCATCGTGCATAATCCACCCACCTGCTTATATGCAAATTTTGATCATTGAAATGAAGAAATGCGTAATAAATAAATATAACATGATGCAAGACTTGGGGAGAGCTTGAATATCTTACATCAATGATCCCAAGAATGTGTTGCCAGTTCGAAATGCAAAGCAGATTGCCACCGAGTATAATCTTGTGTTGGTGCAGCAATGGCTCTAGAATCCTTTGCTCGATAACTCCCGCAAGTACTTGGTACCTGTTAAACAAAGAATTCCCATGATCCGCTAGCTATAGCATACTAAGAACTAAACCGAACAAAGCATTTTCTCACTAGATGGGATCGGTAACTTAGATCTTTTGACGCCATTATGCTCTATCCGAAATCAATATTTCATTAAACTCGTTTAGGACTCTTTTTATGATTTTTGTACATGTCAACTTAGGCTTTACCGACTTCGCTTGACATATAGCAAACATTATCTGCTCTCATTTTCCCACCAAAGCACTTAAGAGGTTTATGTTACCATGTTAATTGTGTTTTTCTCTATAGTAAAATAATTTCAAATATAATCAAGGATACTTATCCGGCCATTAGCCAAAAATTGTAATAATGTAAAAAAAATAAAAAATGCGTACCTTCATGGTGAAAGTCAAAAACAATAAGCTGATAGCTTTACCTTAGGTTGCTAGAAACTGCCATGTAAACACCATAGGCAACACTAGTTGAAATTATAGGCACATCCTCTGCTTCACCAGCAAAAGATTTATCGAGGGCCTTTCTTGCATTAATCAAAGCATTTGTTATGCCTACACCAATCTGAAAGAAGATGCTATATGTCAAATGTCAATATAGAAATGTACCAAGTTTAGAGAAGGTGGATTAATTTGTGAATTAGATAAACTAAAATTACAGAAGGCCCAAATAAATTAATATTATTCCACATTTAGTAATTGACCCACCAGAGATGCACTGGTTCCGACTGCAAATAATTTCGCCCCATTACGCTGCACAACAAATTGAGCTATTATCAGTTTCCACTATTGAACTACTATTGATTCCCACTTTACATGAGAGTGACTGCTTGAGTTTCTTTTAGCAATCTGATACATACCACAATTGCACTTATTCTCTGTAGAAAGGAATAAGATGTTCCAGTCAATGCCACCTGCACAAAGGATCTTAGAAGTGAATACTGAATCTGTCACGACAGTTGATGGAAACAAAATTCTTGAAAGGGGGAAAGAACCTGGAAAGCATTATCAGGACAGCTGTAGAAGAAATTAGCAATTGGTCCTGCACTCACAGCAAGGGGAGGTCGAAGAGAAACAGTGGGAGCAGGAAGCCAGACAAGCATAAAATCTGCTATTATGGCCATTACCTAGGATGCATTATTTATTGATTAGAGAAATATATTTTACATATGATATTACGACATGTCAAGTCAAATGGCAATTCCAAAAGAAACACGATATGAAGAAAACAAGATAAAAGGAGTATGAAAAGTTTGCTATACAGCAAATACATCACATCAAAAGAAGAATTTACCTCTTGCAAATATGGGAGACAATTTGAAATACTTCTGAATCAACTGAAACAAGACTTATTTATCAACCATGATCATAACTAGCTGTATGTAAGTTTAGGCATATTGCTTCTAATTTTAATTCTATACTCCACATCCCAATTTTAACCTAGCTAAGTTGGGGTGTCGATTACGAGCACATTCAGTTTTAAAACAGAAAATAGAGCTTACCGCAAAACAGATATAACATACGTACCACATCAGCAAAAACAAAATCCAATTCCTTGGAAAAATTTTCTCTGCGTTTCTCCAACTCTGCAGCAGTCTGAAAAACAAGCAAGATACAAAACTTATTTTGTATACCCGAAATAAGTTCCTATAGTTTGAGAAAAACAAGAAGATTACCCTTCCTACAAAACAATCCCAAATATTTATCGTGTTACTCTTTTTTTTTAAAAAAAAATAAAAACTGATCATGTGATTGACTTAACAAAACTCGATATAAAAACCCAAAGAAGATCATTAGTCCCAACTATTTTTGCAGGTATGCCAACAAACCAGGAGCCTAAATCAAATTGAATTCACACTCAGGCAGCAAGCACTGTTCATCTTTAAATTCAACAGCCCAGAAGAATTTGATGTGATCCAGAGTACAAGAATTGGGCTTTATTCAAGATTCAAAGTTTCAAAGTTTAAGAAAGCCCGAGATCCACAAGATCCATCAAGAAAATGGGTCTTTACCGAATTCAAGAGAAGATCAAGTTCAAGATTCAAGGTTAGGCCCACCAAGACAAAGCCAAGATCCAGTCCTAGACAATTCAGGCTTTCCAAGAAGAGGCTTCCAAGAGTTGTGCTATAAAGGTCCAAGATTTTCAAGAGAATATCACCTAGGCAATGACAACGGGATTTGCGCAGTCTTCGTATTTTCGCCGTAATTTTCTCATCTGATGTCTGATTTTACTGATTCAAGTTACGTTGAAAAGAGAACTCAGAGATCTACAATTTTGTAGTTTACGTCGAGACAGATTCAAAATCCTCTCTAGTAAAAAAGGCAATCTTAACTATCCCTAGAGTTTTATGTTTTATGTTTTAAGTTTATGTTATGTTTAAGTGTTGAGCTGAACTCTAATGTTATTTTAAAGCTCATGCACGAAATTATAAGTATTATTTTGTTATTGAGTTTAGTTAATTAGAGTTATCATATTAAGGGTAAAATTAGAGTTAGCTACCATATAAAAAGGGTCATTATTCTTATAAAAAACAGATTTGAAAGTTTAATGAAAAGAACAAGTTTCTTGGCCAATATGGCATATATAAGAGATGGATTTCTCTTTTAAATGTTCTTCGGAACGAGACTTATCAAGACCTTGCAAACCTTGTGGCGTCTTCCGATTACAAGCGAGATTCTTGAGGCATCGATCTTCAAGGAGTTCGTTCATCAATCTTATTGCTTTCCTAGTTCGAGAGTTTCTTAGAGTTTCTTCTTGTTTGTGGGTTCTAAGAGAGTGTTCCCCTAACGTTCTCATCAGAATTATTTTCCTTTTTCCAATCTGGTTGAAAGATAACATACGATTCAACTCACAGAAATCATCAACAAGTCGAACCAAGATCAAAATTTTCAGGCAAAATCGTAGATACAGAAAGATAAATCAGAGGCATTGACCAAATCAAATCCCCATATAACATCACATGGAAAATTTCAATGTAAATGCAGAGCTTCAAAATTTACAATTTACAAACCTTTGTGAAGATCCCAACTCCACATTCCATGGCAACTTTAGCCAAGAACAAATCATCTGCAAGCAACCTTTCCTTAAACCCACCAAAATTAAGCAACCACCGAAACACTGGCGATTTCTCCAGCTCAAGATACCGCTTAACAATCGCCACGGGTACCCGCCCGGCTTCAATTGCCCCGGCCAAATCCTTTGGTAAATCCCCCAACGTCCTCCCTCCCTACACACCACAATCCCGCAAAAGCATACAAATACAAATATGTATAAGAACATTGATTCAATGGCCCAAAAATTGATTTTTACGAAAAGTGGAGCAGCTACTGTTCATTTGAAAGGCCGCATCAAAATTATCTTTTGAATAAATTTAACAAATTTTTGAATTGTACGGGCAATTATACCGCTCGCGCTTAGTGGATCCGCCACTTTAAATACACAGATAAAAAGAAAATATGATGATACCTCAGCCAGAGCAAAGATTGCTTCGGTCCGGTTGCGGAACCCGGCGTCATCATCACGGTCACTGTCACTGCCACTGCTACCGCCATCGCCACCGCCACCGCCACTTCCATGGCCCGAGCTTCCACCTCCGCCGATGGCACCACCTCCCGACGCGAAAATGACAGTGGGGTAAGTTCTTTTACGAGTGAGGGAGAAGTTGATGAAGTTGGGATTGGTGAATTGGAGTGTGGTGATGTGCTGGCGGTTATGGTGGTTTGGTGGTGAGTGAAGTGAAAAGGCGCGTGCTGAGAGGTTGGAGAAAGAAGCGGTTGCCATTTTTGGACAGATCAGTGAACTGATTACTGATCAGAGGGCAACTGCTGAAGCTAGTCAACTTGTGGAGGAGAAACTTGTTCTAATACACAGATTTTCACGCGCCCTTGACATCACGCTCTGCAAATTTAGAAAAGTCAAAATATCATCGGCTCGGTTTATTGTTTTTGGGGAGATTATCTTTGCACTCCCTCTGTTTTTTATTTTGTATAAATCAAGTCACTTTTTTTTTTAAATTTGTTAACAGCATTACGTCAGAATGAGTGTTTTATTAGATCACCCGATTGAGTGGTTTTTTAATATAAAATAAAAAAGTATATATATATATATATATATATATGAAAACAGGATTTAATATTAATAAGATAGCAAAACCATGAAAACTATACTTGAATTCTTGGACAAATTAAATTCCATGATCTTCACACGTCTTTTTTTATTGTTGAGCTCAAGTATAATAAAATCAGTTATTGCGTGAGAAAGAAAATTATAAAGTTAATAAAATATAATAATTTCCTTTAAAAACATTGAAGATGAAGAGAATCCATATCATTTTTGTTAACTTCATTAATGTCTATCTCACTCAATAACTAGTCTTATTGTACTTAAAATTTGTAGGCAAAAGTAACAAAACACATGAGAAAACATGGAATTTTATTTCTTTTCCGAATATTCTTTATGATTTCACTATCTTATTAATATTAAATTATGTTACACATATTTTTCGGCATTGTGAAAAATATGTCTCATTGTAGGAGATTATTATTATTATTGGAGATTATTTCTACACCATTAAGGAATTGTGATATTCTCACTGTCTCTCATAACCTTTCTATTTTGTATCAATGAACCACTATAATATTAAATAATATCAGGTGTAAGATAATATTTTATCAAATATTTTTAACATATTTTGATACTGTTAACAGAAAATGGGTTGGTGGATACCAAATAAAAATCATAGGTGGTGTAATGTCATTGCTAGATATTTGTGATAGCTATATGTAATTTCCCTAAATCATAGGTGGTACAAAGATAATCTCCCTTGTTTTTATTATTTTTGTTTATAAGTGGTTTTCTTTTTATATCACATCATAATTTATTAAGTGCATGTTTAGTATTGGCAAAATTCTTTTTTAATCTTAAAAACTATTTTCAAATTTTTGAATGGTGTTTAGCTACATTTATAATAGAGCTTTTGAGAATTAAAAAAACTATTTTACCTCTACGGTAAAAGATCAAAATTTGATTTTTGGGAGTAGATGTTGGTTTTTTTTTCAAGGGTTAATTTATCTTTATTTATTTCACAATATTATTTATTCATAACACAATTTTAAAAAATTGATTCATTAAAATAATTTAACAATTTTTAATTTTTAAAAAAATCACATTGACAACCAAACACTTCAGAATTTTTTGTCAAAAGCTATATTTCTAAAAGTTCTACTGGTATAAGCTTTATTTGAATATATTTTACTTGAAAAGTTATATCAAATACAGCCTAAGATAGTGATATTTTAAACATAAATTGTTGATAAAAAAAAAAAAAAAACTAGATATCAAAATATAACTATTAATTTAAATCAATCTAATGATAGATATTTAAAATCAAAATAGCATTTAATGATCACTAAATTTTGATGATGTCTAGATTTTTGATTTTGAATATTTATCAGTTAATTGGTTTAAATCAATGTCTATATTTATAGTAAAATTTTGTGTAGAAATATATCCACTCATTTATTAATATTTATAATAAAAATATATATTGCCACTATCTTTAAATAATCTTATTATATAATTATTGATTATATTTAGATGTGGCAATTTGTGTTATCGTATCATGTTCGTTTGTGTTGTGTCAAGCAAATATTAAACATGATTGTTTAATAATGGTGTCGAAATCATTGAACATAAACATGACTCGTTTAATAAATGGGTCGACACGATAAGATATTTTGAGACGATTAATAAATAGTACGTGAGTTTCATATTTTACATAATTAATGACACGATTACATGATTATTAAATAAATTTTAAATGGATACTCATATTATAAATGTATATTTGTATTGTGTTGATACAATTACTCTAATATTATTAGTGTTATAAATAAGTAAAAATATTGACACGATTACTCTAATATTATTAGTATTATAAATAAATGAACGTG
>SKCR01039677.1:0-92492 GCA_019454045.1 Zanthoxylum bungeanum
TTTTGTTGAGTTTCATACTCATTCTAAAAATCTTGGTCCTTTCGATCTCCCATCAACACTTAAGGGTGGCAAAATGAATCAACGAATCGAATTTGTATTGAATTCTAAACGAGTCGAATAAAAATATGATGGATTCGTATTCGATTCATTTATTAAACGAATCCTAATATCAATATTCGTATTCGATTCGTTTATTAAACGAATCGAATATTCATATTCGTTTAGTCATAATATTATTCAATAACATAATTTACCATAATTTATTCACATTAATTCTTCATAAATATATACATATGAAATATGTAATTAATATATTTACTAAAAAAATATCACCAAATATCGATAATATTATTTTTCTATAGTAATTAGTCGTAATTTCTCGAATCTTAATTGAAAAATAATAATAAGTAGTAAAAGAAAATAATAAAACGAATCATAAACTAATAAACAAATCAATGAGCTTAAATTCGTATTCGAATCGTTTAATAAACGAATCGAATCGACTCATTTATTAAACGAATCTATTTTTTCAAACTTGTATTCGTTTTAAAGCGAATCGAATCGAACGAATAAACAAATCCTAACCAAAATTGTCACACATATCCCCACCCACTATTGTTAGAGTATATGATTGCTAGTGCATCTTAAGGGAGTAGGATGCAGAAACAGCATAATATTTCTCTACTGCTGTGAGTTAGTGAAAAAATAGTGCACAACAAGCAGTCAAGAGCTAGTATGCATCATAGTATCTCTCAATAAAAGTCTGTTATAGTTTGTTGTAAAAGCTTAAGTGTGATTGGTGGTAGTGATTTGACAGCTAGCTTGTTAGTATAAATTAGAAAAGTATTAATGTAAAAAAATAATATTAGTGAACAAAATTGTAATCGTTTTCTTATGATGGCTTGTCGAAGAAGTTGATTAAGCTTTCCTAGATTCATTTACTTTATGTCATTTTCTTGCTTACCAACACTATTTTCTCTGAATGTTTTCATGGTATCAGAGCCATCAATAGCTGCTTCAGCTTCAAATTTAAGTTATAGATTTGTTACTCCAATCAAATTAAATCGTAACAATTCATTATTTGGAGAACTCAAGTCCTCACATTAATAAAAGATAATGGTTTGGAGAAATTCATCAATGGAGATACAATTTATCTACCTCACTATCTTGCTCAATCAGAAGCAGAATCCAGCTCTGAATCAACTGGAACAGTGAGAAGAGCGGAGAATCTAATTTTGTGAATAAGATCAAGACAGATCAACTCCTTCTCTGCTGGCTCCTTTCTTTAATGCAGGAAAATGTACTATCATCGGTAATTCATTGTACTTCATCATTTGAACTAAGGCAAAGTTTGAATAACATGTTTGTTTCTCAATCTCAAGCTAGAGTAATGCCTATAAAGATGCAATTACAGTCTATTAAAAAATGATCCATAAATATTAATGACTATTTTACAAAAATGAAGAAGCTAGCTGATAATCTTACTATTGCTGGTAAACCTATCTTTAGAGATGATTTCATTCTGTGTATACTGAGTAGACTTAACACATATAGAAAATATGAGTCATTAGTCACAAATGTGTTAGCTAGAGCTGAGACAATAAGTCTTGAGGAGTTGTATTCTCTACTTGTTAGTCATTAGTGCAGAATTGAACAAATGAACAATAGAATCAGTGATGAAACACAACACAATCTTGCTGCTAATGTTGCCCATAAGAATCCGAATTTTAAAGTTAGTGGTTACAATAAGAACTCAGGATATAGTGGCTATAATAATAACAATGGTAATAAATCTGGAAACTATGGAGGGTACATGTAGGAATCACTTTCCTATCGCAGCGGAAACACGTTAGGCACCCGGGATCGGACTAAAAAAAAATTTCGGCCCTTCTCTCCTTAAGGCCGAATCTGACCAGCTCACCCACTGAAATTTTTCTTTTGTTTTGGACTCGAAATGTGCCCAACTTACTGCCCAAATCAGTCATTGTTTGTGTCAATTGTCACTAAGTTTCAGGTCTGATTTTTCAGTTAAAATCAGCCCCAACACAGTCTTAAAATACCCCTACATGTTTCCCAAAAATTATGGATCAAAAAGAATTCGAACCGAGCCCCGTTATAAATATTTTGAGTGCGGCAGTGAATAATTTTATGCTCACTGTCGTGTGATGTATTAGATGGAGAAGATGGTGAGTTTTAGTTCGACACCAAATAGCCTTCTGTGCTATATCTCATTACAAACAGAAAACATGGCGGGTTATCTTTATAAACAAATCTCTAAACTATTTAAAGATTAAGTGTCACACTATTTTTTTTTTGTTTTCTTTTGTTCGTTTTTTTCTTTTCTCGACACTTGAGAGAGAATTCTAAAAACAATAAAGATGGTGGCTAAGGTTGAAATGAGAGGATTAGGCAAAAAGAAAAACATTTTTTTCTTTTTATACCTATGGTTATTAATTTCCAAAATCAAATAAACCATTGCCCTCTCCATTGGGAAATAATCGGCCATGTTAGGTTTTTTTCAAAATTTTTTGTAACATATCATTTACTTTCCATAAAGACAAAGATGTTACAAAATAAATATATTCTCACGTTTAAAAAAAATGTATAACTATCAAAACCAATCCAAGGGTTTCCAAAACCCATATTTGGAAATTCCAAATTTAGCATTTATTAAATTATATATAATATAATTTAATAACTTATAATAAATAATTATCTCATAATCATTTATCATAAAAACCATATATTAAACTTTAATATATAGTTTCAAGTGTGACAAAATAATATTATTAATCATATTAATAATATATATTATACATATGTGAGTATATAATTGGATTATCCAATTATATTTAATCTGCTACAATATATCGAGTTATCTCGGGGACCAAAGTACGTAGATATTGGTAAGAATTGCTACACCAACATCTCTTTTGTAAATCAAAGGACATAGTCCGCCATACAGGAGTTCATATTACACTCAGGATTAAGATTATCCATATATGACCATCTAGTAGATCGAAATAAGTTTCTTTATTTAATGGATATTATAAGAAACTCATTTCTATATGGGTCCAGTCCTATATGATCACATCATATAGGGTGCCTACATTCTCATGTCTCCACATGGACAATCTCGGATCAAGGTCGCCATACAAGTATATAATGGACCGCAACTATAGATAGATCACAAATAAAGTACCCTATTTGTTTGCACTCTATGGACTATTTTAGATTAATAACTTCATACTTAAATTCTCTTGTGTATAATACTCATACACTAAGTCTGGAGGTACATGAGTAATCTATGGTAAACAAGATAATTTACAATATGTGATATTAAATAAATACTTTGATAAATGAATAATGCATCATTTTATTTAATAAAATATAATTCTGTTTATATTACATTAAGCTCTAGAGCATATATCCCAACAATCTCTCACTTGCACTATAGCAAATGAGACATGTCACGTAATCCTAGACCATCTAGGTGACCTTCAATCACTTTAGCCTACGAGGTCTTTGTAAACGGATTAGTCAGGTTCTCTGCAAATGCAATCTTCATGACAGAAACGTCTAATCTCTATATTATCTCCCTAATGAGATGATATTTTCTCTCTATATGCTTTCCTCTTTTATGGTTTCTTGGCTATTTGGAATTCGCCACTGCACCACTATTATCGCAATAAAGTGTGAGTGATTTATCCATATCTGGAACAATTTCCAGATCTCCCAATAACTTTCGGAGCCAGATTGCTTCCTTAGCTGCTACATACTCAGCCTCCATGGTGGAGTCAGCAATATAAAATTACTTTATACTCCTACACACATTGGCTCCGCTACTTAGAGTAAACATTGATTCAGATGTTGATTTCCTAGAATCAACATCCGTCTAAAAATCTGAGTCAGTATATCCCCTTAGGATCATATCATCACCGGAATACACAAGTATATAATTTCTTGTTCTCTTAAGATACTTGAGAATATGTTTCACAGTCACCTAATGATCCAATCTTGGGTTAGACTGAAACCTACTGAGTACTCTCATTGCAAGGCATATGTCTGGTCTCGTGCATAATGATAAACAGAAAATATATCAATATTTACCGCCCCCATTTACTTAATATTTTGTATAGTTGCTCGGGTATTGTAAATATTTTTATGTGTTTTGTGTTATTTTGCAGATAAATAAAGTTTTGAAACTCACTGAAATTGAATCGAGGCTAAAACGGTGAAATTCAGATCAAAAATGGCAAAATGGGAATTTTTTTGTTCACGCGTCGCGACGCGCAACATCCTCTACGTCGCAATGCGCAATCAATAATTCAGCCTTCCGCGGCGCTAAGCCTTCTGTGTCGTGAAGCCGAGACGTTCAGCTCTCAGTTTTTCTCTCGCACTTTGGAGCGTCGCAACGCCCAAGCTCCCGCGTCGCAACGCGCAGAGCTGATACATACTGAAACTTTCTTTTCTTCATTCTAAAATTTTCGGAATCTGTTTATGTCCTTATTTTTTCATACAGACTCGAAACGGAATGTAGTTTCAAATAAAAATATTTTAAAATACACTCATATTGGATATCCATGGTTTAGACCCACTTCTTTTGCATGGGTCACCGATCTGACCCTAGGGGTTCCACATCTGCCCTAACACTTAGGATAGCCTACAAATAGGCACACCTATGAACGTGGCTCCAACTTTGTAGTCTTATTCTTCAGCACATGTGCTGGACACCCATATATGCGGAAATATCGTAAACTAGCTTTACGACCACTCCACAACTCTAAGGGAGTCTTATGAACAAACTTAGATGGAACTACATTAAGAATATACATTATTGTTTGTAATGCATACCCCCAAAACAAGCTATGTAATGAGTTATAACTAAACATAGATCTTATCATGGCTAGTAGTGTCCAATTTCTCCTCTATGAAACACCATTTTGATGTGGTGTTCCAGGTGCTGTGAGCTGGGATATTATCCCATGCTCAACTAAGAATTCCTTGAAATCTCTGTCAATTCATTCTCCTCCACGATCCGATCGTAGAGTTTTGATCGTATTACCTAATTGGTTCTCAACCTCAGCATGATACTCTTTGAAATTTTCAAAAATATCTGACTTGTGTTGTATTAGGTAAACGTACACATATCTTGAATAGTCGTCAATAAAAGTGACGAAGTATTCATAACCACCTCGGGCTCTTACATTCATCGGTCTGCAAACGTTCGAATGTATTAGCTCAAGTGGTTGATTGACTTTTATACCTTTTCCGGTAAAAGGTCTCTTGGTCATCTTTCCTTCTAGACATGATTCGCAGACTGGTAGAGTTCCAAGCTTTTACTGGTTTAAAGCTCCACTCTTTATCAACCTATCTATCTGATCAAGACTGATATAACCAAGTCTAAGATGCCACAGATATGTGTCATCGTGAGAAATCTTTTGCCATTTTATTTTAGTTTTTTCAACCTTAAACATTTAAGTGTTGAGAAGCGACCTATGTGTTAACGATCTTAACACATTTAAGTTATTTTCTGAGTTTCATGTGCATATGGTTAATCCATTTCTACCAATAATAATAAAATTACGATTAAAAGAAACCGAAAAACTATCATCTAAAAGTTTGGAAATATAAATCAAATTCATGTAAAAACCAGGAATGAATAACGCATTGTCCAAATTTAAATAACTATTATTCAACAAATTTTAAACTGGAAACTTTCACTGCTCTTGTTGAAACAGCATACCCTGTCATGACCTTCATGGTGTAGCCACTTTCACTAAGGTCCGTCCATAAGTCAAGTAACTGCAAAGAAGAACAAACATGGTTAGTGGATCCAGAATCAATAATCCATGCGAATTTATCATCCTCCACTAAGAGAGATTCGATAATAAGTAAATCATATTTACATGTAGTCTTCTTCTCTTTCAGCTCATCAATGTATTTAGGACAGTTCCTCTTCCAATGTCTGTCTTTGTCGCAGTGGAAATATTTTCCCTTGGACTTGACATCTTTGGAGTCTTTCTTGTTCTTCTTATTTATAAGATTAGCCTTAGCCTTCCCAGTGCATTTCTTCTTATTCTTGGCAGATCTAGAAGATTCGGTAACATTTGCCTCTACACTGGGCTTACGAAGATCCAAAAATATGGACTCGTAGTGGGTGAGCTCATTAAGCAGCTGGGTTAAATTAAAAGACAACTTGTTCATAACATGGTTATTTTTAAACTCCAAGAAACTTTTCAGAAGAGTTTCCATAATCATGGTTAATTGGCCCCGCTTGTCAATACGAGCTCTATGGGTTTCAGCAGTATTGAGATAAGTTATCATCTTCAAGACGTGCTCTCGGACTGATGTCCCATCCTTAATCCAAATAGTTATTGCTGAGACCATGGCCTCATGATGCTGATGCTCTAAAGGCTGTTCGAACATGCCCTGCAATGACTCAATCATCTGAGATGCTGTTGTTGGGCAGATATGGAACCCCTAGGATCATATCGATGCCCCGCACAGCAGAAGTGGGTCTAACCCAAGGATATCATATATAGGTGTATTTTATAATATTTTAATGAAAACTGCATTCTGATACGAGTCCGTAGGAAAAACTGGGGACTAAATCGGAGTCCGAAAACTCCGGAACGGAGAAAATGAAGTTTTAGTGTTCATCAAGACTCGGAGTCGCGACGCGGAGCCTTAGGAGTCGAGATACTCCAAAGTGCGAGAGCAACTACGAGAGCTGAACGTCTCGGCATCACGACGCAGAAGAGTGAGAGTCACGACACACCTAGGTCTGATGCTTAGTGTCACGACGCTCCCCTAGGCAGTGAGCAATTTCAACATTCAAATCAATCCTAAACACTTCTAATTTTCTCCTATCATTTCAATACACTTTAAAACCAATTTTAACATCAAAACCAACCACAACACATATTATACAACTAACATACATGTATTCTAAATACATATATGCATTTGTTTGAATCAAAACACAAACCAATTAGAATCTCACTATGAAATGTCTTATGAACAATTCTAGTTCACCCAAGTGTGGTAAAGTGATTCTAGAAAAAGGTAGTCATAGCTCTAAGCTTTAATATAGAGTTCCAAACTATTATTAATTGTTACATGTCCAACATGAACATATTTAACCTAATTAACAAATATATTATGTTTATACTTCCAAAGCATCCTAACACAATCTATTAGCCTTATTTCAACTTCAAGTTATGTAATCATGCATCCAATACATAATTCATCACTATATGTCTCACTAATGAAAAACTCTAATAAAGAACATAGTTTAAGAGAAGTTCAAACTTACCTAGTAAGTTTGATGCAATATCCAATCTACTTCTCATTTGTTTAAATGGTTGGAGAACTTCTAAGGATTAGAAAGCTTGACTACAAGATTCAATCGTGATTCCAATGCAAGAAAGCTTCACTCCCAGATCCAATCTTAATTCTTCCTTGTTGAAATGTTGTTGAGATCTTCCAAAGCTTCTCTAAATATTTCTCTTCTCTAGGCTAATTTCTCCAAGAATTGCTTGTATTTAGCTTTCTCAAGCTTAATCAAAACTTTCATAAAGCTTGCTATTTATAGCAAAACTTAGGCAATTTTTAATTAATAAAAGTTTTAATCAACTTTTATGTAGGCTTAATCTAATTTGTCTAAATATGTATAATTATGTGTGACTAATCACCTTTGTCTACCACTTTGATTTAATCTAATTAAATCAAGACAAAGCTTAATTGATGGATGAATTACATGTCTTCTACTTTGATTTAATCGAATTAAATCAAGTCAAAAATACTTATAATTACATACTTGCAATTATCACAATATCCTTAAAATGGTAGAGATAATTATGAAATTACAACAAAACCTTTGTTTAAATATTGAATTAATTCAATTAATCCAATTAGGTCAAAGTAAATAATCAATGTTATCCAATAACACTTGATTATCTTAGTTGATAATTATAATATCGAATATTGTCTTTTATCAAAAATTAATCGGTTACCCAAGTGCTCAACGAGTCACTTCATATTGGGACTCTCTAAGTTCAGATATGTTCGTCATATAAGTCTAGCTAATATGTACGCAATTCGGCCATCTCTGAATTCACAAAGAACACGAACAACCTTTCTGAACTATACAAGTCGAGGTCATCACATATGTTTAACAATCCATCCGCCGTAGGCTATCCAAGTTGTGCTTAGGAAACATAGAATACACCGTCAAGTTTTCGAGGTGCACATCTCATATCGACATATCCATGATTCTTTACAACTGATGTGATCCACCCTAAGTGATCGACTTTAGCCAAAGCTTTAAGAATCGTGACTTTACTTACATGGATACCTAAACCCCTTATGGTATATATACGGGCCAACGGATCCTATCTTGATTCGAACTTGATTAATGAGTGCATCAGTCCACATCCAACGAACATCTAGAGGCCATACCATGAAAGGTTTTTGACATACATGTCATCAAAGTGTAGATGATCTCACACAAAATCAATGTTATCCTATAGTCAAATGATTACATATGCTACTCGACTTGAGGAGATTCCTATTGACGATGGTGTATACTTTTAACTATTAAGAATCACATGTGGGTCATTCAATAGTCATTCCAACCAATACCTAGATGTCTATATGAGCTTCCAAAGCTCATGGTATATTGGGTTAAACCATTTAAACTTCAATTCCAATATAAGACATGTGATAGTCTTATAGTTTATAGGAATTCGACCGTATTTCAAAACCAATGACTAATAATATTTACTTTAAGAATAGTTTACAATAGTAATAATTATCCCAATTTCGGATCACCTAGTGTCCAGTATTACTACTTAACTATTCTAAGGTCGATGTCATTATTAGCATATTTATACACCAATCTAATATGCATAATGACAACACCATTAATAAGGTATGAAATGAATAATAAAATATACAATACAATACATCATTCAGATTGGCGCTCCAAGCACCAACTCCTACAGTTGTAGCCATAGGCTCATGCTTTGCAGCAAGAACCTCGAACATCCCTGCTAGCAAGTAGCAGCGAGTCTTATCATTAGCTGCGACCCATTTTTAGTAGGCATCGCGTCTAGTCTGGTCAGCATTTCTGACTGGCTCGGGAAGACATTCATCCATCATGACAAACTTTAGGTCTTCACATACCAGGATAGCGTTCATGTTACTTTTCCACTTGACATAATTTTCTCCCGTTAATTTATCGTTAGAGAGAATGAAAATTATCGGAGAAACCATGACTGGAATAAAATAAAGTAAACATGCATTTAATATTCATTCATCGCATATTAAATTATCAAATATTTTGGCATAAAATTAAACATGATGCATGAACCATGAACAATGAATAATGAGAATTACTATGCCATAGAAATCTATCATCCTACAAATAAGTGCCGCCGTAGGGTAGGTCAAGTATTTGCATGATAGATCGAGATAATCTCGATTGATTAATATATACGGGAATAACTCTTATTCCTATATTAACCAACCACCGTTTGATTTGATCAAGGAATATTGATTAACATTTAACCATTCCTTTGTGAGTGTGACCCGTCGTTTCGGAACCCTTGGACTTAACTAGTGAAGTGCCGCCGTAGGGTAGGTCAGTTCACCAGATACATCTAGAGTCTTTATCCTCTCGGAATCCAAACTTGATATTGTCCCAAAATGGACACTATCCGTAGGGGGACGAAAACAAAGCCGTCTCGAGGCGCCTTTTGAACCTCACGTTTTCGGACTAACAACGAAGGTCACGAGATGTACTGTCGTATATCCCTCTCTCACTCACTATTTTAAAATTAAGGTTTCTATTTTAAAATATCTAATATTTTAATTTTCTAGTGTGAATAAATTTATGGCGGCTAAATCATAACTCTTATTTACACTAGTACATTATTAGTGACTTTACCAATTTTAACTCTTAAAATCTAACTCGCTAATATCCATTAGTCTCTACTAATTATATTATTCAATTAAACTAATTTTAATTGAGCTAGTTTTCATGACCTATTATATTTTAACTCTTAAAATATTGAAACAATAACAAGTTCAAAATTTAAAATTCTAAAGTGGTCAAAATTTTAATTAATTTAAGTGCGTTATAAAATCCAATGGTACGTAGAGTTGTATCCCGAGTGCAGACCACATTATCGTCCATTCGGAATCGGCTATGGAATTTACGCCCGAGTTTCCATCCTATATCCAATGGAATTCATGATGCACTCATTACACACATTATATTAGAATTTCCAATTTTAAATTATAAAAGTAATTAATCTAATTAATCATTTTTCATGCATACCATATTCCAATTTAACCATTTTAAATTACATAAAATCATATTTTATGTCTAGAATATTTATGCAACCAAAACATGTTATGACATGTGAAAATGCAAGAGTATGCACCCTAAGTTATATGACATATTATTCAAACATTTCGAATTAAACATACATACAATATAAAAAATAATAATTTTGCATTGATTGGGCTCTTATTTTTCTTATGCTAATCGAATTAGTAGAAAAAATTCCCAATGCATTCCTTGGTCTTCAAATCTTTAATTCATGGTTGTGTTGGCTCATTTTGAGACTTTGGTGCTACAAATTTAAAAAAAAAAAATTGAAATTTACATAGGAAAATTAAATTACAACATTGTAAAGAATAACCTTATGACCTTACATCCCAAAACCAAAATCAACATAAAATAAGAGCCGGAAGAATTTATGACCAATGCAAAAATTCATTCATCACATGAATCATCAATAATGATTCATCTCATGAATATTATTTTGTGTCTACTCTTCTAAACATGCATATTATTATTTAAACTCATATAAATAAATAAAACCAATAACTTCAAATAAAAAATAGAAAGGTTAAGAATATTTTTCAACATCGCTCTAATGCCAACTGTAGGAACCACTTTCCTAGTGCAACGGAAACAAATTAGACACCCGGGATCGGACTAGAAAAAATTTTCTGCCTTTTTTCCTTAAGGTCGAATCTGACTAGCTCTCCCACAGAAATTTTGCTTCTATTTTTAACAAAATATCAGCCCCGAAATAGCCTCCGAATTGAGGTGTAAATCTGGACTGTCTTGGACCCGAAATGCGCATAGCTCACTACCAAATAAGCCCTTATTTGGGTCAATTGCCACTAAGTCTCAGGTCCGATTGTATAGTTAAAATCAGCCCCAAAACAATCCTAAAATACCCATATATGTTCCCCAAACATTGTGGATCAAAAGGAATTCGAACCGAGCCCTTTTACAAACTTTTTATGTGCGATAGTGAGCAGAAAATTACTCACTGCCGTGTGATGTATTAGATGGAGAAGATGGTGAGTTTTAGTTCGACACCAAATAGACTTATGTGTTATATCTCATTACAAATAGAAAATAGGGTGGGCTGTCCTTATAAACAAATCTCTAAACTCTTTAAAGATTAAGTGTCACACTATGTATTTTTCTTTTGGTTTTCTTTTGTTCTTTTTTTTTCTTCTCAACACTTTAGGGAATTCTAAGAAAAAGAGAGATGGTGGCTAGGGTTGGAATCAGAGGCTTAGGTAAAAAGAAAAATACTTTTTTATTTTTATTTTTATACATATGGTTATTAATTTCCAAAATCAAATAAACCATTGTCCTTCCCACTAGGTAATAATCGGCCATGCTAGGTTTTTTCAGAAAAAAAAATTGTAACATATCATTTACTTTCCATAAAGACAAAGATGTTACAAAATAAATATATTCTCACCTCTTAAAAAATGTAACTATCAAAACCAATACAAGGGTTTTCAAAACCTATATTTGGAAATTCCAAATTTAACCTTTATTAAATTATATATAATATAATTTAATAACTTATAATAAATAATTATCTCATAATCATTTATCATAAAAACCATATATTAAACTTTAATATATAGTTTCAAGTGTGAAAAATAATATTATTAATCATATTAATGATATATATTATACATATGTGAGTATATAATTGGATTATCCAATTATATTCAATCTACTACAGTATATCGATCTAGCACAGGGACCAAGTGGACTTACGGTTCCGAGCTCCAATAATCCCGAAATATTAATTAAACTCTTAATTAATTATTCTAAATTATTAATTCTGGGTTATTCCACTAAAAACCTAAAGTTGCACTCTTGTTGCCGTAAATAGATAAATTAAGCCGCACCACGTCGGTATCCATCGATATAGTCATTACATACTGATTGGCCCTTCACGAGTATCTCGTAATTAGAGCAGGGTCATAATGTCTGTTGTACCCCTCTAATTATTTTTACTTTAAATATCATTGATTCTGTAATGAACGATTTAATCATAACCATTATGAATGTTAATATTTCTATTCGTAATAGGAAGACTCGACCGCTCTAACCGTTCAAGTACCGAATCAACCCTTAAGGAAGATACTCATCTACTTCTCACAAGAAGTAGTGAACTCAATATCCATGTAAAACGTCCACAGCTACACACCAAACCTTGTCCCGAAAGTACGTAGCTATTGGTCGGGATTGCTACACCAACCATTTCTTTGTAAATCAAAGGACATAGCCTGCCATGCAGGAGTTTATAGTACACTCGGGATTAAGATCAATTCATATATGACCATCTAGTAGATCGAAATGAGTTTCTTTATTTGACGGATATTATTAGAAACTCATTTCTATATGGGTCCAGTCCTATATGATCACATCATATAAGGTTCCGTTATTCTCATGTCTCCACATGGTTGATCCCGGAACAAGGTCGCCATATAAATATAGAATATATTGTAGCTATAGATAAACCACAAACAAAATACCCTATTTGTTTGCTCTCTATGAACTATTTTAGATTACTAATTTCAGACTTAAATCCTCTTGTGTATGACAATCATACACTAAGTCTGAAGGAACATCAGTAATATAAGGTAAACAAGATAATTTATAATATGTCATATTAAACAAACACTTTGATAAATGAATAATGCATCATTTTATTTCATAAAATATAATTTTGCTTACATTACATGAAGCTTTATTGCATATATCTCAACAGTACAATTATGGGAACAACAGCAACAGTAGTGGAAATGGGAAGAATGGTGATTTAGTTTGTCAAATATGCTTCATTCCTGGACATGGAGCATACAAGTGCAGAAATAAGTTCAATCAAGGTTTTGTTCCTAAACAGTTCAGAGATAAATTTGGAGGATATAGGCTGATTGAAAATTTATATCCTCAAAACACTAATAAGTTTGGCTATGGAATAGGCTTTCTAGGTGGTTTTCCTAGAGGTTCTGATATATAGGGATATAATTGAGGAAATTTTGGGCATCAAAAAAACATGGCTTGTGCAACTGGACCAGATGTTCATGATATGTATGCTGGATACAATCCTAGAAGTGCTTATATGGTTGCAACTCCTGAACTGATTGAAGATCCTTCATAGTATATTGATAGTGGAGCAACTAATCATGTCATTCATGACTCGGGTATTCTATCAAAAGCCTTTGTATATAATGGTTCTGATAAGCTATATATTGGTAATGGTTTAGGTTTGAAGATTGCTCAAATAGGTTCAATATACTTGTCTTTTAACCAACATGTTTTTTTACTTTTGAAAAATGTCATATATGTTACTTCCATGACTAAAAATCTATTAAGTGTCTCAAAAATTCTTACGGACAATGATGTCACTGTTGAGTTCCATGTTGATCGTTGTATTGTGAAGGCTAGGAATACATGGAAGCTACTTCTCAAATGGACTACTAAGGGAAGTCTCTACCAAGTACAAAGTCATTCTCAAGGTGATGTTAAACATGTCTTTTCTTCATATCAAAATTTTACTTTTATGTCTATGTTTTCTCAGATGTATCAGTCTGTTGATTCGGTTTTTCAGTCCCATCAAAATAATATTTTAGCCTTTGTAAGAAATATTGAACTTACTGATTTGTCTACTCTACATAAGAGACTTGGACGTGCTTCAATATGTACTCTAAAGAATGTGCTTAGACAGTGCAACATTACTTGTTATCAAAATAAAATTTCTCTTTTGAACTTATGTAATGCTTGTCAAATGAAAAGAGTCATTTACTTCATTTTGATTCAATAGCAACTAAGAGTATTTTACCTTTAGAACTTTTTTATGTTGATCTCTGGGGTCCTTCTTATATAGATTCCACTCAAGGTTATATATATTATCTCTCCATCCTTTATGATTACAGTAGGCTCACCTGGATTTTTTCGCTTACAACCAAGTCTGATGTATTTAATTTCCTGTATTTATAAAGTTCAAAGCTCTCATTGAGAATAATATTGGACTTAAAATCAAAACTTTACAGACTGACTGGGGTGGTGAGTTTAGATCCCTTACTGATTTTCTTGACACAAATGAGATTCATTTTAGACATCATTGTCTTTATATTCACCATCAAAATAGTAGAATATAAAGAAAACACGTGCATATTGTTGGTGTAGGCTTAACGATCAAGCCAATCTTCCATTTTTCCTTTTGGTGGAATGATTTCCATACAACCTTCTATCTTATTAATAGACAACCTTCTAGTAGTACTCTCAATAACCTATCTCCTTATCATATAATTTTAAACAGAAAACCAGATTACTCTTTTCTTAAAGTCTTTGGTTGTGCATGTTTTCCTTATCTTAGACCATATAACAATCACAAGCTAAGTTTCAGAAGCTTCATATACATCTTCATAGGATATAGTTCCCAACACAAAGGTTACAAATGTTTACAATCATCAGGAAAAGTTTACATTTCCAACCATGTGGTATTTGATGAACTCGACTTTCCTTTTAATCCTGGTGTGGATTTTTCTTATACGTCATCGTCATGTGTTACCTCCACATTTGTTCATTCTTCTTCGTCATAGTCACATTGTCTTCTCTAAAATGTTCCCTTAGCAGTACCTCAACACTCTGATCCTGCACATATACAGACAACAGTTCCACAGGTTGGTACTACTCTTCTGATTCTACAAACTCACTTAGTCCTATCATTCCTCATCCATTAAGCTCTCATAAAACTAGTTTTCTTTCCAATTCTACCAGTGAAACACACTCTCACAATCTCAGTCCTCATTTTCATCATCACCCTTCAATTAGTCATCATATGATCACTAGATCCAAAATGGGCATTTTCAAACCTAAAACTTATCTCACAGTTTTACCGGTTGTTCATTCTGAACCAACAAATGTATCATATGCCTTAGCTGATCCAAACTGGTGCAAGGCTATGAAGGAAGAATTCAATGCCCTGCAACTCAATAACACATGGACTCTTGTAAAGCCCTTTTATCCTGTTAAATTAATAGGTAATAAATGGGTGTTCATAGTCAAACAAAACTCAGATGGCATAGGTTTCAGGTATAAAGCTAGATTGGTGGCCAAAAGGTTCCATCAAACTCATGACATTGATTATATTGAGACTTTCAGTTATTTTGTTAAGGCCTCTACCATCAGAATTGTCTTAAGCATTGTTGTTTTACACAAATGGTCTAGAAGGCAAGTAGATGTGATAAGTACAGTTTATACCCACTTATTCAGGCTTTATTGGCTTACTATTTTATTAGGTTTTGTGTCATTTAATGTATTTTGAAGTTTATTTTATGTTTTATTGATATGAAGCATTGGGACATGGATCTTGGGGCAAATGAACTTATTTTGGGACCTTACGGACGCACCGAAAATATGCGGGAAGGCTAAAATACGTACTAATCCCTGAAAAATAGGGTGGCATTATGAAGCCATTTTTGGCGTCACGACGCCCCACTAGGATGGCTTCATAGATTTTCTCGAGGAATTGGTGTTGATTCTGGCATCGCGATGCTGTAACAAAAGCCCAAAAATATCAGTTTTCAGTATTTTACATGCAAAAGAACTCCAAAACTTCTCTATAAATATAGAAGCTCATCCAAAACCCTAAATGGGAGAAAAATATACAACAAATACTCTAAACATATATTTTAGAGAGATCCAAGGAGGAAGATTGAAGAGCGGCAAGAGGAGACGAATGTGGTGACCTCCGAAGATGAATGGATTCGATTCTGGTTAATCTTCTAGTTTTTTTCTTTAAATTCTAATGATTTCTATTAGATTCATGACCATATTTTCATTGTTATTATCTTTAGTCATGAACTAATTATATTGTTCTAGAGGATGATATAGCCTATGATTGAACCTATATATTATTTGCTAATTTAATTATTATGAAGTTTTAATTCAGTTTATTTATATTCTCTTATGTTTAATGCTTCTAGTTTGTTGACCACAAATTAAAATGATGAATGTTTAAAATTTATTGCTCGGGAGAGAGGATTTTGAATAGGATCTAGAAAATATAGCCTAGGAGATCTGTAGAGTTCAGGATAATCTATAATCTCTTTGAAGTCGTTAATAAAGAATCACACAACGTAATGAATTGTTAATTACTAGATTTTTATAAAGATATCGAAGTCTGTAATTGATAATATATTCACTCGGCACTCGGGGGAGTGAGTAAGAATAATTTAGGGTTCTTGGCTTATAAACAATGCAATTGAATAAGAATTGATTGTCATAGAAAATATATAGGGGATATTTAGGTGAAATCAGACTCTAGAATCTCTCTTATATTGATCTTTTCTAAATTTAACATTTTCATATTTTGTTTATTTAGTTTTTAGTCTTAATTTAGATTATTTTAAATTGTTTTCTAAATAAAGTTAGGTTTATCAATTATAGTACTTGGGAGAATTTGATTACAAACCATGTGGATTCGACACTCTTACTTATCTTTTACCAAAACTTAACATTGTATACTTGTGGTACGATAATCTCGCAACAAGATGTTAACAATGCTTTTCTTAATGGTTATCTTACTGAAGAGTTCTATATGCATCAACCATAGGGCTTTGTTTATCCCTCTAAACAAGATCATGTGTGCAAAATTCAGAAGGCTCTTTATGGTTTAAAGCAAGCTCCCCGAGCTTGTTTTGAAAGGCTTAAATCAACTAATGTCCAACAATGGCAGTTTGTTAACAGCAAGTCAGACACTTCACTCATTTCCAGGTGGACAAATGGTCACTGGCTCCTGGTTTTAGTGTATGTAGATGACATTATTGTTACTGGTTCCTGCACTTCTTCCATTCAGATACTCATTTCGGATTTACACAATACCGTTGCCTTTAAATACTTAGGTGAGCTTCATTATTTTCTTGACATCTAAGTTTCCAGAATGAGGCTGATTTGCATATTTCTCAATCTAAATGCATTGCTGATCTTTTGGCCAAACATGATATGCTCAGTTCTAGTTCTTGTGACACCTCAATGGTAGCTGGTAAATATTTCACTAAAGATGATGGTCTTCCTATAGTAGAGGCTTCTCAGTATATAAATGATGTTGGTGCTCTCCAATATATTATCCTTACCAGGCCTGAAATAGCCTACTCTGTTAATAAACTTAGCCAGTTTCTTTCTTGCCCTACTGATGTCCATTGGCAGGCCTGCAAAAGACTTTTTAGGTATCTCAAGGGTACTCATCACTTTGGTCTTCAATTCTATTCTACTGACAACATGACTTTGAATTGTTATAGTGATGCAGATTGGGCTTGTGACAGAAGATCTGTTACTGGTCATGTTGTGTTCCTAGGTCTTAACCTAGTTTCCTACTCCTCTAAAAAGAAGGTTGTAATCTCTAGATCCAGCACCGAGTCTGAGTATAGAGCTTTAGCTCAGGCCACTTCTGAAGTTACATGGATCACATCTCTTCTCACTGAGCTCCACCTTAAAATTATTTCAGTTCCCACCATGTGGTGTGACAATCAGAGTGTTATTGTTCTTGCTAGCAATCCAGTTTATCATGCCAAAACCGAACACATTGAATTGAATCACTTCATACGAGATAAAGTCATTGCCAAGAGTATAGTTGTCTCTTTCATTCCTTGTGATGATCAAACAATAGATATTCTAACCAAAGCTCTCTTATATGCTCACTTTCACTTTCTTCGTAGCAAGCTCAATGTTCAGCCACTTTGAGCTTGATAGGGGGATGTTAGAGTATATGATTGCTAGTGCATCTCAAGGGAGTAGTATGCAGAATCAGCGGGGTATTTATTGATTGTTGTGAGTCAGTGAAGAAATAGTGCACAACAAACAGTCAAGAGCTAGCATATAGCAGAATACCTCTCAATAAAAGTCATATATAATTTGTTGTAAAAGCTTAACTATGATTGGTGGTTGTGATTTGACAGCTGGCTTGTTAGTTAGCTTGTTAGTATAAATTAGAAAAGTATTGATGTAAAAAAAATATATTAGTGAACAAAGCTGAAATTGTTTTCTTATAATGGCTTGTTGAAGAAGTTGATTAAGTTTTCTGGGATTCAATTTACTTTATGTCATTTTCTTGCTTACTAAACACTATTTTCTCTGAATTCTTTCACCTATCAAGATTAAGCAATATAAATCTCGGTTCAAATCCCACATCAAAATCCTCAGAGACAATAAAAACTCAACACACTAAAAAATAATTATCAATCATTCAAGATCTCAGTTTTATTGGTAAAGTGTCAAAGAATGCTACATGCTTGACCACAAACCCGTTATTTCTGATTGGCTTTATTGGAAAATTCACTGACGCTTTGCCAGATTATTTAGGTGTTGGGGATGTGCGGTTTAGGGATTGAATTTGATAAGTTGCGTTTCTGATTTCTAGGATATAGAGTTTCAAAATGTTTCGAAATGTTTTTTATTTTTCTTTTATAAATTAACTATTTGGAAACGTATACACGAAGCTTCCGCTTCTGCATCGCTTCAGACATATAAAACAAGAGAGAATGAACGTTTCTGGGCTTTCTAGGGTGGGCGTATGTGTTAGGGTTGGTACTCGGAGTGCCAATCTGGATCGTATTTATGTCTGATTCATGAATACGAACAATATCTTTTTCCATAATATTACTTATTTAATTGTAGCACCACTTGTCTTTTATATACATATTCGATCTAATTACGATTAGATATCTAATTATGATTAGATTGAAACTAAATCGGATTTAGTGATACATGTATATTAGACAAAGACCATAGGATTTACAATGTAGTGCGCAGTTACAACGTAGTTTGTAATTGACATTGGGAAACGTCACTATAAATTGTATATCCTTAAATAAAGTTACTGGTCAAGATTTACTAACACGGGTCGGTTAGTAAAATCTGTTGAGACCAGTACATGCCGTATATCATGACTTGGTCCGATGGTTTATCCCAATGAACCCTGAGTCTCGGGAGACTCGTATAGATATGTAGGTTTTTATTTGATAAACACTGAACGACTCACAGAAGATTTCCTAATATATGGTACACCAATGTCAATAGGAATCTTCTCGAGTTGAGCGAGCATAGTGGTCTTTTGACTTGAGATACCACAGTGGATATATGAGTTATCCTCCACACTTTGATGGCAGTCACGTCACCGATCTATTTAGATCAGACCTCTGTTTGTTTGTTGGGTGTGGACTGATGCTGATGATATCCGGTGCGTATCAAGATAGAATCTGTTCGTCCTGTGTAGAGGGCATATGTATATACCCGTGTTTACGATCTAGTAAATCATTGGATGTGGTATAACTTCGCAAGCAAGTTCCGAGTGTTATTTAGAGATCGTAAATTTGAAAGTCGACTATATTATACCATAAGGATTTGACGTTCTTATTTATATCCCATGTATAATATAGATAGCTTGTGACGGAGGGATTATACGTATGCAATGATCTCGACTTGTATAGTTTAGCGAGATTATCTGTGGTCGTCATAGTTCATGAGTGGGTGAATTATGGACACGAAATTGGATTTCGTGACAGATAAACTTAAACTTGGAGAGTCTCACAATATGAAGTGTACTCGTTGAGAACTTGGGCAACGTGTTATAAATAATACAGATTATTCATAATACTTCACCGGATTAAACAAGTTAATTTGAATCGCTTAAACGGTTAAACGAAAGCACATGCATAGGGGCATTTTTGGTCAGTCGTAATTATTGTGTATTTATATTTGATACATAATTTGATTAGATACACATTAATTAATTGTCAAATGAGATTTTGACACATGTCACTTCTATACATATTTTATTTAATGTAAATATAATACATATGGATTAATAATTATATTAATTAATTATTTAGATATTTAAATGTTAAATATTTAAATGATTATTGATATATATATTTCATAATTGTTATGGAATATATGTTTAATCATTATTGGTTACACATGGTATTATATTTAAGGTTAAAATGTTAAAATTGATTTTTCACTACTTTAACTTTATATTTAATTTAATTAAATAATTTTCATTTGTGATAATTGTTATCACACATGCTTATTATTAATTGGTAACATGTGGCATGATTTATTTATTTATTTTTGGATCAAATTAATTTTTCAAAAAATGACAATAATGCCCCTAGTAAGTCGGCCATCACATTTTTTAAATGGAAATTTTTTCTTTTCTTGTTTAATGTTAGCCATGGCCGGAACCTTTTTTCCTAAAAACACTCTCAAATTATTTGATGATTCAAGAAGGAAAATCAAAAAAAAGCTTTAGGAAATTAAGAAAATTAAAGGTAATCCTCAATATCCCTAAGCTTGGAAATCATGTTTCTTATTCTTGATCATCTAGATAGATTCTAAGGTTTCTTCTTTTCTTAATAATTTGGGTGTTTTGGATTTGGAAGATGAAATTGAAGGCTTATTGCATGTGTGAAGAAGTATTGAAAGATATCATTGCAATATTTATTCAATTTGATCATTTGATGATATGTTGCCATTCTAGAGTGTTATGGCCACTCTTATAATGCCTATAATTGTTCTTCAGTGCTTCATTGGTGGTGGCTTGGATTGGTGTTAGTATTAATATGATTAATATTGAGAAAGTTGGATTAAAGCATCAAAATTTGATATTTTTGGTTTCTGGATCGGATCTGGAAATTCGGGTTTATGTTGATGAAAATTATGTCATATAAATACAATGGATGTGTTTTGAGTGTTGAAACAATTGTCGGAAACTGTTTCGGAGTTGAAATATACGAAAACAGCAAAAAACGGTGTTACCGGGTGACTTTTGAGCCAACCGGATGATGGCTGCCCAAACAGTGAATTGGTCACTGTTCGGGCAGCCCATGAACTGCCAAAGGACTATTGGAGCTGACCTGGGCAGCCCCCATGTGTGTTGGTTGATCGGTTCGGATAAAAACACATTTTATGACAATTTGCAGAAAAACATTTTCGTAAAAGTTTCGCGATGTTTCTTACCTATTTATGTCGTTATTTGATATCAAATAAATATGTTTAGGTGAAATATGAATGAATTATTCATATTGGATATTGAATAATTCATTCGGTAATTTACAAGATTTTAAAATTATGATTTCATCCGAACCGCGAGCTTCCACTGCGCCCGCGCCAAAACCCCAACAAAAATGGTATCAGAATAGGTATGATCCTTCATCCATTACATTTGTCATGCTTGATATATGATATATAATCCAATTTTGATGTTTGCACTTGCATGTAATTTAGATATTTCTTGACTTTTCGGTTTTACGCTAACGGGAAACGTAACAGAAATTTAATCGTTAAGTTAAGTTATGTTTTCTAAGGTAGAATTGAATTATTTAGAAGTTGATCTAGATTATATTTTGCATTTGATGTAGAGCATAGCTTTCTTGAGGAATATCCCCACTTAAATAAGGTATTAAAGTGACATGTATTGGATGCATGTTTCTTGGTCCGTCTTGTCAATACGGTTTATGGGTATCTTTCTATGGGTGCATCCGAGAAAGTGCCAAAACAGTGAGGGAGTAGTTGATAGAATTTTATCCATGCCGGATGTATATTTGATACTAGACAAATTCAAGTGAAAGTGGAAATCCTGAACGTGTCAAAGCTGTCAGGACTACATCGATAGCTTGAGTTTGTCATTGGCAAGTAAAGCCTTGATACGCTTCCTTGTGAACGTGCCAAAGTTGTCATAACGAGAATCGGTCAGGACCAAAATCAGGAATCACACTGAGTGTGATTGACAATGAGTTGTCTACCTAATGAATATACGTAGGCGAGATCATGCCAAAGCTGTGAGTCAAAATATATTCATGGGGTCCACTTCTCACTATGGAATTCAATTTAATTATTGAATTCCTGTTTTCCATTAGGGATTACGGTATTACATAAAGTAGTGGGAGACACTGTTGGGTTAAAAATCCATAACTAAGGCAGTGCGTAATATTATGGAAATTGTTGCTTTTGTTTTTCCTTTATTCTATATTGTTAATAGAATTAAACTTTTAATCCACTGCATGCATATTATTTGAATATATTTTCTGACATCACTTATGGTTGCGTATTTCTAGAATAGGTTCTAGAAAAAATATTAGACTTGGATATTGTTAGATTAGTCTAAACCATCGGGAACTGTTGTTCCGATTTTCTTGAAAATCAAGATGGTTAGTGGCTTAGTTGCTAAGTCACGATAAGTAATCTAAATAGATATCTGTTTTAGGATATAATTATCTAGAGAGAATAGTTTCTTGTGCGGTAAGAATTGACGTGAATTAGTTCATGTCTGGAGATTCTTGACTGGCATTAAGAAAACCACATTAGGCATTTGTTTATCTTATAATGACGTTTCTTGGCTTTAGTGACTTTTAGTAGTCACGTGTTTGACACAGTTTGCTAATCAAATATTTGCAATTGTTGTGAATAATTGAAGGCAAATTATAGAGCTTAAAAAAAGAGATGTGTATAGCTGTGTGTTGAGAATATCGATTCTCACAATACGACAACTATAGGTATTGGATACTGGATCTCCCATCTAGTTATTTAAAATAATATTTAATGATTGTTTTAATATTTGATATCAGAACTTGCGACTATTATTGGGGTTGGTGCTCAGAGCGCCAATCCGAACCGTATTTATGTTTGATTCATGAATATGAACAATCCATTTTTCTATAATATTACTTATTTATGGTTGCATCTCTTGTTTTTATATACGTATTCGATCTGATTACGATTAGATTGAAACTAAATATTGTTTAGTGATATGTATATATTAGACAAATGCCCGATAATATATAATGCAGTACACAGTTACAAAGCTAGTTTGTAATTGACATTGGGAAGTGTCACTGTTAAATGTATATTATCAAATATAGTTCCTGGTCAAGATTCACTAACACGGGTCGGTTAGTCAAATCCGTTGAGACCAGTATATGTCGTATATCGAGACTTGGTCCGATGGTTTATCCCAATGAACCATGAGTCTAGGGAGACTCGTATAGACGTGTAGGTGTTTATAATAGATAAATACTGAACGACTCACCGAAGATTCTTAATGGATGGTATACCAACATCAATAAGAATCTTCTCGGGTTGAGTAGCATAGTGGTCCTTCGACTTGAGATACCAATGTGGATGTATGAGACATCCTCCACACTTAGATGGTAGTCACGTCACTGATCTATTTAGATCAGACCTACGCTTATTCGTTGGGTGTGGACCGATCATCAGGATATCATGTGTGTATTAAGATAGGATCTGTTAGTTCTGTGTACAGAGCATAGGTAGTCCATATATGATTAGCAGTCTGTTAAATTTGTGGCCACAGTATACTTCGGAAGTAAGTTCTGAATGTTATTTAGAGATTGCTAATAGATACGTCGACGGGATAATACCTATAGAGATTTGACGTTTACATCTATATCTCTGGTATTATCCGGATACCTGTGACGGATGGATTATACGTATGCATTGACCTCGACCTGTATGATTCAGCTAGTTTATATGTGGTCGTCATAATTTACGGGTGGGCAAATTATGGACACGAAATTGGATTTTGTGACGGATATACCTGAATCTACAGAGTCTCACTAATGAAATATACTCATAGAGCACTAGGGCAACTTTTATGAATAATGATGATTATTTATAAATCGTTTAAACGTTAAACGAAAAATACATGCGAACGGGCCGAACCGTCATTTCCTAATTAATGTGTATTTGTATTTAACATATGATATTATTAAATATACATTAATAAATTGTCAAATAAAGGTATTTGACATATATCATTAATATATGTATTTGAGATATTTAAAGTAAATATAATACATATATTTGAGATATTTGTATTTAATTAATTAATTAATTATTTAATTGTTAAATGATTAGTATAATTAAAATATAAATATCTCATCAAATGATAAAGTTAGGAAATGATTATAAGTGTTTATTGTTAACTTTAAAGTAAAAGAAATGGTAGTCGAATTGGATTTGACTTCCTTGGATATTTATTTTAACTTGTTAAAATTGAAAATTATCTTTTCCTTTATTTTTATCAAATTCGGCCATACCCCTAAATTAAATATAATTGTTATATTTTTTAGTTGCAATTGTTAATTTACTTTAAATCATTAAAAGGTTTGATGATGATTAAAGCAAGTTGATAAATGCAAATTAAATGAAACAAAAAATAATATCTAGATATTTTATATTACACCAAATTCGGCCAAGGCTCCTTTTGGTGAGATATATATTGTTTTGTTTCATCTTTTAGGGTTAAGAAAAGTTCATTAGATACCAAATAAACATAAAAGAAGTTGAGAGAAAAGCTTGAAGGCTAAAGGAAAAAGCTTGGAAATCTTTGAGTTTAGTAAGTTTTTCTTTAAAGTTTTCAACATGAAAAATATTTCTAACATGCTTAGCATCATTTGTGTTGCTTTGGTGTTATCTCTCTTCTTATAGTTTTGTTTATTTTGGTGTGAACTTTGTGTTGGTTTCTATTATTAGTCCCAGATCATAATGAACAATGAAACATGAATGAATAACGAAAGAATATATGGCGGAAACATACTTACAACGATCGGTTTAGGATGTGATGAACAACAAAATTTCTTCCTCCAAGAGCTCCTAGAATTCGGCCAAGGCAAAGGTGGAAGCTCCAAGCTTTGTTTTGTCTTTCCAAGCTCTTGAATAAGTTTCCCTATCACCTATTGATGATCCTTGAAGAGTGCTAGCCCTTGGTGAATTTTTGCAACAAGAATTCACACCTTTTCTTCACAAAATTTTGCTTAGAAAATGAAAATAGGAGAGCCCAAAACTGCACATTGGTTTCGGTCTTAGAGGGAGAGAGAAGAAGTTGAAGAATTTGATTTCTAAAATCAATTAAATGATATACAAAAAGTGCATTTGGTATATGTCACTCAATGTTATCAATTTGGAGTGTATTACACACTATCACCAACAACTACACCTAAACACATCAACCTAAAGTAATAAAGGTGACATGTGATATGATGATTGATGTGACATGTGGGCCCCACTCGATTTCGAATGCAAGTGGGCCCGCAACAAAACACTCCCGGGCTCGGGTTCGCTAATTCCGAATTAACGAACTTCCGTTGCGACGTAATTTAAATCGAATTTAATTAAATAATTATGCCTAGCAAAATTACTATTCACGTCGCTAACGAATTAATTCTAAATTAACTCGTTCGCCCGAATTAAATCTAATTTTAATTCTCTGCGTCGAAATCTAATTCCGAATAATATATCGAATATATTATTTTAATGATTAATTCCAAATTAATCTTTCTCACTCTTCAAATAGTATTTTATCCAAGATAAAGTCTCTCCGCAATTAATCAAGATTAATTAAGCTCGAATCATACGTCATTGGTGAATCTTCGGGAAGCGACCCAAGAGATCCCTCGATATGTTGGCAGTAAATAAACGGTCGTCGGACTATCCGAACACGTACGTACCTCGTACTACGTTTTTATCGATTTACGATACAAGGTTGGCTTCTAGCAAAGCATCATGCCTACCCAATTCTCCAGAAATATTCTTACCGGAATATACGATCTTTATCAGGCGTAGTATACCGTAGTATTGTGTATTGCGATCCAGTATCGGATGTCACGTGCGAGGCCTGGGGCTGGAATAGTGTCTGCCCCGTACGAAACACATATCAGATATCAAGCAACTAGTCTCTTTGAATCGGATAATCATGACCTTGTCATATTATCCCGATGGTTGCAACACTATAGAGAACCAGTTCTGAATCATTGTGTGATCATCATCTCCATATGTCTGAAGTGATACTTCCATCTTGACATCACATCCAATACACTACGATTCTCAATAAACCCAGAAGAGGCGTACACAGAACCTGTTAAAGTCCTGGACGACCAAAACCAAAGTTTACCAATTGTCGCAAGTACTAGCGATGCAAGTCTCAGGTTAAGACCAAATACACCAACCCTGAAGCGGACTCTCATAGACACATATACATACTACCAATGGGATTCCGCGGGGTCTATCCAGAGCGAAGCTGTTTCCGTACCATCGGTAAAACACAACCTCCTATCGCACTTGCATAAGTATCTTATACTTAAATATATGAGAACTATGCCGTTATGCCCTCACAACGCGCACAAGTGCAATACTAGTCTATTCTGCATTATCGATGTCCAATCTCGATAATACTACGACTAGGGATATTTAATGATTAAACCTTTATGGATTGATACTGTCTCATATCATCTCAATCCGGAACTAATCATCATGGACTTTTACCATTTATATATGAAAGTAAATAAATTACAAAACGGTAAAAGGCAATTTCATTACTACATAGTTAATTTTGTACAAAAACACAATGTCTTTTACAAAACAATGACGCTATGGGTCATAACTGTCCAAACAATTCCCACTTGGCCTATAGCCAGTCACTCAAGCATCTAATACCTGAACTATGTACATGTCTCTCAAACTTTGGCTGAGGAATAGCTTTCGTCAGTGGATCTGCCATGTTGTCATCTGATGCGACCTTCTCGACCTTCACATCGTCACGATGTATGATCTCACGAATCAGATGGAAACGTCGAAGAACATGCTTGGATCATTGATGAGACCGCGGTTCCTTAGCCTGCGCTATAGCTCCGTTATTGTCACAATACAATGGAACGGACTCAGCTGCTAACGGAACTACTCCTAATCCAATTAGGAATTTTCGGATCCAAACTGCTTCCTATGTTGCTTCACCTGCAGCAATGTACTCCACTTCTGTTGTTGAATCAGCAACAGTCTCTTGCTTGGAAGATTTCCAGCTCACTGCTCCGTTATTCAAACAAAATATGTACCTGGATTGCGACTTGCAGTCGTCTTTGTCGGTTTGGAAACTTGCATCGGTATACCCAGTTACCTCAAGTTCTCCATCTCCATAGATTAAGAAAGCATCCTTAGTTCGTCTAGATACTTTAGGATATTCTTAACCGCCATCTAGTGACCTTCACCTGGATCGGCCTGACAGTGACTACACATGCTCAAAACATATGAGACATCAGGTCGCGTACATATCATGGCATACATGATCGATCCGACTGCCGAGGCGAACGGTATCCGACTCATGTTGTCTCTCTCATCTTGAGTTTTAGAACACGTGTCCTTAGATAGATAGACGCCATGTGACACTGGCAACAGTCCCCTCTTGGACTGATCCATGTTGAATCTCTTCAACACTTTGTCAATGTACGTGCTCTGGGAGAGTCCAAGCAGCTTTCTAGATCTATCCATGTAGATCTTTATTCCCAGAATAAAGGCTGCTTCTCTCAGATCTTTCATGGAGAATTTCAATGAAAGCCAAGCTTTCACCGACGTTAGCATGGGAATGTCATTGCCTATTAGCAATACATCGTCAACATAAAGGACAATAAAAGTCAGTGCTCTCCCACTAACCTTCTTGTATACACAATGATCATCTTCATTTTGAATGAAATCATATTCTTTTATGATCTCATCAAAACGTTGGTTCTATAACCGCGATGCTTGCTTCAGTCCATAAATGGACCGATTTAACTTACAAACCTTGTTTGCAAGTCTGGGCGCGATAAAACCGTCAGGCTGTTGCATATAAACATCCTCCGAAAGGTTTTCATTAAGGAAAGCGGTTTTAACGTCCATCTGTCATATCTCGTAATCGAAATATGCAGCAATAGCAAGCATTATCCGAATGGATTTAATCATGGCAACGGGTGAGAAAGTTACGTCGTAATCGACACCATGTCGTTGACGATACCCCTTCGCTACAAGTCTAGCTTTGTACGTCTGTACGTTGCCATCCATGTCGGTCTTCTTCTTGAAGACCCATTTGCATCCAATTGGCTTTACGCCTTCTTGTGCATCAACCAGTGTCCAAACTTGGTTGGTGTACATGGAATCCATTTCGGACTTCATGGCCTCTTGCCATAAAGCGGAATCGATATCTTATATCGTTTCCTCATACGTAGCCGGTTCGTTATCCTCAATGAGATTAATATCTACATGAGGTGAGATCAGAAACCCATACCTCTCAGGTTGTTTCCTGACTCTCTCCGACCTACGCGGTCCTTGTGTAATAGAAGATTGTGGTACAGTCTCTTCCCAGATGGATTGTTCTTGTTCCGTTCAGGATTCTATGCCAGGAACAGTATCACTCCGATTTTCATCGAGTTCTACTTTCCTCCCACTAACCACTGCATTTAGGAATTCTTTCTCAAGGAAAACCGCATGTAGAGCAACAAATACTTTGTTCTCTCATGGGTGATAGAAGTAATATCTTTTGGTTTCCCTAGGATATCCTACGAATAGGCATTTATCCGATTTGGGTTCAAGTTTGGTACCTTCCAAACGTTTGACGTATGCCCAGTATCCCCAAATCTTCAGGAATGAGAAACCCGGTTTCTTTCCTGTCGATATCTCATATGGTGTCTGTTGTACAGACTTTGACGGAACCTTATTCAAAATAAGAACTGCACTGTTTAATGCATATCCCTAGAAGGAAATAGGTAGCTCAGTGCGACTCATCATAGACCTAACCATGTCCAATAAAGTTCGGTTTCCCCGTTCGGACACATCGTTTAATTGCGGTGTTCCAGTAGGAGTCCACTGTGAAAGAATACCATATTCTTTCAAGTAATCTAGAAACTCATTGCTCAAGTATTTGCCACCACAGTCCGACCGTAATGTCTTTATACTCTTTCCGGTCTGTTTTTCAATTTCGTGTCGAAACTCTTTGAATTTCTCAAAAGTTTCCGACTTGTGTCTCATCAGATACACATAACCATAACGTAATGCATCATCCGTAAAGGTTACGAAGTATTCGTATCCACCTCTAGCCTGGCTAGACATATGCCCACATACGTCACTATGAATGAGGGCTAACAATTCAGTGGCGCGTTCACCTTTACCGCTAAAAGGTGATTTAGGCATTTTGCCTAATAAGCAAGATTCGCAGACGTCATATGAATTTGAATCAAATCCGTCCAAGTACCCACTCTTCAAAAGTATGGATATGCGAGTCTTGTTTATGTGTCCTAGACGACAGTGCCACATATAAGTTTCATCTTTGTTACTCATTTTGAGCCTTGTTTGTTATATATTATATGTGGAGATAGATTTATATTCAAAATATAAATACCATTATTTGCAACAGTAGTGCAAATTTCTACATCATTTTTATATAAGTAACACACCATGTTTCAAAATACAAAAGTATACCCATATGGGTTAACATAGATACAGAAATAATATTCATAGTCAAACTAGGTACATAATAACAGTCATTAAGTTCAAGTACATGCCCCGATGGCAGTTCTAAAACAAAGTGCCAACGGCCAAAACGACGACTGGTGCCCCATTTCCGACGCGTAGATCAATCTCTCATGAGGCCAGTCTCCTGCTAATCCGCAGATCCTGCACATCAGTACATATATGAGTACCACAACCAGAATCAAAAATCCAATTTTTAAAACTAGAAGTAGTCATGTTTATTTCAATAACAAACATACATGAGGCTGGTGCCTTGCCCGCCTTTATCTCCTTCTGGAGCGCCTTGTACTCGCGGCAGTCACGCTTCCAGTGACCCGCTTGCCGCACTGGAGGCAAACATCCTGAGATTTGTCCTTAGGTCCCAGAAGCCTTTGACTATTTGGCCTTGCCCTTTCTTTTATTGCTTCTTTTTCTTCACACCTCCAGTCGCCTTGGGCCCAACCCTCGGTGTCTGAGATGTCGAAGCAAAGTGCGCCTCGCGCTTGTTGCCCTTAAGCATCTCCTTTCAGCTTCCTTGAGAATTGACAACAACTCTCCAAGAGTATCATCAGTGTTCATCAGGTTATAGCTTATGATGAACTGTTTCCAAGTGTCGGGGAGAGATTGCAAGATCATATCTATGGTAATCTCAGCCTCTAAGACTATCCACATCTTGGCCAGCTCATCTATGTCAGCAATCATCTGTACCACATGGGATTCAACAGACATGTCTTCTGACAGACGTGAACGGAAGAGCTTCCTCACTAACACATATCTCTGCGACCTTCGGTTAGATCGGTGAAGATCGTGCAACCTCGCCAACATGTTATAGGGATCCAAGTCTCTGTTCTGTCGACGGAAATGTTGAGTCATGGCAGCAAGCATAATTGACTGAGCAGTTTCACAATCATCGATGTGAGTCTTCCAAAGCTCCAGCTCAAGTAGCTCATCAGGTTTGGGCTTATGCCCAAGAGGTCTCTGTATAGTATATAGCAGCCTCTCGGCTTCAAGGACAATCCTCAGATTCATTTCCCAATCGGCAAAGCTCGTGCCCTTGAAGACATTTTCGCCCATGATAATGTCTCAGACATTTCCCTTTCCTGTCATCTTGACTACGATAGTCCAACTATCTAGTCAATGATATTTGGGTACAGTCTAACTGTTACAAGAAAAATAACATTATATTAGTCCAACTAATAAAATAATTTTGACGAAATAATTATGAAAGCGCGTAAAGCTAAGTATCTAAATGAAATTACAAATTCAATACTAGCCTCCCACTATTTTTCGGCGAGCCTCTAACCCTCTGTCGAGTACTTGGGAAACCCAGTTTCCTAGTGGGCTAGGATCCCGTTAAATAACACACAACCTTGACTTTGGCCAACAAGCTGTATGATATTTAACTAAGTAGATCTCGAAGATCAATTGGATCCAATCCAATTCCTAGATCCGGTAGGTGGACATCCAAGTCCGAAACATATATATAATAAATATGCCAATATATCCAATATATTTTCCTAACCTTTTTCCTCTGAATCAACTAAGCCTTGGCTTTGGCACAACAAGCTTAAGATTCCAGTTAAGCGGGACCCATTGACATGGAAAGTTTCGTAATCAATGCCGATGGACAAGAAGGATCTTGACTTTGGCCAACAAATCACGGACTTGACAAGACACCGATATGTAACAAAACTCTCATGATTCAAACACATCCGCAATTGACAAAGGTCTTGACTTTGGCCAAAAAACCAATGCCAACTTGGATCTTGAGTAAGAATCACTCAACGGAAGGAAAAACGCTTAATATGATTTGAGGGTTTTTCGTGTAAATTGGTAACCAATTTATTATCTTTGTTAAGGTCTCATCATACACCCTTAAGCATGCTTCTAAAAACATCATAAGGCGCGAAAAGTAAATTAATAACGATATGCGGATGGATATTTAAACAGATTGTTCCTAGAACAAATCGCTCCATTTCCTCTCCCCGGCTAGCACTATTCTACTTCTACCCAATTACATAATACAATAATAGAAACCTCATTAACATTGAGGGGAATTAGGTGAGAAGAGAATACAAAGAGATAATAAAGATAAGGCTGGACACGCAGGTCCAATTTATAAATTCCAAATTTATAATAATTTCCAAAATTACCCTTTTCCCTTCTAATATCCATCTGATATACGTTATTCATTCAACACATCCATATATTCATTCATAGCATGCATTATAACCAATCTAATCCAATTAATTAGTCTTTAATATGTGACCATCCAAGGTTCAAACAACGATTTGATTTTGCACGAGTCCAACTCGTTTGAGAATAAGCACTCAAAGTACGAATTCTTGAATTATATCGAACTACTCGTTAAATCTAATTTAATTCGTATTCAATTACTAATTATTATTTAATTCCAAATTAAATATTTACACTTTTAATGCGCTTTAACGACTTAGATTCCAAATCTAATCTTATCGGGTCTCAAAGCCAACTAACATCCAATGTTCGTTTAATTAAAGTCCGATGGGCTTTCAATTGATTTCATAAGGCATGGGCTTTGGTCAATACGGGTCAAACCCAATTACAAAGCCCAAGTAAGGAAGGAATCACCCTCATTTGCCATAAAACCAATATCAAGCCCATAAGGCCCAATTAAACTTTAAAGCCCATTTATTACATTTGGATTAATGGAATGATTTAGGCTCAATTTGGATCCAATCCAATTGGCCTAAACCAACTTGGCCCAACCAAGCTCATTATGCCCAAATAATAATTTCAAGCCTAATTCAAAATTAAGCCCATTAACCAAATTTTAAAAAATTCCAAATTTTATAACTTAGTTAATTAAAGTGTAATACATCAATTAATTAATTAATCAATATTCCAAAATACAATTTACCAATTAATTATGTATCTAATTGTTCAATTATGTCCAACAATTTTTGAATCAAAAATCAAGTCCATACATGCCAAAGGGCTATCGGCCAAGGTAAGTTTTTAAGTCCGATTTCGTTTTTCAATCCGATCGAATTACAAATCGACTTTTCATTCGTTTCAACTCATCCAATGATCATCAAAACAAATTTTTCCAAGAGCCTAGGGTACTACACATATTCGGCCAAGCCATAAGGTGGGGCAAATTTTGATCCAATCACAATTTGTTGAAATTGATCCAATCACATCTCATTTCATCAGCATACAAGCATACTCAACCATTCAAATTAATCAAATCATGCTCACATGGATTTTCCCCAAATTTTACCCTAATATATTTCATGCTCATTATAGGCTCAATGATACCATTGTTGGTTTCTATGATTAGTCTCAATATCATAATGAACAATGAAACATGAATGAATAACGAAGAAATAGGCGGAAACTACTTACAAATCGGTTTAGGATGTGATGAACAACAAAATTTCTTCCTCCAAGAGCTCCTAGAATTCGGCCAAGGCAAAGGTGGAAGCTCCAAGCTTTGTTTTGTCTTTCCAAGCTCTTGAATAAGTTTCCCTATCACCTATTGATGATCCTTGAAGAGTGCTAGCCCTTGGTGAATTTTTGCAACAAGAATTCACACCTTTTCTTCACAAAATTTTGCTTAGAAAATGAAAATGGGGAGAGCCCAAAACTGCACATTGGTTTCGGTCTTAGAGGGAGAGAGAAGAAGTTGAAGAATTTGATTTCTAAAATCAATTAAATGATATACAAAAAGTGCATTTGGTATATGTCACTCAATGTTATCAATTTGGAGTGTATTACACACTATCACCAACAACTACACCTAAACACATCAACCTAAAGTAATAAAGGTGACATGTGATATGATGGTTGATGTGACATGTGGGCCCCACTCGATTCCGAATGCAAGTGGGCCCGCAAACACTCACGGGCTCGGGTTCGCTAATTCTGAATTAACGAACTTCCGTCGCGACGTAATTTAAATCGAATTTAATTAAATAATTATGCCTAGCAAAATTACTATTCATGTCGCTAACGAATTAAGTCTAAATTAACTCGTTCGCCCGAATTAAAATCTAATTTTAATTCTACGTCGAAATCTAATTCCGAATAATATATCGAATATATTATTTTAATGATTAATTCCAAATTAATCTTTCTCTCTCTTCAAATAGTACTTTATCCAAGATAAAGTCTCTCCGCAATTAATCCAAGATTAATTAAGCTCGAATCATACGTCATTGGTGAATCTTCGGGAAGCGACCCAAGAGATCCCTCGATATGTTGGCAGTAAATACGGTCGTCGGACTATCCGAACACGTACGTACCTCGTACTGTGTTTTTACCGATTTACGAGATAATGTTGGCTTTTAGCAAAACGTCATGCCTACCCAATTCTCCAGAAATATTCTTACTAGAATATACGATCTTTATCATGCGTAGTATACCGTAGCATTGTGTATTGCGATCCAGTATCGGATGTCACGTGCGAGGCCTGGGGCTGGAATAGTGTCTGCCCCGTACGAAGCACATATCGGATATCAAGCAACTAGTCTCTTTGAATCAGATAATCATGACCTTGTCATATTATCCCGATGGTTGCAACACTATAGAGAACCAGTTCTGAATCCCTGTGTGATCATCATCTCCATATGTCTGAAGTGATACTTTCGTCTTGACATCACATCCAATACACTACGATTCTCAATAAACCCAGAAGAGGCGTACACATAACCTGTTAAAGTCCTGGACGACCAAAACCAAAGTTTACCGATTGTCGCAAGTACTAGCGATGCAAGTCTCAGGTTAAAACCAAATACACCTACCCTGAAGCGGACTCCCATAGACACATATACATACTACCAATGGGATTCTGCGGGGTCTATCCAGAGCGAAGCTGTTTTCCGTACCATCGGTAAAACACAACCTCCTATCGCACTTGCATAAGTATCATATACTTAAATATATGAGAACTATGCCGTTATGCCCTCACAACGCGCACTAGTGCAATACTAGTCTATTCTGCATTATCGATGTCCAATCTCGATAATACTACGACTAGGGATATTTAATGATTAAACCTTTATGGATTGATACTGTCTCATATCATCTCAATCCGGAACTAATCATATGGACTTTTACCATTTATATATGAAAGTAAATAAATTACAAAACGGTAAAAGGCAATTTCATTACTATTTAGTTAATTTTGTACAAAAACACAATGTCTTTTACAAAACAGTGACACTATGGGTCATAACTGTCCAACACTTTGATGAAAGATTGATGTATGTAAGTAAGCTTGAAATGATTTCAAAGCTTTACTTTTGATTTTTGGAAAATCAAGTTGACATTCTAGAGTTGTTAAGTCACTCCTTGGTGACCTAGAATTTTTCTAGAGTTGTTTCAAAGTGGTGAGGCTATATTGGTGAAGTATGAATGGATTAAAGTGTTGGATTTTGTATATTGGTGAAATTGGACAATTTGAAGAAATTGAAAAATTATGGTTCATAACCCACTCCAAATTTGGGGATTTTCATATATGTGATGTATTATGGTATGAATATGATGCATGTAATATTTTAGGTTGATTGGATTTGATCTTGGCATGTTTTGAACTAAATGGACCAAATTGTAATTAATTGAAAATTTTGGGTGGCTCACGGCATTAGACTAAAAATTGGGGATTTGTGTGAAATCTGATTTTGATGCATTAGATGTGTTGAAAAGCATTTTGAAAATGATTTAGAATCATCCAAAATTGTATTTGACAACTTTTGGACTAAAATGATCAATTTACAAAGTTTTGGGGTAATTCGGTAATTACCAAGAAATTTGATCTCTTGTGTAATTTTTCAGAATTTGATGCTTGGATAATCAAATAAATAAGTTTATTTGATTGATCAAAGAAAAATTTTGAAATCGGAAAATTTTGATTTTCCGCGATTCCGCTGCGTTACCGATATTCCCCCTTAAAACCCCAACAAATATTGGATAGTTACTTGTTCTTTATAAATAATTATTACATATTTTAATATGACTAGTAGTGTCATTGATAAGAATATAAACATTGAGAAAAATATTTGGTTAACTGAATAACTTAGAACATTGTTTTATGAGATTTTATCATATAAGCATTATATGTTTATTCTGTATGGTAAAGGATGGTCTGATACGAGATCACACCACATATCCTTATCCATTTAATGAATATTGCATTCATGATGTGATTAAATCTCATTTAACCAATGATCGTCATTGGGTCACAGATTTATTAAACTAATACATTGGATGTATCTAGTTTAATGAATTATAAATTGCCTTGAATAGTTTTCTTTACTTTGTAACTTAGTTAATGAGTTGTCATGACTTAGTTGTGTGTTTCTAAAAGAATACATATTGAACGTCTTGAATGGTTCGGGGACTTTCAATATATTTCTGATGAAACGCTGATAGAATATTTTGAATGGTTCAAAGAGGTTCTATTTGAAGTGTTGAAAACTATAATTTTAAAATTCATCGCGAGTCTTTGAATTGTTCAAGGATGTTTGATATGATCAAACATATGAATTTATGGTAATTAGTTCTAAATTTATTTAATGAATATGATTCTTACTCAATATGATTCTTCTACGATTCCATCGTGATAGAATTGGTCAGTGGGAGAAATCGAATCTTATATGATTTGATTCGTTTGATATTGAGTGTTACCGAATTAGTTTTCACTTTTCAATACTCTTGGGGATATGCTCCAGTAACACTAATTCATATTTTTAATTAAGGTTCCATTAGTTTCTACAGTTACGTATATGATATGTATAAGTAGAAAATTTGAATCTTGAAAGGTTTGAGATTTGAATCTTTTTTTTTTGTATAATGGTTATATAATTGAAAGTACTTGCGCCTCAGAGGTACAAGTAAAAGTTTATCATTTATTCTATTTAATAGAATATTATATTCTATTTGATAGAATATCTTTTCTACAATCCCGAGTAATAAAATTGTTTTATTACTTGGTGTGTAAATCATATGTTAGCAATTGAAGAAATACTTGACTTATTGAAGTCAAATGTGAAAGTGATAAACTATGAATGGAACTACGTAATTAATAAGATGAAAAGACTCTTAGACCATTTCCGTATAAGTTCAATAGGATATTAGAATCATTAGCGAAGTATTTGATACTTAATGGTTCTACTGTTTTCTTATCGAAGAAAATTATCCTATAACTTATAGTGGGAGCGATATTTGATATAGATTTCAGAAGTTAGCAATGAACCATAGATCTAAGATTGTTCGTAGCTTACTACGATCAAGTTTGGAACTTGATTGAGCTTTCGTTATAAATCGTTCATAAAATGTGCGAATTATTTGCGCAACAAAAGCAAAGTGAGCTTGTTAAATGTTTGACCTTTATAGTATGACAGTGAGAAAAGTTGTACTCAGCTATCTATTATAGATTCTGAGGAAACTTGTCTCTAGTCACACTGATTGAACAATTAAAGATCTTTTGGTTAATGTTGATATTAAACAATGTATTTTGGCTAAAGAATGCAAAGTGGCGTTCCTGGATGGTTTCTTCGAATGAGAGATCTGTTGTGGTTTCTTTGTTTGAAGAGTTCATTCTAGAATGGCCCTAGAGTTTGTATTCTACTAAGATCACAGTTTGATATACTAGCTTATAGAGCCTATTGTAGACTCAGATAAGCTTTCCGGAAATCTGTGTTTTCTAATTTTGATAACAGTCAGATTATCTGATTTTATCAAAGCATAGAGAATACACATTTGATAGTAGGGTCAGTGGGAGCGTATAATTTTCTTTCTAGTATTGTATATCATAACGATATTATCATTATTAATGTAATAATGAGATGTTTGTAAGGTACAAAGTTTACCTAAGTCTTCTTTTCTCTGTGAATGCAGTGGGAGTAGTCTCTGTTATATTTGATATAAAGTTTCATATATGATATAAAATAAGAGACTTGTGAGATACTCTCATTAGTCATGCATTAGATATGATCTAATAAATGACACGGCAAAACTATATGTATGACAGTTAATATAAATGTTTGACAGTTAGTGTGTCTTTTGTATATAGTATTCATCTTTCATAAAAGATGATTCATTTGTCGAAAGAGAAATTGATTAGAATGTTTAGTCAATCTTATGCATTATAGGATGATGACATAATGAATACTATATTATGTACGATTAAATATATCAATTTAATTATAATTATTACGAGTTATTTTGATATGTTGTAGACCATAGGATGTGTCTTGAAACATGTTCTTTGTTATCTTTGAGATATTGAGAACAAGTTTCTTATTCATGGAGAATATAATCCGCAACCATTTGAGTCTAATTATAATGTTAGATAGTCTACGTCATATAAAGTCAGAAAAGATGCAGTGGGAGTGTCACAGATAATTCTACTATGATTGTGGAATTAGTCGTAACTTATGAAGTATTGACTTATAAAGCTATAAAGTGACCTTATAGATTAGAAGTTTTGATATTAGTATTGTGTTTGCAGTTGTCTACATAGTATTTTGGATTTGATCTCTAAATACATAGACAACTTTATAGCTATAGCACAATATCGATATCGCATCTGAGTCATATTGATGTAGAACTTAAGTTCTACAAAATATGAATGATGCTGGCTAAGGATAACAATTGAGTCTATTGGACAAACTTAATATGTGTTAAAGCGGGCTTACTTGTTGTTGCCTACCTCTTGAGTGCTAGGTGAGCTCTTGAGGGTCATGAGTATGTGATACACATTCATATGTGTATATGATACCGTGGATTGGCACTAGAGCAAGTGGGAGAAATTGTTAATGTTGGTGCTCAGAGTGCCAATCCGGATCGTATTTATATCCGATTCATGAATACGAACAATGCATTTTTTCCATAATATTACTTATTTAATGGTAGCACCTCTTGTCTTTTATATACATATTCAATCTAAATACGATTAGATACTAATTATGATTAAATTGAAACTAAATTTTATTTAATGATACATGTATATTAGATAAAGACCCTAGGATTTACAATGTAGTGCGCAGTTACAATGTAGTTTGTAATTGGCATCGGGAAGCATCACTATAAATTGTATATCCTTAAATAAAGTTCCTGGTCAAGATTTACTAACACGGGTCAGTTAGTAAAATTTGTTGATACCAGTACATGTCGTATATCGTGACTTGGTCCGATGGTTTATCCAATAAACTATGAGTCTCAGGAGACTCGTATAGACATGTAGGTGTTTATTTGATAAACACTGAACGACTCACTGAACATTTCCTAATAGATGGTACACCAACGTCTAGACCCGGCCGGCGGTTCGGTTCCGGTTCGGAACCGAACCGAACCGGCCGGTTTCCGGTTCCACAAGTGTGGAACCGGAACCGAACCGGTTAAATTCGGTTCGGTTCCGGTTCCACACTTAAGTGGAACCGGAAAGTCGAACCGAACCGGAACCGAACGGTTCGGTTCCGGTTCGGTTCGGTTTATTTTATTTTTTTAATTTAATTAAAATAAAAAATAAGATGAGTCAAATCATTAAATAAAAAAAAATTATTAATTAAAAAAATGAGATTAAATTTATAAATAAAAAAAATTTATTACATTGAAGAGCTTGAGCTTAAATTTTTTAAAATTTAAGTTGCCTACGTATCCTCCAAAGGTGAGAGGAATCAAAGCTCACGTAGTTCCATTACAAGTTTAAGACATATCCCCTTTGTAAATTATAATTTTACATTTATCAATCATCATTATCAGTTGATCCTTCGGCTCCGGGTCCGCAGCTTCCGCTTGCACTTGATGCAGAAGCATTATCGAACAAATCTTCAAAATCATCGGGGGCATCTTCTTGTTGTCTCAGATCAGCTCGAGTCCAATCATCCACACAAGCTGTTGCTTCTAGAGTGCTTGGATGTAATGAAGATCGCCTAGCTTCCAATATATTACCTCCCAAGCTGAAGGCTTGCTCAACCGCAACGGTGGAAATAGGTGCTGCCAGTATCTCTTTAGCAATAATAGATAAAACAGGATATATATTTTGATGCCGGTTCCACCATTCAAGGATTTTAAAATTTTTACTGCATAAACTTTCATTAGAAAACTCAAAATTTGTAGATAAATAATTATCTAATTCAGGGTTATTAGTTGTTGTCGTATCCCTAGATTTTTTATTTCGTTGCAATAACCAACGATCCCCTGCGCTAAGTCTTGGTTGAATTACCGGTTCGCTACTAGATTGACCTATTGTTCCTAAGTTATATCTTACAATATAATCATTAAATAAAATAATTAAATCACTTCTTAAATTCGTCATTATGCTCGTAATATCAATGTCATCTAATATTCCTAAATAACCATAGTAAGCTTGTAAACCACCATTCAAACCTTCTAATTTAAATCTAGGATCAAAAACAGCAGCAATAAGATAAAGTAAAGGAATTTCTCTAAAATAATTCAACCATTTTACCTTCATAACAGTAATGGCTTCGAGCAAAACAATATCATTAGGGTTGTCACTGTCAACATGTTCATCGAGAGTGCCAACAATATTCAAACTTTCAAGAAGAAATAAATGTGCAGTGGGATAATAAACACCGCTAAAAACCAAAGTAGCATCATTAAAAACTCTTAAAATATCTAAAATTCTTTCACAAATATCCCATTGACTAGGATAAAGTGTGATATTTTGAACATGTTGAGAAAAAAAACTACATAATGCATCTTTGTATTGAAGTGCTTGACATAAAAGAAAATAAGTAGAATTCCAACGTGTTGGAACATCTCTAGAAAATTTAATCGGTTTAATACCATTTATTTTACAAAACTTGGTCCATTCCCTCCTAACTTGAGAATATGACCAAATACAGTTAAGTGCCGTTTTAATAGGATCAAGGAAAGGAGATAATAATTTTAGACCGTCTTGCACACATAAGTTTAGGACATGACATGTACAACGAATATGAAAAAATCGACCCCCTAAATTTGGTTGACATATTTCTTTTAAATCATTGATGGATGCAGTATTTGCAGATGCATTATCAAATCCAATTGTTAAAATTTTTTCTCCTAAACCATATTCATCAAAAATTACCTTCATCATTCTATAAATATTATGTGCAGTATGTTGGTCATCAAAAACTCTAAATGCAATGAGTCGTTTTTGCATGGTAAATGATGCATCAATCCAATGACAAGTCACACCCATGTATGAGTGTGTTTGCCAATGGTCACTCCAAATATCAAAACATATAGAAATACGACCTTTCATTTCTTTAAATATTTCATTTAAAATAATTTTATCATCTTTATATAATTTGAAAATATGACGTTTTGTTGTATTTCGAGTCATTCTACATGCAGCAGGGTTTAAAGCATTATGCACGTAATTAGTAAAATGAAGTTTTTCACCAAAGCTTAAAGAAAGATGTGCCATACATGTTAATTTCGCAAATTCTTCTCTATTTTTTGCATCAGAATATTTAAATAAATCTACACTACTCGTACCTCTACTAGATGATGCGTACCTGGCCATTTGAGTCTGCGTCGTATCAATGCCAAATTCAACCGGATGATGTTTCTCCATGTGCTTGATCATATTTCCGTATCCACCAGAAAATTTATAGATAACCCCACAATAGTTGCAAATTGCTCGTTGTGAACCATCGTCTAGGCGTTCCAAATTAAAATGAATTTTGAAAATATCGGAGGACCGAGCCTTAACGTCTCTTCTCCGTGATTGTGCACTGACACTGGGGCCGCTCTCTTGGGTCGGCATATTTGACATTATGTTCTCGGATGAGCTTGTCATTTGAATAATGCGATGCGAATGCCGAATGTGATAACAATTAATTAACAACTAAAATAAGAGAATTGTATTGAAGTAAGATTGAGAATAAGAGATTTATAGAAAATGAGAAGTTGAGAAATTGGTGTGATGAAATTATGAAAAATGAATTCTATTTATAGAATTTTAGAATTTTTTTGATACCAAAAATGCCCCTAAATATAACCGTTTTATTACCGTTATTAGGGGTACATTAGTAATTTTTATTTTATATAATACATTTTTTTTTATAATTTTATTTTTATTTTTTTTTTGGCAGGGAGCCGTTTGGCAGGGTGCCAAACGGCTCCCTGCTGCATCCCCCAACGGCTACTGCCGTTGGGGTAATAAGGCCCCCAACGGCTAGTAGCCGTTGGGGGCCTTAGGGTTCCTGTTGGAACCCTACGGTTCCAACAGGAACCCGACGGTTCCAACCGGAACCGTTCGGTTCCGGTTGGAACCGTCCGAACCGGTGGAACCGTACGGTTCCACCGGTTCGGACCGGTTCGAGTTGGGGTGGAACCCCAACCGAACCGGTCCCATTCCGGTTCGGTTCCGGAACCGGAACCGGAACCGTGGCCGGGTCTACCAACGTCAATAGGAATCTTCTCGAGTTGAGCGAGCATAATGGTCATTCGACTTGAGATACCACATTGGATATATGAGTTATCCTTCACACTTTGATGGCAGTCACGTCACCGATCTATTTAGATCAGACCTCCGCCTGTTCGTTGGGTGTGGACTGATGCTCATGATATCCAGTACGTATCAAGATAGAATCTGTCAGTCTTGTGTACAGTGCATAGATATCCTACATGTATTTGCGATCTAGTAAATCTATGGTCGTGGTATAACTTCGGAAGCAAGTTCCGAGTGTTATTTAGATATCATAAATTTGAAAGTCAACTATATTATACCATAAGGATTTGACGTTATTATCTATATCTCAAGTATAATATGGATAGCCTGTGACGGAGGGATTATACGTATGCAATGACCTCGACTTGTATAGTTTAGCGAGATTATCTGTGGTCGTCATAGTTATGAGTGGGTGAATTATGGACACAAAATTGGATTTCGTGACGGGTAAACCTAAACTTAGAGAGTCCCACAATATGAAGTGTATTCGTTGAGCACTTGGGCAACGCATTATGAATAATACAGATTATTCATAATACTTCACCAGATTAAATAGTTAATTCGAATCGTTTAAATGGTTAAACAAAAACACATGCATAGTGTCATTTTTGGTCAGTCGTAATTATTGTGTATTTGTATTTGATACATAATTTGATTAGATACACATTAATTAATTGTCAAATGAGATTTTGACACATGTCACTTCTATACGTATTTTATTTAATGTAAATAGAATATATATGGATTAATAATTATATTAATTAATTATTTAGATATTTAAATGTTAAATATTTAAATGATTAATTGATATATATATTTCATAATTGTTATGGAATATATATTTAATTATTATTGGTTACACATGGCATTAAATTTAAGGTTAAAGTGTTAAATTTGATTTTTCAATACTTTAACTTTATATTTAATTTAATTAAATAATTTGCATTTGTGATAATTGTTATCACACATGCTTATTATTAATTGGTAACATGTGGCATGATTTATTTACTTGTTTTTGGATCAAATTAATTTTTCCAAAAATGACAATAATGCCCTTAGTAAGTCGGCCATCACATTTTTTAAAGGGAAATTTTTTTCTTTCCTTGTTTAATGTTAGCCATGGCCGAAACCTTCTTTCCTAAAAACACTCTCAAATTGTTTGATGATTCAAGAAGGAAAATCAAGAAAATCAAGAAAAAGCTTTAGGAAATTTAGAGAATTAAAGGTAGTCCTCAATATCCCTAAGCTTGGAAAGCATGTTTCTTGTTCTTGATCATCTAGATAGATTCTAGAGTTTCTTCTTTTCTTAAGAATTTGGGTGTTTTGGATTTGGAAGATAGAATTGAAGGCTTATTGCATGTGTGAAAAGTATTGAAAGATATCATTGCAATATTTGTTTAATTTGATCATTTGATGATATGTTGTCATTCTAGAGTGTTATGACCACTCTTGTAATGCATATAATTGTTCTTCAGTGCTTCATTGGTGGTGACTTGGATTGGTGTTAGTATTAATATGATTAATATTGAGAAAGTTGGATTAAAGCATGAAAAATTGACATTTTTGGTTTTTGGATCAAATCTGGAAATTCTGGGTTTATGGTGATGAAAATTATGTCATATGAATGTATTGGATGTGTTTTGGGTTTTGAAAAAATTGTTGGAAACTGTTTCGGAGTTGAAATATGCGAAAACGGTGAAAAACGGCGTTACCGGGTGACTTTTGAGCCAACCGGGTGACCGATGCCCAAACAGTGAATTGGTCACTGTTCGGGCAGCCCATGAACTGCCATAGCACTGTTAGGGCTGACCTGGTCAGCCCCCATTTGCATTGGGAAGTCGGTTCGGTCAAAAACGTGTTTTATGTCATTTTACGGAAAAATATTTTCGTAAAAGTTTCGCGATGTTTATTAACTATTTATGTCGCTATTTGATATCGAATAAATATGTTTAGTTGAAATATGAATGAATTATTCATATTGGATATTGAATAATTCATTCGGTAATTTAAAAGGTTTTAAAATTACGATTTCACCTGAACCACGAGCTTCTGCTGCGCCCGCTCCAAAACCCCAACAGTATGCTCGAATCTCGCATGCAGGCTTTGCACAGAGGATTTGATGCGGCTTTTAAAGTATTTGGGATTATTCGTGTTTTACATTACGACTGTTCATTTCTTTTCAATGCACACCCAAAGTGTATTTGATAGGGAGTAACTTCAGTAAGTGTAAATCAGTTTATAAGTTAGGGAACAAAACAGTAGAGTATAAGTTAATGTTAAAAAATAAACTCATGTTGTGAGGTTATGATTTTGTTAACGTTAAAATAGGTGTTTGTCATAACGTCGCATTAACGCTCTCTACTAAACATAGGGTCATATTCCCTACATTTGAATTGATGTAATGAGAATGTTTATGGTGAATTATAATTTTAAAAATTATTATTAAGATGGATGTAAACGTGTGTAACAGAGTGGAATAAAAAGAGCTATGGATACCAATTTCCTTTTATCACATATGGTGGGTTATGTGGGTGAGATTAACTACAAAAATTTAAGTTAATTGTAAATATTGAAGTGTTGTAGTGAGTTTAAAAATTAATTAATTAATTAATTAATTTTACGAAATTATCCTTCAATATCTCAAACTGATTTAACCTCTGACTTGAAGGTCCAAAAACATAATTATCATGTCATTGACTTGAGTATCAAGTAAGTAAATTTCAATCGTGTTTTCTTGTATGGGGGAAAAAATCTGGAGAATCAAAACGCAGAGAGTCACGTGAAGCCTATCATCCCTGGTTTACTCTCTTTTTCACCGCATGCAAAATAGGTCCAGTACAAAACCATATCTCTAAATTATGTCCAAAATCACACGGCTAAGATTATCGGATCTCGACATCACTGCATGGTGTCCTTATCGCACAAAGCATAGTTACAAAAACTATGTCGTTTTACGTTATTTTGATTGTATTTCAAAACAAAAACCCATTTAATTTTATTCTCGTTTAAACTTTATTTCCTTTATCTCCCTGTCATTTTTCTCTTTATATTGTTCCAAGCAGAATCTAACCAGATTGCAAAAGGACTATTGCGATTTCAAAAAGGATTCTTTCACAAGTTTTATAAACAAAACAAAGCAAAAAATCTTCTTCTTTTTCCTAGTCAGTACAAGTATTTTCAGCAGGATTATTTCTATTTTAAATAAAACTATACCCAAATATTAATTCTATAAATTTTCATAACAATATTTTTAGTTCATAAAATTTTGAAAAGTTATAAAATTTTATGGGTCCCTAAATTTTTTTCATAATTTCCCGTCAAGATTTTTTCATAATATCTTATCAATTCTTTGTAGTTAAAAAATAATAGTAACATATCCATTTATTATTTTCTTTTCTTTTTTCGCCCTTTATCAAATTTATAAATAATAAAAAAGAATTCTAACATCAATAATTATGAGACTCATATGATATATTAAAAGCATAAAAACCTTTAATGTAAATTTTTATAAAGCAACTTCTATCACTAGAATATAACTACAGTAATATAAAGAGGCTGTAAGAACTTATGTTTTTCTTTTAAAAAATGATACACTCACACACACTTTTACTTAAAATTTTACTAACTCTCTCAACAATGATCTACAGTAAATCACTGTAACTACAGTGAGAGAGTTAGTAAAACTTTAAGTAAAAGTGTGTGTGAGTGTATCATTACTCTTTTCTTTTTAAAAAAATTATTCTCTCACCTGAATTATAAATGAAGTGATAGTATTTAATGTATATCATTTGCAAAGTCTGATTCAACATCATATCATACATTTCTGATTCAACATCATATCATACATTTTTTTTATTTCCTTAATACACTCAGAAATTTAGCAAATTAAACAAACAAAACTCCAACAAATTCAAAACTTGGACTAAATATTATATCAATATAGCGTGTACATAATCTTATTAGCAAATAACTATTTTTTAATTAAAAAAAGAATAATAAAAGAAGAAATTATCAATTTGCCAAGTTTTAAGCTTCCAAATTACTTGCAAGTCTTCTCATGATCTTTTTTTATCCAACTTTGGGTTCTTAAATAGCAGTCATCACATGTGTTCCGACCCCATAAAAAAGAAAATAATATTTTTTAAATAAATATAAGAATTTTGTAATGAAAAAAAATATTAGAAAAAAAATTGGTGGTTCTAATGGAACTGAAACTTTGAGACCAACTATCTTAGCCATGAGTAATTGTATGATGATTGTGTATCATTTTCCCTAGATTTCAACTTTTCAATTTATAAAAAATAATAATTAAATATTAGGAATTTTGGAATATTATAATTATTATTAAAATTATTCAAAATCTACTATTTTATTACTTTTTAGTTAATTGACCTTATTTTTAAATATAACGACCAACAATTAACTAAAATTTTGACGAAATAATAAAATGTTATTTTTCACATAAATTTAATAATATTTTAAAACTCAAAATATTCAATTATTATTTTACTATAAATTTAATCGTAAGTACAAATAACCCTATCATTTATTACAACAGCAACCGGAGTTAGTTGTTCACCATGGTTAAGTTTTAAGTTTTTTATTTTTTTTTTATTTTTTAATTTCCTCTAAACCGCCAACCGACTTCTATTTAATCACTCGTTTCACTCTCTTTGTTTCTTGCGAATTTCCAGCTACTACCTCTTCCGTTATTTTCACTTCGCAAAAAAAACCTGAAAGCCTCTGTTGTTGCTTGCATACGCCGTTTTCAAAAATGTCACCGGAATATGACCACCTGTTTTTTCAGTCGTGTCTTGTTAACTTTGAATCTTTTCTTTGGGTTGTGTTCTTCATGGCCATTTTTGCAGTCTGGCTTTCACCTGGTGGCCTCGCCTGGTATCGTTCCAGAGGCAAGGCTCCGAAATCAATCCCGGGTCCCACAGGATACCCGCTCATCGGGTCACTGACTGTGTTCATGGCTTCAACTCCTCACCGTGTCCTTTCCAAGCTGGCTACAGCCTTCAAAGCCATTCCTTTAATGGCTTTTTCCGTGGGGTTGACTCGGTTTGTTATTTCCAGTGAACCGGAGACTGCTAAAGAGATTCTTAATAGCTCTGCTTTTGCTGATAGGCCGGTTAAGGAGTCAGCTTATGAGCTGTTGTTTCATCGTGCAATGGGTTTTGCCCCTTATGGTGAGTACTGGAGGAACCTGAGGAGAATCTCAGCTACCCATTTGTTTAGTCCCAGGAGAATCGCCGGGTTTGAAAGTTTCAGGCTTGAAACGGGAGCCAAATTGGTGGAGCATGTGAATTCTTTGATGGCAAAAGATGGCGAGGTTAAGGTTAAAAAGTTTCTTCATTTTGCATCACTTAACAATGTAATGATGACTGTGTTTGGTAAAATATACGATTTTGATGAATCTAAAGATGGGCTCATGCTTGAGGAGTTGGTGAGTGAAGGGTATGAGTTGCTTGGGATATTTAATTGGAGTGACCATTTTCCCCTACTGGGGTGGCTTGATTTGCAAGGTGTGAGGAAAAGGTGCAGGGGTTTGGTCTCAAAAGTGAATGTGTTTGTTGGGGAGATAATACAAGAGCATAAGTTGAAAAGGATTGTTGGTGTTTCTGATTATCATGAGAGTAGTGTTGGTGATTTTGTTGATGTTTTGCTTGATTTGGAGAAAGAAGACAAGTTAAATGACTCAGATATGATTGCTGTTCTTTGGGTATAGATGTTTTACATTTTCTTGCTTTATTTGGCTTTTGTCTTTTTTTATGTTTGTAGTTTCTTGCCTTTTTTAACTATGTTGATTTGATATTTTTTTTTTTTTTTTTTTTTTTTGCAGGAAATGATATTTAGAGGAACAGACACAGTAGCTATCCTGATAGAGTGGGTCCTTGCAAGAATGGTATTGCACCCTGAAATCCAATCAAAAGCTCAGGCTGAAATTGATACTGTTGTTGGCAAATCAAGGCCAGTTCAGGATTCTGACATCCCAAACTTGCCTTACCTTCAAGCTATAGTGAAGGAGACTCTCAGGATTCACCCACCAGGCCCTTTACTCTCATGGGCTCGCCTTGCCATCCATGATGTTCATGTTGGTGACAACTTTGTGCCAGCAGGAACAACCGCTATGGTCAACATGTGGGCAATCACACATGATCCTAAAATCTGGGCAGAGCCAGAGAAGTTCAAGCCTGAGAGGTTCATTGAACAGGACATAAGCATCATGGGATCTGACCTGAGGCTGGCTCCTTTTGGCTCAGGCAGGAGGGTTTGTCCAGGAAAAGCAATGGGTTTAGCAACTGTCCATCTCTGGTTGGCTCAGTTACTGCAGAGTTTCAAATGGATTCCTTCTGAGAATGCAGCTGATGTGGACTTGACAGAGAGCTTGAAACTTTCCATGGAGATGAAGAACCCTTTGGTTTGCAAAGCCATTCCCATTCCCATTCCCAGGCAGCTAGTTGGTCTCTGATCAATTAAAATGGGGATTGTTAAAAACTATGTTTAGTTACAGCCAGCCAGCTTATGTGTTATATAGGGGTATTGATCTTTGGTTGTGCGTGCTTAGCTTGGATTTAGTTTTGAAGTAACAACAGTGTTTTAATCTTTTGCATGGTTTCTAATTGCTGATGTCTTTGGATATTATTCGTCAGATTGGAAGTTTATCTTATTCATGTTCACATATTTTTGTTAAGTTTTTGCTTTTTGATATTTTACGTCATGATTTGGTTTTATCTTACTATAAGATGAAGATATTATTATTATTATTATTATTATTATTATTATTATTATTATTTGTATGTTATTTTACCGCCACCATGCATTTATTTATCGTTATTAAAATTTGTTAATTATCATTTAAATTTTTATTTTTGCGGATGTTCAAAAAAAATAATATTTTTAGATAGTAAATGTTTCATTTTTGAGAATTTTTAAGTGTATAGACATCATTCTCTTAAAATTAGATTTTTTTTTAACATTAGATGATGATGATTTTCGTCTATAGGACATTTTTATAGGCTTTTTAAAAATATATATATAATCTTTTGAATGAGTGACAATAACGAATTTACAATAAATAGGGACAAAAAGAATGTGTTTCTAACGATTAGTTGTGGAAACTTTTCACGTTGAATTTCACCGACTTTGTTGAATTTCACAGTTTAATAATTTATTATTACGAATTTTAAAATATTAAAAATAATTAAAATGATTATTAAATTATACTTATTATTTATTAATTTATTGATTATATTATATTATTTATATTTTCATTATATCAAAAAACTACTCATTTTTAATACTAATATAATTATATTTTTCTAAATTATCAAAGTTTTAAGACAGTGATACATATCTATCATAGGAGAAAATCTTGAGAACTGAGAACTTGTGCTTCAACGATATAATCCAACCCACCCACGCCATTCAGATGAGGTGAGGACTTCAACAGTCAAATCTCGATCCCTAGTATTTTTGTTTAGTACAACGGAGATATAATTGACGTGATATTACCAACAAATCAATAAATGATACGTAAGATTTAAAATTCATTTTTTTAGTTGTTTTTTAATATTTTATATTGGATTGTTACACGGATGACATTATATCTCCGTTGTATTATAGATTTTCCTCAATAATTATGAATTTGGTTGGTAACTGACTTGTTGCAAGTAACTGCCCAAGAATTTATATATATATATATATATTCTACAAGCCATGCAAAAAACGGCCACTTTTAAATAATATTTATTTATAAACAAATTGATGGCATTATTTCCGCAATTGTGTTAATCATATTATTTATGTTCATAACGGCACACAAATAATTACAGTTACTCCATAATACATGGTTTGCATGTGATATATAATGGCCATTCTCAAATTTCTGACCGAAAAACAAATGGGAATTAAAAGGAGATTAAAATCACTTATAAATTACGGATATTTATAATTGATTTTAATTTTTATTTAGTCCCTATATCACTTCTCATTTTTAGTATTTTAATGAGTAATTTTTCAGTATGATTTATTGTATGAGTGACGTGACACTATCAAATAATAATTATATAATACTAGATGATGACCCGAGCAATATTCGGGGCTCATATTGTAATCAATAGATATAATAGATTAATCTTGTTAGTTATGAATATATTATAATTCATGTTAATTTTTTTGAATATATTATAATTCATGTTAATTTTTTTGGAATAATACATGGAGTTCTGTGTGTTGGACAATTATGACTCATAGCATCACTATTTGTAAATATCATGGTGTTGTTGTACAAATTAACTATGTGACAAAGGAGATTGCACTCTTATCATTTGTGATTAGATCACCTCGATATATAAATGATGAGAGGTCCTTATGATTTGTTCCTTAACAGAGAATGATATGAGACAGTATCAGTCCACGAATGATAAATCATTAAACATCCCTAGTCAGAGCATTATCGAGATTGGACATCGATGAATGCGTAAAAGACTAGTATTACACGTGGGCGCGTTGTGAGGGCACAACAGCATAGTTCTCATATATTTGGGTATAGGATACTCATGCAAGTGTAATAGGAGGTTGCGTTTCACCGATGGTACGGGAAACAGCTTCGCTCTGGATAATATCCCCTCGAAATTCCATTGGTAGTATGACTACGTGTCTATGGAAGTCCGAAATCAGGGTAGGTGTATTTGGTCTTAACCTGAGACTTGCACCGCTAATACATACGACAATCAATATACTTTGGTTGAGGTCGTCCAGAGCTTTAACCGGTTTCTATGTACGCCAATTCTGGGTATATCGAGAATCGTAGTGTGTTGGGTGTGATGTCAAGACGGAAGTGTCACTCCAGTCATATGGAGTTGATGATCGCGCAGGGATACATAACTGGCTCTCTATATAAGGTTGCAACCGTCGGGATAATATGACTTGGTCATGATTATCCGATTATTAAAGAGACTAGTTGCTCGTAATCCGATATATGCTTCGTACGGGGCAGACATTGTACCAGCCCCAGGCCTCGCATGTGATCATCTGATACTGGACATAAATACGCAATACTACGGTATACTACGCTTGATATAGATCCTTATTCATGTAAGGATATTTCCGGAGAATTGGGTAGACATGGCGCTTTACTAGAGGCCAACCTTGTCTTGTAAATCGGTATAAACGTAGTACGAGGTACTTACGTGTTCGGATAGTCCGACGACCGAATTTACTGCCAACATATCCGGGGATCTCATGGGTCGCTTCCCAAAGATTCACCGATGACATATAACTCGCACTCTAAATTAATCTGGGATTAATCAGAAGAGAGAGAAAATTAATCTGGGATTAATTGCGGAGATATTTTATCTGGGATAAAATATCCTTTAAAGAGAGATAATTATTAATTTGGAATTAATCGAGTAATTAATATATTCGATATATTAAACGAAATTAGATTTCGACGCGGAATTAAAATTAGATTTTAATTCGGGCGAACAAATTAATTTAGAATTAATTCGTTAGCGACGTGAATAGTGATTTCGCTAGGCGTAATCATTTAATAACGATGCAACGAAAAATTCGTTAATTTAGAATTAGCGAACTCGTGCCCGAGATTATTTGCGGGCGCATTCGCATTTCGAATTCGAGTGCGGAAAATCAAATCAAGCGTCAAATCGCTAGTCGCTTCTAGCGTCACATCATTTGTCAATCAAGTGATGGATGTCTTTCACTTTGAGTGATTGACGCCAGTCACTATTCATGATTGATGTGAGTTGATGTTGGTGGTTGGAGCCATTATGGTTTGCTTTTTGAAAGCCAAATTCATTCCAAATGAATTTGAAATTCACATTTGTGTATTTAACACACAAATTTGGAACAAACCAAACTAATCTCTCTCATTTTCATCTCTTTCTCTCCACACGCCCAAGGGGCAAAATGCTCACTGCATTTTGTGAAAATGTCGAGCAAGAAGGGAAGCTAGAGTGAGCACTGGCAGTGAACTGCCGTGAGCAGTGCAGTGGGCAGTGAAGAAATTTTTATTCGTCAAAGCGTCGCTCAACCGATCGATATAAGTATTCTGCGACTTCTCAAATGTATTCACTTATGTTTCATGCTTGATTTGTGATTCTTGGGACCCTAAAATTACCAACAATGGTATCAAGAGCTTGGTTAAAGCATGAAATTGATTTAGGGTTAAAATTGGGCAAACTTGATTTTGAGCATGATTAATTAAATTGGATTGATTAGTATGCTTAAATGTATTTGAATTAAGGATTGATTGGATCAATTTGTTGAAATAATGTTTGGAACATTTTTCCCCAAATATTTGAGCTTGGCCGAATAGAGTAGTGCCCGAATTAGTCTTGGTGATTTTTGATTTTGATCATTGGATGTGTTGGAAATCATTTGGGGATGTTAATTTAATGTTGATTGGATTCAATTGGATTGGATTAAAATTGGACATAATTTCCCCACAAAAATCGAGAGCTAATGAGCATGTAATGGGTTTGATTTCTGTTAATTTGTGTTGGACACTAATTGAAGTAGATGGCATGATTAATTAGCCTAATTTGTGTTTTGGAAATAAATGATTTGGGTGATTAATTATGTTAATGCACTTTAGTTAATTAAAGTATGAAATTTGAAATTTTTGTATTTAATTAAATTGGGCTTAAAATTGGATTTAGGCCTTTAGTGTTGTTATTGGGCTTAATGGGCTTTGTTGTACAAAGTTGGGTTAAGGCAAATTGGATTGGATCCAATTGGGCCCAAAACCGCTTCCATAAAGCCCAAATGCGACTTAATGGACTTTTGTAATTTAATTGGGCCTAATGGGCCAAAATTGATTTAAAGGATTATGGGGTAATTCCCGGATTGGACTTTGGTTATCGGTTTGACCCGAGTTGACCAAAAGTCCACGCCTTAAGAAATTAATTAAAAGCCCATTGGACTTTAATTAAATTGACGTTGGACTTTAATCGGGCTTTGAGACCCGTAACGATTAAATTTGGAATTTAAATCGTAAAATGTTTATTAATAAAGTGTGATATTTAATTTGGAATTAAATAGTGAATTAGAATTAAATACAAATTGAATTGGATTTAATTGTGTAGTTTAATTTAATTCAAGAATTCGTACTTTAAGTACTTATTCGCAAAAACGAGTTTGACTCGCGCAAAATCAAATCGTTGTTTGAACATTGGATGATCACTAATTATCAGATTAATTAATTTGATTAGATTGATTGATAACATGCTTGTGTGAATACATGGTTGCGATGCATGAATAATGTATATCGGATGGATATTAGATGGGTGGGGCAATTTTAGAAATTGTTGTAATAAATTCGATTTATTAATTGGACATGCGTGTCCAGCCTTATCACCTCTTATTCTTTGTATTCTCTTCTCACATATTCCCCTCAATGTAAATGAGGTTTCTTTATAAGTATAGTGTAACAGGTAGAAGTAAATACATATGCTAGCAGGAGAGAGAAATGGAGAGATTTGATCTAGGATCATTGTGTAAAGTATCCATCCACATATCATTATTACTTTTTCATATGCGCTTTAATTATGTGTTTAGAATGCATGTTTAAGGGTGTATGATGATGAGACCTTAACAAAGATAATAAATTGGTTGTCAATTTGCACGCGAAAAACCTTCGCTAAATATTAAGCGTCTTTCCTTCCATTGAGTGATTCTCACTCAAGATCTAAGACGGCATTGGTTTGTTGGCCAAAGTCAATGCCTTTGTCTGTCGAAGATGTGTTTGAATCACGAGAGCTTTGTCACATGTCAGTGTCTTGTCCAAGTTGTGGTTTGTTGGCCAAAGTCAAGACCACTTCTTGTCCATCGACATTGATTACGAAGCTTTCCATGGTCAATGAGTCGCGCTTGACTGGGATCACTAAGTTTGTTGTGCCAAAGCCAAGGCTTAGTTGATTCAGAGGAAAAAGGTTAGGTAATACATTGGATGTATTAGCATATATAAGATATATGTTTCGGACTTGGATGTCCCCCTACCGGATCTAGGAATTGGATTGGATCCAATCGATCTTAGAGATCTACCTAGTCAAGATTGTGTGATATTTAACGGGATCCTAGCCCACTAGGAAACGCGGTTTCCCGAGTACTCGACAGAGGGTTAAAGGCTCGCCGAAAAATAGTGGGAGGCAAGAATTAAATTTGCAATATTCGTTCAATTACTCGCCATACGCGCTCAAATCAAATATCAATTCGTCAAACGTATTAAATGTTAGTTGGACTAATATTTAAATTGTTGTTTTAATAAATAGTTGGACTATATATTCAAACAATTCATTTATAAGTGATTATATAATTGGATTATGATAATCAATATATTTGATTTAATTAAAGTATAGTTGATTAAAGTAGTTGGACTATAATAATTATTATATTTAATAGTACCTAAATCATTGATTAAATAGGTGGACTATTAGAATCAAGATTAAATTGAAAGATTGGCATTTAAAACATAATCCTGGGGAAAATGTGTTTAAATGGTTTAATTTTCAAATTGGGAATTAATTTCAGGATGGTCCTGGAAAAATAATAAGTTATTTTATTTGATAAAATAATATATTATGCATAAATCCCGGAGTTAAGCAAACAGTAGAGCATAATCTTTGGAAGATTATGTGATGATAACTTTAGTGCTTAATCCATTAAGCTTGTCGTAGTAGACTCCTTAATTTCTGAATCAGAACTAAGGATTAGATCCTTAAAGTATGATAAAGAAATTGAAGGATCTTCAAAGATCTATCTTAGATTTTAGAAGTACTAAATTGCAATTTATAATTCTTGGAGAATTAATGACTATTCTCAAGGAGATAAAGTCAAAGTTTGCAATAAGGCAAGTAGCGCAAGACGCACCTTACTTCGATATTCTAGAAGGTCGACGCTAGGCCAAAGGCTTCTGGAGTGTTGAAATAGGCAAAGGCAAAATCATTATAGTCTTCTGGGAAGATAAATGACATATCCCAAAATGTCTGCCTAAATGTGGCAAACGGGATCGCGGAAGCGTGACTGCCGTTTGAACAAAGCATACATGAAGGAATTGAAGAACGAGCAAGGTTCTAACTTCAAATATGTTTGTCATAAAGTATATTCACTACTAGTATTAAAATTAGATTTTAGATACTTAGTGTGACATATACATAAATGTTGATGTCCAGAATCTGCTATGAGCAGGATACTGACTTCAATTGAGATTTAATCTAACGAATTGGAAACATGATGAAAATCGATGTTTTAACCATAGATACATAAGTTTAGGAACTACCTTCGGATGTAATTTTTCCAAAAAAAAATGTACCTAAGTTTGGAAACTGTTATAATGTAACTAGTTTGACTAGAAACATTATCTCTATATCAGTGTTTAACACACTGTGGGTTTACCTTTATATTATAGAACACTAAAGTGTTTTATTATATAAAGATGATATTGAGATAAACACATTAGATGTGAATAACAGAATTTATATTTTGAATATAAATAAAATCTCAAATATATAAATGACAAACAAATAGCTCAAACTGATTTGATCAGAAGAAACTAATTGTGGCATTGTTGTCTGGGACACGATTAAACAAGAATCGTATATCCGCACTTTTGAAGAGCGGGTACCAGGACTGATTTGATTCTAATCAAATAAAGTCTACGAATCTAGTTTATTGGGTAAAATGCATAAAATACTATTTACTTGGTAAAAGTGCAAAAGCCACCTATCTGTTAACCCTAGTTCATAGTAAAGAAAGTGGGCCCATGTCTAGCTAGGCTAGATGTGGATATGAATATTTCGTGACTTTTACGGATGTGGCATCGCGTAATGGTTATGTGTTTCTTTTGAAGAACACAAATCGGAAACTTTTAAAATTTCCACGCGAAAAAGACAAACAGATCGGCTATAGTATTATACCGTCACGGTAAGACCGTAATGGAAAATACTTAAGCAATAAATTTCTAAAATACTTGAAAGAGTATAGCATTCTTTCAAATGAGGACTCCTCCCGGAACACGTCAAAGTGACGGTGTGTCCGAACAGAATAACCAAATTTTGTTGGACATAATAAGGTTAATCATGAGTCGCTCTGAGCTACCATTTCCTTCAACGGATACGCTTTAAATAGTGCAAGAACTTATTTTGAATAAGGTTCCATAAAAATCTGTTTGACAGATATCATATTAGATATGAACAGGAAATAAACCGGGTTTCACATTCCTGATAATTTGGGAATGCTAGGCATATGTTTGGATGATGCCAAACTAAAACCCAAATTGAATAAGTGCCAATTGTAGGTTATCCTAGGGATACCATAAGTATTGTACTTATACATCTCACAAGAGAACAATTAGATTGTTGCTCGCCATGCGGTTTTCCTAAGAGGAATACCGATATGCAGTGGTAAGTGGGAGGATAGTAAAACTCGATGAAAAATCGGAGTAATACTATTCCAGGCATCGACTCCTAATGGAACACAAATAGTTCATCAAGGATGAAACTATTACCATTCATCTTCGAATACATAAGAACCGCGTAATCGGAGAGAGTCAGAAAACAAACCTGGGGTATGGGTTTCTGATCTCACCTCGTAAAGATGTAAATCTTTTGAGGTATACCAACTGACTACGTATGAGGAAGTGATACAAGGTATCGACTCCCTAATTATGACAAAGTGTCATGAATCCGAAATGGATTCCATGTATATCAACAAGTTTGGATACTAGTTGATGTACCGCAAGACATTGTGCCTATTGGTACTATAAGTCTTCAAGGAAGACATACATGGATGGCAACATACCAACGTATAAAGCTAGGCTTTTAGCGGAAAAGTATCGTTATCAACATTGTGTTGATTACGATTCAACCTTTTACCTGTTTCCACGGTAAATCCATTTGGATAATGCTTGCTTATGCTGCATATTTCATTTTGAAATGTGGCAGCTTGACGGGAAAATCGCTTTCCTGAAAAAGAAACCTTTTGGAGGATGTTTATAACATCCTGTCGGTTTTTTCGTACCAAAACTAGCAAACAAGGTTTGCAGGTTATTCAATCCATGATTGGATTGATGCAAGCATAGGTTCTTGGAATTATCGTTTTGATGTAATCATAATAGTTTATGATTTGATTCAAAACGAAAATGATTTTTGTGTATATAAGGAGGTTAGTGGGAGTGCACTGACAATACTGTCCTATAAATAATGATGATAATATGTCATTTCTTGGAAATGATATTCCCAAAATAACTATCGGCGAAAGCTTGACTTTCGAAAATTCTCCGTGGAATTCTTGGGAGAAACAACTTTATTCAACGAATAAAGATCTTCTGGGAAAGATTTAAAGTTGTTAAAACTCTCCGAGAAATCGTACATTGAAAAATGTACGCGACCTGGTGTCTCATATGCTTTGAGCATATGGATTCAAAAACAGGTCAATCTGAGTGATAGTCATTGGATTGAAGTTAAGAACATCCGTTAGTATCTTAGAGATCTAAGGATGCTGTCTTAATCTATGGAGAATGAGAACTTGAAGTGACTGGGATCACTGTAGCAAGTTTCCTAAACCGATAAAATGACTAAAAGTCGCAAACGGTACTATACAGTTTGAATAACGGTACAGTGAGTTGGAAATCTTCCAAGCAAGATACTGTTACCGAATAAACAACAAATGCGGGTTATTGTTGTAGCTGAAGTGGCAATAGAAGCCTTCTGGGGTCGATAATATCTAATTAGATTAGATATAATTCTGTTAGCAGCTGAGCTAGGCTTGAGCACAGGCTAAAGAATTAATTGTCTCATAAACGATCCAGATACATACTTTGATATTCATCTGATTCGTTCGGATCATACATCGTGGCGATGTGATGATCGTATAAATCGCATCAGATGATAATCATGCAAATCCGCTGACGAAAGTCTTTCATCAGCAATTTGAGCCAACCGTACATAGTTCGGGTGTCAAGCACTCGAGTGACTGGCTATAGGCCAAGTGGGAGATTGTTGGACAATTATGACCCATAGCGTCACTATTTGTACAGATCATGGTGTTGTTGTACAAATTAACTATGTGACAAAGGAGATTGCACTCTTATCATTTGTGATTAGATCACCTTGATATATAAATGATGAGAGATCCTTATGATTTGTTCCTTGACGGAGAATGATATGAGACAGTATCAGTCCACGAAGGATAAATCATTAAACATCCATAGTCAGAGCATTATCGAGATTGGACATCGATGAATGCGTAAAAGACTAGTATTACACTTGTGCGCGTTGTGAGGGCACAACGACATAGTTCTCATATATTTGGGTATAGGATACTCATGCAAGTGTAATAGGAGGTTGTGTTTCACCGATGGTACGGGAAACAGCTTCGCTCTGGATAATATCCCCTCGAAATTTCATTGGTAGTATGACTACGTGTCTATGGAAGTCCGAAATCAGGGTAGGTGTATTTGGCCTTAACCTGAGACTTGCACCGCTAATACATACGACAATCAATATACTTTGGTTGAGGTCGTCCAGGGCTTTAACCGGTTTCTGTGTACGCCAATTCTGGGTATATCGAGAATCGTAGTGTGTTGGGTGTGATGTCAAGACGGAAGTGTCACTCCAGTCATATGGAGTTGATGATCGCGCAGGGATACATAACTGGCTCTCTATATAAGGTTGCAACCGTCGGGATAATATGACTTGGTCATGATTATCCGATTATTAAAGAGACTAGTTGCTCGTAATCCGATATATGCTTCGTACGGGGCAGACATTGTACCAGCCCCAGGCCTCGCATGTGATCATCTGATACTGGACAGAAATACGCAATACTACGGTATATTACGCTTGATATAGATCCTTATTCATGTAAGGATATTTCCGGAGAATTGGGTAGGCATGGCGCTTTGCTAGAGGCCAACCTTGTCTTGTAAATCAATATAAACGTAGTACGAGGTACTTACGTGTTCGGATAGTCCGACGACCGAATTTACTGCCAACATATCCGGAGATCTCATGGGTCGCTTCCCAAAGATTCACCGATGACATATAACTCGCACTCTAAATTAATCTGGGATTAATCAGAAGAGAGAGGAAATTAATCTGGGATTAATTGCGGAGATATTTTATCTGTGATAAAATATCCTTTAAAGAGAGATAATTATTAATTTGGAATTAATCGAGTAATTAATATATTCGATATATTAAACGAAATTAGATTTCGACGCGGAATTAAAATTAGATTTTAATTCGGGCGAACGAATTAATTTAGAATTAATTCGTTAGCGACGTGAATAGTGATTTTTCTAGGCGTAATCATTTAATAACGACGCAACGGAAAATTCATTAATTTAGAATTAGCGAACCTGTGCCCGAGATTATTTGCGGGCGCATTCGCATTTCGAATTCGAGTGCGGCAAATCAAATCAAGCGTCAAATCGCTAATCGCTTTTAGCGTCACATTATTCGTCAATCAAGTGATGGATGTCTTTCACTTTGAGTGATTGACGCCAGTCACTATTTATGATTGATGTGAGTTGATGTTGGTGGTTGGAGCCATTATGATTTGCTTTTTGAAAGCCAAATTCATTCCAAATGAATTTGAAATTCACATTTGTGTATTTAACACACAAATTTGGAACAAACCAAACTAATCTCTCTCATTTTCATCTCACTCTCCACACGCCCAAGGGGCAAAATGCTCACTGCATTTTGTGAAAATGTCGAGCAAGAAGGGAAGCTAAAGTAGGATTTTGTGGCAAAATCTCAAGTGCTAGCACACTTACGAGACATGCGAATGTGATAGGGAAGTTCACCCATGAGCCGGGAACCATTCGACGAAGCTTGGAGCTTGACGAAGGAGACCAAATGGCGCCAAAACAGTGAGCACTGGCAGTGAACTGCCGTGAGCAGTGCAGTGGGCATTGAAGAAATTTTTGTTCGTCAAAGCGTCGCTCAACCGATCGATGTAAGTATTCCGCGACTTCTCAAATGTATTCACTTATGTTTCATGCTTGATTTGTGATTCTTGAGACCCCTAGAATTACCAACACTGTGTCCACTTTATTTGTAAACGTAATTTAATTAGATTTTAAAATAATATTATAATATTTTGGTAACATACTTGAATAAATTGAACTTGTTTTTTTTTGTGAAAAAGATTTTATGGGTACATGAAACAAATATATGAATAAGAAATCAAAATCACATATAACTTATATCAAATATATTTATTTATAAGTTAAAAATTTTAATAGCAAAAAATTAATGATTCATTGATGTGTAGTAATGAATGTGAAATTACCTACTTACATATGTGGACAATGGATATCTTAAAGATTAAGAGGAGTTTACGTGGACATGTTAAATATTTGGTCAAATTAAGGGTTTGCCAATAAGGAAATTCCTTTTAAGGGTTTACTAATATGGGAAATGCTAACGAGTGTCATAAGGTATTTATTAAGAATTTATTTTAAAAAAGTTTTCATGGGAAAAAAAATTTAACTAATGTTTTGATAATTTTTGTATTTCTCATAAAAGTGATGTGAAAACTTTCCAAAAATAGATACTTAATGAATGCCCTCAGGATACTCGTTAGCATGACCCTACTAATTTAGGTCAAGTTAACTAGAAAGTGACCAAAATCGGAAAGAAAGGAAATCTAAAGCGGCAAGTAAAATATGAAATTGAAGACTATCCAGTTAACTTCACCTATATTAGTGTTGACAAAAGAAGAAGAAATGTCACCCTGGAGCGAAATCGCCCTAAAATGAAGGAGTAAAGGACGAAGGCAAGAAGGGCGACGAAAGGAAGAGCGCTCAGAGTAATCACTAGATTAGAGCGACAAAGAATTCAGGACGATCGAAGCAGCGATTAGAACGAGAACACGTGATGCAGTTGATCCCACAATTACAGCAGTTAAGCAGTTTTCCTTCCACGATCAAGCAGTTGAGACGCACAGCTCAACGGTTGAAGACACGATCCAGCAGCTGTAGGGAAATACTGGAACTGCCCAAGCGGTACGGTTTACAAGCTTCACTATAAAAGCTCACTCATACAAAGAGGAAAGCCCTCGATCAAATGAAGACTCAAACGAGCATATTTTTTATTTCTTAGTTTTATAATTCTTAGGACTGTAATTTGTGTGTTTGCGCCCTTTGGAGGCTTATTCACTTAATCAAACACCCCTTGCTGTGACTTTGTCTCAGGAGGTTTGAACCTTACACGTTTCTCTTTCTTATTCGCGCATAAAAATCGCGCAAACAATTAGTAAATCCATAAAGAAATTTCTTTGTTGATAAATCCTTAATAGAATAAAGGAATTTCTTTGTTTGTTAAAAAATTTGATAGCAAAAAATTAAAGTTCAATGCAATGAATGTCGAAAGGTTTATTTGCATAGAGTGCATTTTTGGAGATTTAATGATCAATGACAATGAATGTTTAAAGATTTATTTACATAAATGGGCATTTTTGGAGAAGGGAAATGTTAACAAGTGTTTTTAGAGTATTTATTAATGATTTATTTTAGGAAAGTTTTGATAAGAAAAAATAAAAAGTAATTAATATTTTGATAATTTTTTGTATTTTCCATTAAATAAATATGAAAATTTTCTAAAAATTCATCATTAACGAATGCCCTAAAGGCACTCGTTAACATATCCCTTTGAAGAATATTATACCGACGTGTATATGCTAAATTAAAGATAGATTTTGCAAAAAAATGGGAATCATCAATTTAAGCTAAAGCTTACCTCATTCTATAATCAGTTGTAATTCCATGAAGATCATTAATAGAAGAATATTGAGGTAAAATCATAAGATTAATACTCCATCCGTCCCTTTTTAATAGGTAGCTAGTCTTTTCTCAATAAAATAAGAGAACATGATTAATGTGGTAAAAAAAAATTAATATTTTTTTGATATACCCTCATTAATACAATACAATCTCACTTAAACTCAATAAAGTTGTTTATTAAATAAGGGTATATAAGTAAACTTTTCCTTTAACTCTTTTTAAATAAATAAATTGGACTATAATTTGAGACTTACAAAAATAGAAAGGTGGCCTATCAAAAAGGAATGGAGGGAGTATGTGATTGGACTCCTCTTAAATTAGCAAACGACCTAAATCTCTCTAGAAAAGGGCTGGCTTGCTCCACAGGTTTCGCCATGTCTCTATTTTTTTTTTCATATTTTTATTTTAATCGATGGTTTGAATTCCAACATTTAAGTCTGATTTATCAGTTTTAATTTAATTTAATGCATATTGCCACTCCAAAATATGAGGGCGTCACTCACATTCTCATTCTCATTTTTATTTAATTTTAAAAAATAAACAATTTTAATGGAAATAATTGACACTCCTCCGTTATCATTTCCCTAAAGTAAACATACCATTAAAGTTTAAAATCGGTTACAGATTGAAGATCACGGGGCCAAATTAAATAAAGATTGGGAAATAATTTATTTTTCACCTCAGATTAAAGAGATTAATTCAAAGCTCCCATGATGATGGACGTGGGAGTTTCAAATTCCTCAATTTTTATATATAATAATAGATATAAGAGTTTTGTTAAATAAAATAAATATTTATTTAGTTATTTTTTGCTGTTTAACATGCGTAATAATATATTATTGAATTGTTATATGAATGACGTGGTACTACCATTAAACAATATAATTTTTCCTGTTTAAGAAGCTATTCTTGGGTTACCATCTAGTTACATGATAGAACTTGAGTGCATCTCATAACTTGTATTTTTATTTCTTTGTTTTAATAAATTACCTATTGACAAAATCCAAATTATTTTTTTTAATCTTCTACCTATCTCATAATTCAAATTCGGCTGATCAAAATAATAAAAAATATATATATTGAAAATCACTTAATCAAATCTGGAATCAGAGACTTAGTTTTTTTTTTTTTTTTTTTAAATTAAATAAAAATGATTAGGGAACCAAATCTAAGGTTAAAAAACTTACAAAAGATATTTTCAAAGGGAATTCCAAGTGGTCACATAATTGGAATCTATCATCAATAAATAATAGTGAGCATATAATATTTATGGATCATTGTTGGTGGCCATGTTCATTAGCAATAAATGCATTGAATCAAAAAATTAACAACATTTAATTCTCCAAACGTTTTCATATTCAACCAAAGTTTTGGGTTAAATAAGATTTGCATCAATGTCATAAAACCTTTAAAGTTTAAAATCGGTTACAGATTGAAGATCATGGGGCCAAATTAAATAAAGATTGGGAAATAATTTATTTTTTTACCTCAAATTAAAGAGAATAGTTTAAAGCTCCCAAGATGAATGTGGGAGTTTTGAATTCATGAGTCTTTATATATAATAATAGATATAAGATTTTTGTTAAATAAAATTAACATTTATTTAGTTATTTTTTACTATTTAACATGCGTAACAATATATTATTAGATTGTTATATGAATGACGTGATACTACAATTGAATAGTAGAATTTTTCCTATTTAAGAAGTAACTCTTGGGTTACCGTTTTTGTATAAGTAATGTGGTACCACCAACTAATAATCATATAACATATAGGAATCGTGTTAAATAAAAATATCATTTATTTAATTATTTTTTACTATTTAGCACACGTGGCAAAGTCATGGATGTAATTGAGAAACAATAGTGCTAAAACTTTAAATACGTCGTTCGAACACGACTCATTAAGAAAATATTGGGTTCGAGCTCGAATTGAATTCGATTATTAAACGATCCGGCTCGGCGCGAGCTAAATTAATTTTTAAAAAAATTGATTTTTAATTTTTATTTACTTAATCAAATTTTAAATAATTTCCCTACAAATTCAAATGTTCGTGATCTATATGAGTTTTGTCAATACGATTCGAGTTGAATCTATCTCGAATAGTATTCACGAGTCAAAAATGAGACAAGTTTAACTTTTGCGAGTCAGTCTGATTTAATAATTTTGCTATTATTTTCAAGTTCGAGTAGAATAGCTCATTTATTAAACGAATCGATCTCAGATCAAGTCAAATGGTAGTCGAGCTTGAGTTATTCATGAATGACTTACAACCTTATATAAAATATTATTGAATTGTTATATGAATAACGTGATATCATCCTTATATAGTAGGATTTTTCCTTTTTAAAGGCTGAATTTTTTTAAAAAACCTTATTAATAGCTTGTTTTGTTTTTTGTTTTTTTGTTTTTTTACAAACACTTTGAGAATTATCTTGATACCTTAATGAACAAAAAATAATAATAAATGAAAACTTTGTGTGGATAAGACATGCTACATATATTTAACAAAATACAAATATAAATGCAAATTATTTAAATATATGTATTCAGCGTAAGATTATTAAAATTAAACTTCATCATATAAAAATTTAGTAATTTTCTTCCTAAAATGACACATGTGATTTTTCCAAAAACGTCACATAATATTTTTTATTTAAAAGATATAAATATGATTTATAATTATATTTCTTCTCAAATCCTTTATTATCATAAAAATTCCTAAAGTGCCATATATCATTTTTTTATTTAAAAGATATAAATCATATTTATAAATAGATTCCTCCTCAAATATGTTATTATTATTTTAAAAAATAGCATAAAATTTGACCCAATCCGCGTAAAGAGCGGGTCTCACACTAATTGCATGATAAAAACTTGAGTACATCTCATAACCCGTTGGATTTTTATTTCTTTGTATAAATTACCTATTGACAAAATCCAAATTATTATTATTTTTTAAATCTTCTACCTATCTCATAATTCAAATTCGGCTGATCAAAATAATAATAATAAAAAACTTGAAAATCACTTGATCAATTCTGAAATTAGAGAATTAGCTTTTTTTTTTTCTTTTATGAAATAAAAATGATTAGGGAACCAAATCTAAGGTTAAAAAAATCTTAAAAAAGATATTTTCAAAGGGAATCCCCAAGTGGTCACATAATTGGAATCTATCATCAATAAATAATAGTGAGCATATAATATTTTATGGATCATATATTGTTGGTGGCACAATCAATACTTTTTTTTACCTATCATCTCTTTTGTGATTTACTTTAAATTGCAAATGGATACCTTATAAAACATCTCTTTTGGGAATGTGCTGTGCACTCATAATTTAAAAATTTAAATACCCTTAACATTCTATTGGTCCAAAAATGAAATGTCCAATTTTATATCATCACATATATATTACCTACCTTTATTCTCTCTTCTCACACTCCCATGGCCTTTCATTTCATTTGTGCTAAGAATTTGCTAAAGCTTAAATGAGAATGAGAATCATATTCATGGTAGTTGCTATTTATAATTCATTTATATTTTACAAGTATTGTTCCTTTTTTAATTTGCTTGAAACCACCACCACAACAATGTAAAAAGAGAAAACGACTGAGATTCCATATTAGCAATCCAATATTAAGTTGATGACCTAACTAAATAAATAAATAAATATATAAATGTCAATGTATTAAAAAAACACTATATTAAAATATGTATTTTTTGTTAGCGGGAGGTGTTATAATTCAATTAAAGATGTAAATTATGAAACATTCATGTATAATTCATAAACAAAATGTGTGGACAATAATCATGCACTTTAATCAACAAAATTAAGATTTAGAAAAAAAAAACTTGGAAATCTATAAATGAATGGAGATTAAAATCAAGTCGAGTGAACTCTATTCTTAAGAATTTATTAGTTCTGTCCTGGTACTCTTACGGATCTATTGGCCAATACAAGATTTTATTGATCGAAATTACCGACCGACTATTTCGGTCGGGAATTTTTTAGTATTTACCGACTAAATATGCACTTGTGAAAGGAATTGAATGAAATCAATAAAATGAACACAATGACCTCTTTTATAGACACAAACGGCTACCTTTGTAAATGTACTTTTATGTCAATGTATACATTCATTTAAGGGTTATAACCATCTAATGAACTCTTTCAATCCAAAGAGTTGTACCTTCTTTTTTTTGTATTAAGGAAAATATTCTTTCATTCTCTATAAATATACACATTATATTTAGAAAATTACATACATTTTTACTATCACTTTATTAAAGTCCTTAACTTATTAATTTGATGACATTCTTATTTATAACCTTATCATCCATATATAACTAAAATTAGTCCTAACTATAAACAGATTGGACGGACCCGTCTATAACCCTGTTTTTTTTTTTTTTTAAATAACTAATATTTAAGAGTCTCAAAATATAAAAATAACATTCACAACGAGAATACCAAGACGGTAACTTTTAAATATTTGGTAACTTTAAATATTTTAGTTAGCCCTTGTTTGGAGGTTTGCTTTATAATTTTGGAAAGCAACTTGCTTGCTACACAGGCTTTCAAATGATTGAAGAAAAAAGAATAAGAACCCGAAGCCTAAAAAAACAGAGATATGGTCTCAAATCTTTTTGAATATATACACTCACACACACACGTTTTGTTTTGTTTTAATTGCATGTAATGGAGAAAAGCAGATGCAATTCGGATTTTTAGATTTGGATATCCAAATCCAACACTACTACAAGTTGCTGTCATTCATTTTTTTTTTTTAATAATTATATGATATATAAGAGTTGTGTTAAAGAAAATTATTAATTGTTTAGTTATTTTTACTATTTAATAAGCATATCAATATGTATTGGGTTATTACATGGATGACATAATATCACTATTATATAGTAAATTATTTCCTTGTTTATGGGCTACATATCGTTAAATGAGAATGATTTTTGTTTTAAATGTGCAGTATCATAGTGAGGATTCAATTAAAATAATATTATACGGAAAAATTAAAATTAAAAATTAACTTTCTAAAATCAACCTAACTTGAACGTCGGAGTGTAAATTTCATATACCTCATTGGTATCCAAATATTTTGAAGCTAATTAAAGAGATATAAGATCCCGATCTATTGCTAGAGAGTTCGGAATGATTGACACGGATTATTGTGAAAGTAAAAAAAAAAAAAAATTCAAAAAATAAAATAAAAATCAAAACTTATAGACTAAACGACTTTCTTAACACATATATTAGTTTAAATGACGTATTGTTAAAATTATATATTAATCAATTAAATCGTAGAATATTGTAATAATAAATTGTTAAAAGGAATAGAATTTATCTCAATTTAATTTTGAATGAGATATAAATATTGTCATATAATATCATGTGTGCGTCTAAAATGTCTTTATAGACTTTATATGTGAGAGATCGAGTCATATCTCATCATAAATGAGACCTTCTTAAAAATAAACCTGTGGAAACCGAGCTACCGAGCCCCCTAATACAGATAAATGTCCTCATGGTAGAGGATTTAGAGCAATGATAGACATACATAAATTCTTACTAACAATTTCTACACCTCTCTCACTGTATCTACAGTAATGTTACAATAATCATTGTAGCTACAGTGAGAGGGGTGTAGAAATTATTAGTAAGAATTTATGTATGTGTAGTATTTTTGGAGGATTTATATCTCCTTCAAGGCTTCAAGTTCAGTAAATATATCTCAATCAATTTATATATATATACACACACAATTTCTACTTGTATATTTTAATGAAATATAAGGTGATGTAAGTAAAGAATCCTACAGCACGTGACATGATGCTTAAGTGATATAAAGTTCACAATGTCAATTTTCCAAAAAGGACGCCGTGTGTCGAAAATCAAATCAGCTTCACAGATTGTAATTACAATATTCTTTCAAGATTAGAGAATATTTTCAGACTGATCCAGACAGGAAAATATCATTTTTATGCTTCGATGGTCCACTACTTATAAAAAGATCCTTAAACTTTTATAATCTAAACAAATACACTAATAATAAATATAAACAATCATTACAAATCTTTCTTTTTTTTCATTTATGAAGATAATTGATTTGGTTGTCTTGTTAGTGGTTGTTTTTTAGTGATTCAGATACTTCTCCGTGAGTAGTTCAGAATGGTATATTCATATGCTTAAAATGATGTTTGGGTAAATGAGAAATTGTTGCTCGAAGTTCACCAATTGGTGTTGGAAAATAAAGAGAAATAAGCTTGTCCCACATAGGAAAGCTAATAAAGGAAAATTGTGTTTATATATGATTGTTCATATGTAGATGGGTAAGTGTTATAAGGATAGAGGTTCTCTCTACGTGCGCACGCAGGGGGGGTGCAAATCAAAATCCGAACAGGTCTGACTTGTGTGCACCCGCGCGTCCTGCGTACACAAATACCGGACCAAATTGTGCGGACCCGACCCAGCCAATTTTTGCAAGTCTCTTTATTTTTTCCAAGTTCTTTTGATGTTCCATAACAGTTAAATTAATTCTATTAATTAACTGGGTAGTTACAAATATTGAAAAGTCTCCCACTAACTCTATTGAATTGGCATGCTCATTTTCTTTTAATGGTGGAGTGATTTTCATTTTTGAAATGAGACAAAATACGAACAAAAGACAGAACGGTTTTCCCTTAAGTTTTCTTTACAAGACGATTGATTTTGGTGGTGCCCATTCTCGTCTATTTCCGTTGCATCCTGGGAAACAGACGTCTCGCGTTCTACTGCACCATTTGGTAGGGGACGAATTTGTTTTAAGGAGATTGTTGCCGCATCAACAAGCCTCAGAATTCTCTCGGTTCTTGTTGCTGGTTCGATACTGCACTGCCTTCGTTACTCAACTGTTGTTCCTGTCGCTGGTTCATTACTGCACCGCTGTGACTGATTGCAGTGTCCTGTGACTGTTTTATTACTCTTGTTGTGTTGTTTATTGTATCATTCGTGTTCTCTTTTACTGTTTGTTCAGAGTTCTTTGTAAGAACACAGTAACCAAATATTTGTAATAGTCTTAAAACAAATTCGATCTGTGGATATGGAAAACAGTCCAAACACAGTTGATCCGAACATGACAGCCTTTTCGGCTGGCCAAAATATTCCAGCCTTTGGGCTTAATGTGGCAGCCTCTGTGGCTGGCCAAAGTGTTGTGGCAGCCTCTTCGGCTGGCCAAAATGTTTCAGCCTCTGGGTTTAATGTGGCAGCCTCTGTGGCTGGCCAAAGTGTTGCTGCCTCTATGGCTAGAAAACATGTTGGACATGTGAGCTATGTCAATCATGCTGCGGAAAAACCTGAAAAATTCAGTGGTCAGAATTTCAAAAGGTGGCAACAGAAAATATTTTTTTACTTGACCACGTTGAACCTTGCAAGGTTCCTAAAGGAAGATGCTATTGTTCTCAAAGAGGGTGAGAATGATATTCAAGTGATTAGTGTCATTGATGCTTGGAAACATTCTGAATTCCTATGTAGGAATTATGTGCTGAATGGGCTGAGTGATTTCTTGTACAGTGTGTACGCCGGAATGAAAACAACTAAGGAGCTTTGGGAATCCATAGATCGAAAATATAAAACTGAGGACGCCGGTACTAAGAAATTTGTCGTAGGCCGTTTCCTAGATTTTAAGATGGTTGACTCCAAAACTGTGTTAAGTCAAATATAAAAATTGCATATTATTCTAGCAGAAATTCATGCTGAGTGTATGGTATTAAGTGAAACCTTCCAAGTAGCCTCGATAATTGAAAAACTACCACCTGGTTGGAAAGATTTCAAGAATTATTTAAAGCATAAACGAAAAGAAATGAACATTGAAGACTTGGTTCTTAAGCTTAGAATTGAGGAAGATAACAGAGTATCTGACAAGAGAGGAATAACTCATGAGGCCAAAGCAAATGTTGTTGAACATGGCCATAAGAATAAGAACCTCAAGAACAAATGGTCAAAGATGGGCCCTAAATGAGGAATTTCCAAGAAATCCAAATTTCAAGGAAGATGCTTCAACTGTGACAAAATGGGTCACAAGTCTTCTAAGTGCAGACTGCCGAAGAATAAAAAAGAATCAATAGGCTAATGTGATGGAAAATATGACTCAAAATGTTTCAGACATTAATCTTTATGATGTGGTTTCTGAGGTGAATCTGGTGGGTTCTAACCCAAAAGAGTGGTGGATTGACACTGGTGTCAGTCGACATGTGTGCTCAGACAAAAGTATGTTCTCTTCATTTGAGCCTGCTGGTAATGGGTAAAAAATATACATGGGAAATTCAGCAACATCTGAGATTGAAGGTCAAGGCAAGGTGATTCTGAAGATGGCTTCTGGGAAAGAGTTGACTTTAAACAACGTTCTATATGTACCAGAAATACAGAAGAATCTTGTGTCTTGATCACTTCTGAACAAGCACGGATTCCGGATGGTGTTCGAGTATGATAAAGTAGTTTTGACTAAAAATGGCATGTATGTGGGAAAATGGTATGTAACTGATGGGCTCTTTAAGCTCAATGTAATGGTTCTTCTGCTTATATTGTTGAGTAATCTGATCTATGGCATGGTAGATTAGAACATGTTAATTTTAATTCATTGCAGAAATTAATTAACATGAATCATATTCCCAATTTTAAAATTGATAACAAACATAAGTGTGATACTTGTGTTGAGACAAAACTAATTAGATCATCATTTCATAGTATTGAAAGAAACTCTGAACCATTTGATCTAATTCATACAGATGTATGTGATTTTAATTCAATACAATCAAGAGACGGTAATAAATATTTTATTACCTTTATTGATGATTGCACAAGATTTTGCTATGTGTATTTGATGAAAAGCAAGGACTAAGCTATAGAGAAATTTATTCTCTATAAGAATGAAGTTGAGAACCAACTGAATAAAAGAATTAATGAGTTAAAAAGTGATCGTGGTGGTGAGTATGTTTTTCATTTTGAATCAATTTGTGAGCAAAATGGAATCATACATCAAACCACACCTCCTTAATCACCTCAATCCAATGAGATTGCAGAACGGAAGAATCATACCTTGAAAGAAATGATGAATGCTATGTTAATCAGCTCTGGATTACCTCAGAATATGTGGGGAGAATCTGTTTTATCAGTTAATTACCTTTTAAATAAGGTACCACAGAAATAAGCAGGGAAAATTCCTTATGAAATGTGGAAATGAATAATACCTTCCTATAAATTTCTACGAGTGTGGGGGTGTCTTGCCAAAGTAGTCATTCATCCACCTAAGAAGGTGAAGATAGGACCAAAAACGGTTGATTGTATTTTCATATGATATGCACATAACAGTAATGCTTATCGATTTCTTGTGCATGAGTCTAATATATCAGATATTCACAAAAATACTATAATGGAGTCGAGGAATGGATCCTTTTTCGAATACGTTTTTCCTTGTAAAACTAATTCGAATTCAAATATGCACAAACGGGCACATGAGACTATCATTGAAGATAGTCAGGACCAAGAACACATAAATGTTCCAGATGATCAACAAGATGTTGAACTTGAACCAAGACGTAGCAAAAGAGCTAGAACAGAAAAATCATTTGGTCCAGATTTTCTGACATTTTTGCTAGAAAATGATCCTCAAAGCTATAACGAAGTTGTTGTTGGGGTTGGTGCTCAGAGCGCCAATCCGGGCCGTATTTATGTCTGATTCATGAATACGAACATCCCCTTATTCCATAATATTACTTATTTATGGTTGCACCTCTTGTTCTTATATACGTATTCGATCTGATTACGATTAGATTGAAACTAAATGTGGTTTAGTGATATGTATATATTAGACAAAGGCCCGATAATATATAACGCAGTACACAGTTACAAAGTTAGTTTGTAATTGACATTGGGAAGTGTCACTGCTATATGAATATTATCAAACATAGTTTCTGGTCAAGATTTGCTAACACGGGTCGGTTAGTCAAATCCGTTGAGACCAGTACATGTCGTATATCGAGACTTGGTCCGATGGTTTATCCCAATGAACCATGAGTCTAGGGAGACTCGTATAGACGTGTAGGTGTTTATAATGGATAAACACTGAACGACTCACCGAAGATTCTTAATGGATGGTACACCAACGTCAATACGAATCTTCTCGGGTTGAGTAGCATAGTGCTCCTTCGACTTGAGACACCACTGTGGATGTATGAGACATCCTCCACACTTAGATGTCAGTAACGTCACCGATCTATTTAGATCAGACCTCCGTCTGTTCGTTGGGTGTGGATCGATCCTCAGGATATCATGTGTGTGTCAAGATAGGATCTGTCAGTTCTGTGTACAGAGCATAGGTAGTCCATATATATTTAGCAGTCTGTTAAATCTGTGGCCACAGTATACATCGGAAGTAAGTTCCGAGTGTTATTTAAAGATTGCTAATAGATACGTCGACGAGATAATACCTATAGAGATTTGACGTTTACATTTATATCTCTGGGATTATCTGGATACCTGTGACGGAGGGATTATACGTATGCAATGACCTCGACCTGTATGATTCAGCGAGATTATTCGTGATCGTTATAATCTACGGGTGGATAGATTATGCACATGAAATTGGATTTCGTGACGGATATACCTGAATCTAGAGAGTCTCAATAATGAAACATACTCGTAGAGCACTAGAGCAACATTTATGAATAATGATGATTATTTATAAATCGTTTAATCATTAAACGAAAAATACATGCGAACGGGCCGAACCGTCATTTCCTAATTAATGTGTATTTGTATTTAATATATGATATTATTAAATACACATTAATAAATAGTCAAATAAAGGTATTTGACATATATCATCAATATATGTATTTGAGATATTTAAAGTAAATATAATACATATATTTGATATATTTGTATTTAATTAATTATTTAATTATTTAATTGTTAAATGATTAATATAATTAAAATATAAATATATCACCAAATGATAAAGTTAGGAAATGATTATAAGTTGCAATTTTTGACTTATACATTAAAGGAAAAGGTTGTCAAATTGATTTTGACTTCTTAGATATTTGTTCAAAATTGTTTGAAAATGAAAACATTTTTTTCCTTTATTTTTCGTTAAATTCGGCCATAACACTTAAATATAAGAGTTATATTTTTCTTAGTTGCATTTGTTGACTTAATTAAATATCTAATAAAGTGTTATTTGGATATTTATGCAAGTTGACCAAATGTAAAGTGAAATGAAATTGAAATTGCAAAAACTTGTATTTGGCTAGGTAATTTCGGCCAAGGCAAATGTTGTCTAAGTATATATTGTTTTTCATTTCATTTCATTCAAAAACCTAATACACTTTAAGAGAAAACTCCATTAATGGAAACCAAAGGAAGCTTGTGAGAAAGAAAGAAGAAACCAAAGAAAGCTTGGATTTTAGTAAGTTTTTCCAACTTGCTATTAAAAAGGAAAATGTTCCTTAGGATCTAGGCTTTAACATATGATGTTCTTAGGTTATTTTGTTTCTTTATTCCTTGTGTTTTTGATGATGGAAGTTTTGGTGAAAGTGTAGAGCATGTATGATGAAGGAAGCTTATGCCTATTGTAGTAATAAGTATTCTTTTAAGGTTTTGGAAACCATGTTGCTAATCTAGAGTTGTTGACCCACTCTTAAATGACCTAGATTTGATCTTGAGTTGTTTCATTGTGTTGAGACTTTGATTGGATGGAAGAAAGATGATTAAAGTAATTTATTTAACCAATTTGGTCTAATTTGTCCAATTTGAAGAAATTGAAAAATTAGGGTTCTTGACCAATTCCAAATTTGGGGCTTTTCATATATGTTGTGTATTTGTGTGTGTATATGATTCATATAAAGTTTCATGTTCATTGGATTACATCTTGATGTGTTTTGATGCATGAAATGACAAAATGCACAAATGTGCACCTTGGAGGGGCATTCGGCCAAAGAGTCAAACTTTGGGGATTTTGGTGTTTTTGGTGTTTTGATGTTTTGAACATGCTAAGTTCATCTTAGAAATGATTTAGAATCATTCAAAATTGATTAGATCAATTTCGGACTAAAATGGACAAAATACCAATGTAAGGGCATTTCGGTAAATTCACTTGAATATGATTCATTTGAATTTTATTTCATAATTTGATTATTGGAATATTAAATAAATATGTTTATTTAATTAATTCGAGAAAAAGTTTTGAAATCGGAAAATACGATTGTCCACCGCTTCCGCTGCGTTACCGGATATTCCCCTAAAAACCCCTACAGTTGTAAGGTCAGCTGATGGTGCTTTGTGGAAAGATGCCATCAATAGTGAAATTGAATCCATCTTACAAAATCACACCTGGGAGTTAGTGGATCTTCCTTCAGGGTGTAAACCATTAGGGTCCAAGTGGATTTTCAAAAAGAAAATGAAGGCAGATGGATCAATTGACAAGTACAAAGCAAGAATTGTAATTAAAGGCTACAAACAACGTGAATGTCTTGATTACTTTGACACTTATTCTCCTGTAACGAGGATAAATTCCATAAGGATGATAGTAGCGATTGCAGCTTTGCGCAATCTTGAGGTACATCAGATGGATATGAAAACAGCTTTTCTAAATGGAGATTTAGATGAAGAAATCTACATGGAACAACCTGAAGGCTTTATAGCTCCAAGACAAGAAAAGAAAGTTTGCAAGTTAGTAAAATCCTTGTATGGATTGAAACAAGCTCCAAAACAGTGGCATAAAAAGTTTGACAACACCATGCTGGCAAATGGTTTCAAAATCAATGAATGTGATAAATGTATTTATGTCAGAGAGACAGAAGTTGGCTATGTCATTTTATGTCTCTACGTGGATGACATATTGATTGTAAGGAGTGATGTTAAAATGGTAAAATCCACCAAGAATATGTTGAAATCTAAGTTTGACATGAAAGACATGGGTCTAGCAGATGTCATTCTGGGAATAAAGATCTCGAGAAGTCCAAATGAACTTATTCTTGATCAGTCGCATTATGTGGATAAAATTCTTGGTAAATTTAACAATGATGATTCTGTTGTGGCTAGAACTCCTTTAGATGTGAGTCTAAATCTATCAAAGAATATGAGAAATGGTATATCTCAAGTAGAATACTCTAGAGTGATCGGGAGTCTGATGTATTTATCGAGTTGTACAAGGCCTGATATAGCTTGTACAGTAAACAAGCTCAGCAGATATACGAGTAATCCATGGGGTTGTTCACTGGAAAGTAATAGTGAGAATACTCAGGTACCTATGATTTACTCGTAATTATGGGTTGCACTATCATAGATATCCAGCCGTAATCGAAGGATACAGTGATGCAAACTGGATATCTGATATGAAAGACTCAAAGTCTACCAGTGGCTATGTATTTACACTAGCAGGTGCAGTTATATCATGGAAATCCTCCAAACAGACTGTGATAGCCAGATCTACAACGGAATCAGTATTCATTGCATTAGTTAAGTGTGCTGAAGAAGCAGAATGGCGGCGCGAAATTTTCTAAAGGATATTCCAAGTTGGCCTAAGTCAGTGCCAGCAATTTGCATTCATTGCGATAGTCAATCTGCAATTGGAATGGCACATAACAATATGTATAATGGTAAGTCAAGACATATTCATCGTAAACATAATATTGTTAGACAATTACTCTCTACTTGAGTTATTTCGATTGACTATGTAAAGTCAAAGGATAACATTGCGGATCTGCTAACCAAAGGGTTAAACAGAGAGTTAGTTGTGAAATCATCGAGGGGAATGAGACTAAAGCCCATTAAATAAATGTTTATTACGAAGGAAAACCCAACCTTGTTGACTGGAGATCCCAAGATCTAGGTTCAATGAGACAACCTACTCGTAAAAGACATAATTGGTTCACTGTGGGGGTTACCCTCTAGTCCATTCCTATGGTGAAATGAAACAGTGATGCTCGTATGGAAAGAGGTTAAGCAAAGGCTTTTAATGATTCTTATGTGTCGGGAATCCGAGCAGAGTAATACGAGCTACTCTTAAATAAGAAATCACCTATGTGAGAGAGAAATGAGGCGGCTTCAAAGGGAATTGTACGGGGCTCAATTCTTAGAAAATCTTGCAGAACCATGTAGATGTTCATGGCCAAAATAAACATAATAATGAGAACTCAGATGTGTTAGGTAAAATATCTGTGTGATATATGTTTTCATTTACATGAACGGCAGTACAGTTCAATGACATTGTGTCCACAGTCAACTAGTAAATGAGATATATTTTCACAAGTGAATGTTCAAAGGCTGAGGCCTACCTATCATATGCAGGTGTTGAACCGTTGAACTCTTCAAGGTCAAAATAAAATGTTCTATAAAATAATTTCATTTGATGTTTTTTCGCCAATTTCATTCATGTGGGGGATTGTTGGAAAATGGTCACTAGTAAGCATTGTGAGATACAATTTTAAGCATGGTCCACTTCGTGTTAGTGGTTGTTTTTGAGTGATTCGGATACTCCTCCGTGAGTAGTTCGGAATGGTATATTCATATGCTTAAAATGGTGTTTGGGTGAATGAGAAATTGTTGCTCAAAGTTCACCCATTGGTGTTGGAAAATAAAGAGAAATAAGTTTGTCCCACATAGGAAAGCTAATAAAGGAAAATTGTGTTTATATATGATTGTTCATATGTAGATGGGTAAGTGTTATAAGGATAGAGGCTCTCTCTACGTGCGCGCGCAGGGGGGTGCAAATCAAAATCCGAACTGGCCTGACTCGTGTGCACCCGGGCGTCCTGCATACACGAATGCCAGACCAAATTGTACGGACCCGACCCAGCCAATTTTTGCAAGTCTCTTTATTTTTTCCAAGTTCTTTTGATGTTTCATAACAGTTAAATTAATTCTATTAATTAACTGAGTGGTTACAAATATTGAAAAGTCTCCCACTAACTCTATTGAATTGGCATGCTCATTTTCTTTTAATGGTGGAGTGATTTTCGTTTTTGAAATGAGACAAAATACGAACAAAAGACATAACGGTTTTCCCTTAAGTTTTTTACAAGACGATTGATTTTGGTGGTGCCCATTCTCGTCTATTTCCGTTGCATCCTGGGAAACAAACGTCTCGCGTTTTACTGCACCATTCGGTAGGGGACGAATTTGTTTTAAGGAGATTGTTGTCGCATCAACAAGCCTCGAAATTCTCTCGGTTCTTATTGCTGGTTCGATACTGCACTGCCTTCGTTACTCAACTGCTGTTCATGTCGATGGTTCGTTGCTGCATCGCCGTGACTGATTGCAGTGTCTTGTGACTGTTTTATTACTCTTGTTGTGTTGTTTATTGTATCATTTGTGTTCTCTTTTACTGTTTGTTCAGAGTCCTTTGTAAGAACACACTATCCAAATATTGGTAATAGATCACTAACTATCTCTAACGATCCTAAGATATTTACTACCAAATCACACCCCTTCTATGAATCCACAATATGTGTTGAATTTAGTATAATATAACATGTCACTAAACATGCATGCACACTCAACACCACATCTAAATCCTTATGATAGCATGGATTCATTGGTGAACAGGCCCAAAAAGTGGACTTCTTGATAATAAGGAAAACAGGTCTTTATACAGTTGCATATACTATATACATGCAACCCACATAAACTAGATATCTGATGATCAATTAATTAATTTGATGGGTGGTTTTAACTTTAAGGTTACTAACAACATCTCCAATATTGCTCCATTATCCATCATATATGATTCTTAGGGGTGTAATGAAGTCGAGTAATGGTTATTCGAGTTCCACTCGATTAGCATGAGCTCGAGCTCAAATCGAGATTTAGACGTATTATTTGAGCTCAATTCATTAAGAAAATATTTGGTTCGAGTTCGACTCGAACTTGATTACTAAACAAGTTTGAATTCCAAAAATTTAATTTTAAGATTTTTATTTACCTTTTCAAATTTTAAATAAATTCCCTATAAAATTCAAATATTCGTGACACACACACAATATAATATCAAGTTGAGTATATTTCAAATAGTGTTCATGGGTTAAAAATTTGAGCAGAGTCGAGTTTTTATGAGTTTTCCTCATTTAATATTTGAACTATTATTTTTCGAATTCAAATAGTTCATTTATTAAACAAATCGATCTCGAACTAAACCAAAAACAAGTCGAGTTTGAGTGATTCAAAAACGGCTCAGTTCATTTACGGTCATAAATTGACTCCTTAAATATATCCAAAAAAATGACATCATTTTTAATTTAGAGAGTCACGTGGAAGGATTTACTCGCACAATACTTTTATATATCTCATACATAATAACAAATATTTTATTATGTAAATAATGTAATGTTTTTTATAGTAGCATTAGTTTATATGCACGAAACCTTTTTGTCTTCCTATACCTAAGGAGTGTGATCATCGGAAGTTTAAGGAAGATAAAAGTAGAAATTGTTGTTGGAGATAAAATCATATCTCACTCCTTAAATTTAAGATAGGACATGAATTTTCAAACCCCTTAGAGATATCCGAAAATCATATAATGATAGTATAATTTATTGGGTTGTAATTTATTAACTTTATCATTCATTTATGAATGACAATCACCCACGATATTATTAGCGATCCCTATATTAAGATTATTATAAAATCCATCCATTTAATTAAGCAATAATTTACTATCAATTTTATAGACTGCCCGTTTGATACGTTTTTTTAATCAATTCTGAATGAATTAAGTAAATTAAACCTCACCCACCTATTGAAAAAATAGTTAGATGGGTTCAAAGAAGCCCAATTCATAATTGGGCCATATGGCCCATACAAAAGAGTGACCGACCAATAACGGATGCTTTGAATCCAATAACGACTACAATTTGCTCCGGCGAAAATTTCATATGACTTCTACTCACTCACTCTTGGTGGGCAGAAAAATGGATCACATGCCCCCAATGCTTTGAGTCCAATAACGGCTTTTTAATCCACGGTGGTGTAAGAAACTTGAGCTAACAACCATGTGAAACTTCGTTGGAAATCCACCGCTAGATCACTCATTCTGGACTTAAGCGGAAACATTACGAAAGATGTCACTTCAAGAGCTGTAAGTAACACAAAAGGAACAAACCATTCAAAATCTATGTGATACACTTCCAACAATACTCCGCTTGTAGATCATTTTGATGTTAAAAGGTTAAAAAAAATGAAAAAATTGAATGAATCTTTTGAATTTTGTTTCTCACTTCAAATAATGCTTTCCCATTAACTGTGTAGCAGTACATTTTGTGTATAGGGTTGAGGATGCCAAAGTTAGTGTAGCAACATGGGACGACGACTTCGTTTGGATGGTAAATAAAATAAAATAAGAATTAAGTCTTTGTATGTCACTTTTGTGCTTCAGCTTAACACTGCTTAATTACTTTGAAAAGTGATATTTAACTACTCATTTCTCATCTAAATCCAACTCTCTGTCTACTAATAATTATATTCAGTGATTGCCATAGGATCTCAAAAAATCTGTTTAGACTACTAAATCAGATAATTGCCAATTAACTAAATAAAAATAATCACCCTTCAGTATTAGGCTCCTGTTTATTCTTGTGATTACTTGTTAATTTGAATATAATTTAGACCAAAAGGGGATGTAGCTCAAATGGTAGAGCGCTCGCTTTGCATGCGAGAGGTACAGGGTTCGATCCCCTGCATCTCCATTTTGTTTTGTTTGCTTCTATTTTCCCTTTTGTAGAATTTAAAATTTCAATTATATCTCAGTTACTGAAAGCTTCTCATTTTTTTGCAGTTGATGGATAGGAAGAGGAGGATGAGAGAGAGGCCGAGTCTAAGGTACAATGTTTTTGCACGAAGATTTTGGTCCCCTCGGAATTCATTTCAATTTTAAATTTATATGAATTTATTTATTGTAAATATTTAAATATGAGAGATCTCTAAGAGAACGTGACTTGATGATAAAAGACTTAGCATCTTACTATCAGGTCTTTGAGTTCAAGTCCAAATAATATATTTTTTTAAGAGTATGAAACCGTTGGAGGTTTTATATATACCTAATCTGCTTAAGCCGGATCGGGTGGTTTGACGACGGAGTTTCCAACAAAAAAAAAAGTTTAAATATGAGAGAGAGGAAAAAAAACAAAGACTTGCGCTGAGTTATACACAATACGATGGTTGCTATCACTTCCCGTGGTCATTTGATATTATTCTTAACAGCAATGATTGTTCATCAATACAAAAAAGACTTTTCGAGTCCAATAAGGTAAAAAAAGATGACAAAATTGAATGAATGAATTGCTACAATGGCATTAACAAAAAAAGAATTCTGAATAGCAGCAGCTTGTCCAGCAAACTTCCATTCTAATCTACAGCTTCAAAACGCCCTTCTTGTTTCAGTTGTGCTCTGGCAATAATAACAAGGACATAAAGTCATTATTATTGCCAATAATTTATACTCCACTTTCTGGACAGGTTTTGAGTGATTACCAGAGCCAAAAACTTTGTATTAGTCGATGCTAAATCGATTATTTTTTCACAAACGGTTTTTGACAAACAAGTAGCCGTTGGTCACTCCCATTTTGAAGGTCGATCACCCTTGCTTCCCATCGTATCTGTGTAACAAGCATTCGTGCAGTCTCTATAGCTCCCAGATTATCAGATATAACAACCCATCCCTGGTAAATCAAAATTAACAATTTCAAAATTAACTTGTCAAACATTCGCTGCAAACACAGGCAAGGGAAGTAAGCCCCAAACTTGCTTAGTAAACTAGGTTCTTTTGTGACTTCCATCTAGACCAGTTAAAATAAAAGGAGAAGGAGACTGGGTTTGTTGATTGGTTTAAAACAAAAACCAGGAACAAGGAGCAAATGGGCCATTATAAACAATTTGTAGGTCACAGCATAATGTTCAAGCACAAGCATAAGCAGTTGGATTACAAATAAACAAAGGGAACACAGCAAAAATACCTCAGGGCGCAGAATTCGATCCATCTCCAAAAGTAAATCCATCAGATCGCACCTCTCTGAAGAGAGATGTGAAAGCAGCCCATTTGCATGAAGCATGTCATACGTTCGGGGATATGTGGGGAAGGGTTCACACCTGTGCCCAAACAGATAGATCAGATCAGTAAGTCTATTTGATGCAGCTGAGAGACTGGGACAGCAATTTCATTCTCAACCAAAAAAAAACTAATAATTTAAAACTAGCATACAACAAAAGCTAAAGGGAAAAAAACTGCAGATCACTTGAATTTTTGAAATATTGTCTTAAACATGCCTTTAAATTTTATTAAGGTTCTCAGCATATACATGACAGTCTTGGAACATGTACATCAAGAAAAAAACTTATATAGGACACGTCCTAGGGGTCCATCCAATGAGTATATGTCATGTGTTAATCAATAAATTTTTCTCTCCATTGTTATTGGTTAATTACAAATTTAGTGTATACTTGTCAAATCATTACTCATTAGTGGTTGGTCGTACCACGTCATCCATATGCCCGTCCCACACAAGTCTTTCTCGTACATCAAAGAAAGGATCAACCATATTCCACAGTTATCATGTGAAAGATATTGATTTCTTAAATTCCTAATATATGATCAATTTTTTATGATATAAAATTTCACTGTTTCCTTAATTTTTGTCGGTTGAAAGAGGTTAATCCGAGTAAAGAAGTCAACACAACCAAAAAAAAAACTACAGAAAAACTGTTGGCAACTTTATCTCAAAATATTTTCAAATAGAATAAACCATTTAACAAAAAATCTGATCCACAAGATTGCCTGATTATTCATTCAAGGAAACCTCTGGGATTGTTATTATTTTATTTTTTCCACAAAACCATATTAACTTTCAACAATCCTGAATTTTGACACCTCAACTCAAAGAAGCTTACAAACATCCGACTTCGAAAAATTTTATAAATAAGAAAAAAAAACTTAACTTACCAATCATGCAGAACACCAGCAAAGCCTTGATCAAGTATGAGCGGAAGAGTATTGCGAGCATTGACAGGCACAACATTCATCACCCACACAGATTTTTTCTCCTCCAATAAAGCAGCATTTAAACCCCCATAATGAGCATTCAAGTCCATCACATTGCGTATCATGTTAAATGGAGGTAATGGATCTTCATCGCCTGGCCTCTTAGGATGGTCTGAGAAAATTAAGGGTGTAAGTAAAGACCAGTAATTTCTCAGAGCTGACCTCCAGACCTGCAAGTCTTCAAAAAAATCTTCAGACTGGACTCCTGTAAAAGGACAAAACTGCATCAATAAACTGGCACAGGTTCAAGATAAATATAAGGAATTAACACACAAACTGGATGTAACACAACCAAAACAATATGTTTGGGAAAGATAATCTTGAAACAATACTTTCCATGAACTTCAAGCTCAGCTGGGCTCAATTGGGAACCAGCTGACCTGTTCTGAATGGAAATCCAGCGCTTGCTGTTAGTCGCACATATACAGGACACCAGGGGGTGATAGTATGGTACAGCATCATGCTCTTCTTTGCAAAGTGGTATAACATGCTTGCTATATTAAAGAATAAATAAAGAAGAATCAGAAGAGTTTTCCCCATAAAGCCAAAAACTTTGAGAAAGAAATATAAAAAGTTCTCACAAACCTAATTCAGGATACAAGGCACATCGAAGTTCCTAAAGTTTAAAACCCTACATAATGGTGAAACTAAAAGTAGAAATAATAGAATGGTGCTTATTGTTATAGGATCTCACCCAGATGCGTAGCAATTAGCATCAACAGTCTTTTGCCAAATGAAAGTCTCATCCTGCTGAGCAATAAGACTCCAACAGATTTTTTCAGTGAATTCTTCCATCAGTTTTAGCAAGCTTTTCTTCTTCATACTTGATGAACTTCCACGGGGTTTGCTTTCAGGCGAAGTTAAAACAAAGTAACCTCCGGGCTTAAGTAACCGATCCACTTCAATAAGAAATATGCCATCTGCATTGTGTAGATGGTTAGAAGCAGAGCAATGAGATTCTCGTGAGAGAGTAATGCTAACACAGAATATAAAAATTAAAAACAATCATGACATATGTTAACAAAATCACATCTACAATAGCATAAAGTTGATCATTGAAGCGTCAAACATGAATCCAGAGGTATATCGCAGAAAACTTGTGTTTTATGATTCCTGGCTCAGATGTGTATTCTATGTTTTCCAATGTTTCTATTTCTCCTTTTTCTGGTTATCATTCAGACTTCAATATATTGACAATATAAGATTGGTCTATTCTATACATCTATCTAAAAACCTATGATAAGCCAATGCTGTATAAAATACAATGTAATTTGGTGGAATATGAATTGAAATCCTATATTATTTGACCAGTGCCAATTGCACTATTGGATCATTTTCACAAAGAAAACAAATTAACATATAATTGCCTGATAATGCCAACAATCCAATTGGGGTGAGATCCGCAGAGATGACATTTCAGCATCAAAGTTTAAAACCGGTTCACTATATGCTATATGTTGATAAAATTATAACAATGAAGGGGCAAAGGGTACAAAGAATTTTAGAGAATCTTGAATAATTAATAGACGGTAAATATAACTTCAATTCAGGTTCAACACCGAATCTAACACAATAAATTTAATCCAGCAACAGAAAAGAAAATGCAGGAATCAAGCTACACCCACATTCCTTTCTCCATATAGTGTGAATCAATCAAAAGTTAGCACACCAGTGACTAGAAGAAAACATGCATACTCAATAAGTCCAGATGTACCTTTCTGGTCCCAAATGATCCCGCACTGAGCACAATGAACCATGTCAAATGACAATGATGGATATGGAAGTTGTCTTGAGATGAAGTTACCAATCATTGCCGGAAGACCTCTCTCAAGGGCCAACTGAACTTGGCTGCCAGTCGCCTCATATGCCGCAACACAAACAGCCATTAGCTTCAATGATACTAAATGAGCTCCAAAACTTCCAAATCCACAGCCAATATCTAGTACAGAATGAACCTGTATTCAACATAAGACGATTAAAAACAATGTTGGGAAGAGTTCTATTTTCCTCTCAAAAAGATGTAAAAGGCAAAATAGAGAGAAAACATACTCCACTTTGCTATCTGTGCATTATTGTTAGACTATAAAGTGGCACTACAGTTCCTATTCAACAAATGCAAGCTCTTCTAACGGAAATCCCAATCCAAATGTTAATAAATACACATTAATAACTATGATATGCGAAGAAAACTTACACCGGCTTGACGAAATTCAGAGTCACTTCCTAGGCCTATCATCTCTGCAACCTGGCGAGAATAGTCTTTGACGCCATCAAAGATCAATCCATCTTCAGAATGAAATGCAATTTGATTCTCTTCCAGTAACATCAACCTAGAAAGTTTATTACATATAACAAAAACACATAATTAAATCATAGTATCACACAAATCTAATAACAAAAAGAAAAAGGAAAAGGAAGCCAATAATATGCGTGAAGCTATGAGATCCTAATCATTTGAGCAAATCGTTTATTTGAAGAGGATCGATGTAAGTTTCAATATAACATTTGCAGCCACGAAAGGGCAAAGAATCACGTTTAGCATAAATTTCACGTTTAGCATAAATTAAGGAGTACCTCTTTGTCATGCTACCAGACGAAAGAAATTGGTCTTTTGTTATCTTCACATTTGCACTCCATATCACATCTCTACCAGCTGGCCATCTTAAGGGGATCTTATAATCCTTTGGGGGCCGGACCAAACACTGCTCTCCTGGTCCTGACATTTCACAATGCCGATCAAACTCCTCTCCGTCTTTGAACCCAGCCAACAAATTTGCTGACGCATTGTAACAAGGCACAAAATTTTCTCTTTCTTTGCCACAAAGATCAAGCTCCTTCGGCCTACTTGTTCCCAATGAAAGAGTTCTGAGCTCCAAATAATCAACTGCAGCTTGCTCCTTTAGCCTCCTATAGTTTGAATATATATCGTGTTTTGAGGTTGAAGTTACATGGTCTAAAGTATTAGAGGTTGATGATCCTAACACAGCAATTAGTGCAACGATGCTAATAAAGCATAATAACAAACAGCTGAGTGGCGGTCTACGTCCAAGAATAACAGACAGTTTGTTGAACCAGGGGCTTCTCATGTTCAGATTCCCTAATCCCTTAAACAGTCTGAGTTTCAAAGTCAACTAAATAGCAAAACCCTTTAATGTAACTCCACGAAAAACGAAAACAATAACCTATCATAACATATGAGTTCCTATATATGTTACCGTGAATCGATACAACTCCTACAAGCATTGAGATACTCTCCTTTAAACTTATCCTCCAATAACATGCATAGATCTTTCAAACAAGCTCGTAGCATCACACTCACATTACTACAAATACAGAAACCAGATCATCACATCCAATTTTGAGTTCCTTATTACAGATCAATAATTCACAAAAACAGAACAATGCAGCAAAATCAAAAGTCCACGTCACTCCGAAAAAAAAAAGAATTGAATTCTCTCAGAATAGCAATGCTGATTGTACACTACTGAGTAATGCCAATTGTAGAAACACCATCCCACAACAGCAAGTAATCAGCAAACCAATCAGATGAATCTGCAATAAGAGAGGGGGGAAAAGTCAAAGATCCACCAAACCAATATGACAATTTCTTTAGATTCAGTAACGGTCTATATGATTTTTCAAAAACAAACAAACAACCCCAAAGACCAAAATGTAAAAGTTTCCATATTTATAATCAAATAAAAGAAACCCAGATCTCAAAAAGGGAAGTCATTATCAAAAGCAACATAAAGTGATGCAAAAAATGAAAACAAAATTAGGGATTCTGGGTGCTTACCAAATTAAAAAGGGTCGTTCAAGTGTGAAAATTGAAAGCAAAACAGAGGTATTTTTGTTAATAATCATCCAGTTTTATCGGATTCTAGTTTTTGTGGGATTGTGTTTGGATTGAAATCAAATACTATTAAATCAGATCTGAAAGAATAAAAATAAAACTTAAAGGCTCAAACTTTTATACAAAACCAACCAGCAACAAATCATTTGTCATCTGCAACACAAATAAGGAATAATTGATAATTAATGTTGCAAGCTTAAAGCTTTTGCTTTTAGTGGTACTATATTAAATTAGTTTGTTCTAGAAAAAAAAAAAAAAATATATATATATATATATATATATTATGAGATTTGCTAAAATGACAGGTGGTGTTACTCTAGTGGGTGACTTGGCCATATTCTGGCCTTGGATTTAGTGCAGAAGTGGGATGGATGGTTGTGATTTGCCTGTCGTGTGATTATGGAGAGTTACAAAGTCTGCGATTAGTTGGATATATTATTAATTAATTAATTTAAGAGAGACGACGTTAATACCACTAAGCTAAGCAAATGCCAAATGGAGGAGGTTAGTGTCGGTCTAAAATGTACATTACAAATGGAAGCTGCAATGATTTTGCTTTCAAGAATTTCATTTCATCTTGTCAAATAACATTACGTCAAGTTTTGTTTTGTTTTTTTGGTTTGTTTTTTTGGTGTGTTCTTGGCATTATTGATAATTGGCACCATAATTTGACCCCCTTAAACTTAAAGCAGATGATAATTCTTACCCAATTACTCTTTCAACAGCTTAATTTATTATAATTTAAGTGGGTTGGTTTCAATACGATAGATTAGATACATATTAAGAGGATTTGATCCCAATAATGTCTGGTCTACAGCCACATGCAGATGACTTTGGGACGTAGTCAGTAAATTAATTTAATAAAATGAAATGGATACTCTTTATTATAGCGGAATAAAGTAAAATTATCTTATTAATCATTCAGATATTTTATTAATTTATAGTGTTATTATCACTTCACTATAAATTGAGAAATAACAAATTGATATAAGAAGTATTGATGTATAATATTTTAATACTATATCTTTATATTTTACTATTATATAAAATGTTACACATCAATACTTCTTATGATAAAATATTATTTCCTCATATTTATTTTAATGAAATGTAAAGTAACAATAGTATAATATAATTTCTGTAAAGATATAGTAATAAAATATTATATCATAATATTTATTGTACCTATTTATTATTTCTCAATTTTTAAAATTGTCATTATTTATTACACATTTTAACAAATTTTCAAATTGAACGGGACAATTACTTGTTCATATATATGTTATTTTGCCACTGATCATACATTCATTTCCTCCATGTATGTGCCCACAGCGCTGCTCGACATGAATCCTTGAATAGTGTTCAAAATCTCATGTAGTCGATGTAAGGTTTTTGGGTTAGTGCGGAAGCATTCATGTGATTGAAAATTAAAATTTTCTTCCAAAACCACTTTAAGCATCATGGTTATATCTTTGTTGATGTAAACCAATATCCTAATAAATTAATCTCTATCAATTTAAACATGTATGAAATTTATTTATTGATCTATATAAATAAAAAACCAACAATAAAGTAATCATACATGAATGCGTTTATCATTTCCCTGAGCTTTCTTGAATTTCTTTCTTGAGTTTTCCCTCGTAGTAGTGTACCAAATGTTACACCTCTAGTTAACACACAATAACTCATCTACGAACAAATTGCTCCCATTTTTGAAAACTAATAAACTCATTTTCTTTCTTAGATATTGAAGTTTTATATCGAGGATTAAAAAATAACTTTCTCTGAAATAATCTTGGAACAAACTAAAGAGAGAGAGATCAAAAATTCGGCCAATGAGAGTTGTACTTCCTTTGGCCAAATTTGTCCTCTAATTATAGACAGAGAATGTTTTGTCTGTATTTCAATACACCAATGACACTCCAAGATCTCTTCAAATCATATTTGGTCTCTTTAAGATTCATTCCCAAATAATAATTAGGAAACCTTAACTAAATAATAATTATTTATTAAATAAAACTTCCTTATTTAATCTATATTATTACTCTAATTAATTATGATGTTAGCTCAATAAATTAAATATTATTTTGGTCCAATAATTAATTTACTATTAATTAATTTATTCTTACTTAATTTTAATTAATTATTAATTAAAATTACATTTAATTTAATTTAATTTGTTTAATATAAATATCAAATATTTATTTAAACAATTAAATCTAATTTTACATTTTCAATTTATTAATCAAATTAATATTTTTGAAATATTCGGAATGTCATAATCTTATTAGGAAATGTTATTTTAATTAAAAATCTAATTTTCATATTAATTACCGAAATAATCATTTATTAACCTTTAATAAACATTCTTGAATTTGTAACATAAATAAGAACTATATTTATGCGACTGTCTTAGATTCGTTATCGAGTAGCGGTGGAATAATATTAACTTTTTAATATTCAATCTCTATGATATCTCACGGACCATGGGTAAACGCCTAACAGCATGTCATGATCCTTAATCGATGAATGAAATATGAAAACATATAAACCTGTTAGAATACACTTCGAGCATGTCATCTCATTCCTTCCGATATTTATATTCCTTATCGAGTATGAGATCATGGTTAAGTCAAATCCTTACTACTCGATATATTTCAAAACTCGATCTCGTGGAATTGATATTTCTAAGATATCGACTGCTTTGGTCAAAGACTTGTATCCGCGTCTTTGAGTTTCCTTGAAACATTTGTAGCTTCTATTATCAAAACTATCATATCTCAAAGCACACATGACTTAATATGTTAATAGCTCAAGACAATCTATTATTTATTCAAATGACATGACTAGTCGAATGATTATATACTACTGAACCATGAGTACTATCGTACAAGTCAACATGTGATGTCAGGTCTGATGATATAATGGCACCAATGTATTATTATGAAGATCAATGACCTTAGATAATATTACCATGTGATCTTACGTTTTTGTGGCCGTGTTCGATATTTCATTATACTAATGAAAACATCTACCATTTGCGTCATTATGATATGAGTCTCATCATTCATTCTATTAACATCAAATGTCAATTTATGTAACACACAACAATATTGATCGAGTGATATATTATTATCATGTATAATAATCACATTTTACCAAAAACTTAATTTGAGATTTATTCGTATAAGTATCGTTAACTCTCATAATCACAAATGTCTTTTGGATTAATAACATTCATCTGACATAATGTATCAGGATATTTATTTATTTATTTATTTTTTTATTAATAAATAATAAACTGTATTACAAAATATTAAACCTTAAATCATGACATTTATAACATATTTTAGGACATACACTCTTAGGAAGAATTTCAAAAACATTTTATAAGGAAAGTTAACATAGAACTTATGGTACAATGATGCTTGCAATAATAACAGATACTTTGGTTTTTCTTTGGTTCAACAAACTCGATTGCCTCAGGCAGCCAACTGACTTCGAAATATTATCGAGAGATTTCAAATAATTTTATTATTGAAGAAATACTTTTCCATTATTGTATTTTATACACAGTATCTTACTCTTATCCCAGAGGCTCGAGCCAAGCAACAAAACTCGTACCTGCAGCCTTTGATACTGTTCAAAGATCTACTGTTTTAGGATGAATTTAATTAATTTACTGAAAAGCACATCAGCTGAAAGCCAACCAAAATTTTCCCAAAACTCTTCCTCTACAAGATAAGTTGAAATTCAAATTCAAAATTCATTGTTAGCCTTATTCATGATAATGAAACTGTACAATGTGATTAATTTATGAAAAATTTGTACAACTTTACAAAGCAATTTGAAAATAAGTTGATTCGGTTTCAGCCAAAGTTGACAAATAAGATAGAACTTTCATTCTCAAACTTCTGGTTACCGAAAATTAAAAAATAAATAATGAACTAAACAAATGGATTTCTTTTGATCATATGATAAACTAAACAAATCCGATCTCAAATGCAAAATTAAACATCCGGGTACCAACAACAATGATTAAAAGAAAACCAATTAGAAAACTCTCTAGAAAACTGAAGCCACATGAAGGCGAATCTGCTCGCTAGCTTTTATATCATAATTTTCACTATATAGCTTATTATATTACTTGATCACAAATCCACAAATATTACTGAGTTAAGTATCTGCTAATGTGCAAGTTCTGAAGGAATCTTGAAGTATGTCCTGATTCAGATGATGACCTGCGAGCGAAATTAAAGACAAACGAATAAAAAATGAGGGCAGATGAGGAGGGAATGAGCTCAAACAATTTTTTTAGGAGTTACCTATTAGAGGATTACCTATAAATACTATCTTGTTCACTTGGTTCTCTTCGGTTCTCCATTTTCGAGCTGGAACAATCTCATAAATCTCCCTTACAGCCTACCAAATGTTTAAGAAATTTGGATGCAGTGAGGCCAGTGATTACAAACAAAGAGAAGTTTGCATACAATGACATAAAAATAATAACAATAAAAAGACTGCAATACCCATTGAGAAATTTTTAAAATCACAACCCCTTCCAATCAATATTTAATAGCAGTAAGGTAACCGCTAACAATAGAACTTTGATTTGCATTTAAAGAGTTCTCTGTTTGAAATTATTCTTCTCGTCTTGTTGCCAGGTTTTTAATATTCTTTAAAAGATAAACTTACAAGACAATTAAGCACTAATAAAACACGAGAGAGAGTAAAACAGCAAGGCGTCAGAGACCCCAAAAAAAAAAAAACATTGTCTTATTCAAAATCAAAAGCATGTAATCTTTTCATGTAATAATCGTTGCAAAAGGCTACCTGCAAAGTATGCAGTTGATCGGAGTTTTCAACAGTTAAAACCCCTTTGCATCGGTACACATCCATGCCATTTTTCTTATCCCAAAGAATCTCCTCAAGCCATAGGCGAACCTAGGAAAAACATAAATGCAGGCATGATAAAAAAAAATCTGCATTTTATACAAATAAACAATGCACTTTATCTAGAGAGAGATGTTCCAATATAATGAAAAACTACCCAAACAGAGCATGTAGTTATACTGTTGTGAAACTACAAGTCATATTGGCAAAAAGGATGTGGTTTATTTAACTGATCAGTTGGAAGACATAATCCAAATAATCATCAGTATATACTATTTTCTATTGGGACTACCTAATAATGGGGAGCATCAATTAAGTAGAGCATGAGTTTAACTACCTTATCAAGATTAACAGTCTGTGGTTCACAAATGGATAAAGTTCGCACATCACTGTCATGAAGATTCTCAGAAGTTATCGACTGGTGTTCTTCCAACAGTGCTTCTAGACGAGTGACATGCTGTATGCCAATAGGGGAAAAAAATTAACACCAGTTCAAATATAGGTCAGTATAAATTGCTAAAATGCACCCATAACGGTGAAAAAGAGTTTTATAGGATTAACTGTAGCATCATATGCCCGACAGTTCAATACTTCAGACAAGTCAACTTGACATCGAACTGAGCGGATGATATGGGTGAGGGAGTTAATTTCATGTATTTCCTTCTCCAATTCATCAAGAGCATCTCCAGATCCCTCTGAAGAAACTAAGTCAACCTTGTTAAGAATTACAACATCCTACAAGAATAAGTTACATCCATAAGCCTCTGACATTCTCAACTTATCCAATCTGCACTACATCCAACAAAATATCCAAATAAAAAAGAAAAAAGCGCACACCGTTTCAGAATATACAAAAGCTATTGTGCAACTATATCATTCATGACTCATGAGAGTATAATGATGTAATACTTACTGCAAATGCAATTTGATGAATTGATTCAGGATATGAAGACAAGTGACGATACTTTTCAATCTGGAAAAGAAGGTTTTTGGCATCCACAACCTATTAAAGAAGCAACTTATTTAGTAAAAGGTATCAAGGTAAAAGAAGTGGTAACTCGGGATATATGATATGCATCATTTGAATAATAAAGCACAATCCCGAGGAAACAACCATGCGAAATCTAATCCATATAGTCAAATAATTTTGAATTGTTGGATCCAAGACAGGCGGCAGGCTTACAGTGATAATAGAATCAAGCCTGACAGCCGATTCCAGTTGGTCATCCAACCAAAGAACAGATGCCAGAGGAGCAGGATTCGCTAACCCAGTGGTCTCAAGCAAAATATGATCAAGTCTACAGGTCACAAGACAACAATTCACCTCATTAATTTCTGAAACTAACATATTCATTGTAAATTTCAATGGTCATACAGAGTGCAGGTGTTACCTTTCTTTTCGCTGGACAAGTTGCTCGAGTGCTTGAACTAAACTATGTTTCACAGTGCAACAAATGCACCCATTAGCCAACTCAACCCACTCTTCAACAAGCGCACCGCCTTCTCCTTCATTTATCATCGCCCTCTCCACCCCAATCTCTTCGCCAAACTCATTCAATATGACAGCAATCCTCTTTCCATGTTTCGCATTCAAGATGTAATTAACAAGCTGAAATTCATAACCCCATTTATAAGTTTACAATTCAGCAAAAATAAAAATAATAATTAAAAAAAAAAACAATCCTTCATAAATTACGTGTATTAATACTTCTCTAAAAGTTTC